>OLKM01000118.1:133456-300168 GCA_900291075.1 Melanogrammus aeglefinus | reverse complement strand
GAAACGGCTGCAGGTTGGGTAAAATAGAGATCTGTATCCCACACAAGAAAACCGAGGGATTTAGATTCAAGATTTTAGTTTGATTCTGATTTCATGGTTGTTGTTTCGCATGGTTATAATGCATAGGCCTACCAAGCATAATTGAAATTCAGTTGTTGGAGATTACTAAAGAAAGTGTAATGGCGCCATCTATTGTTGGCCCACGGTTTTGACACTAACACTGACGCTAGCTCTAGGTTGATGGGATGCTACTCTGTCTGCCGTCGCTACAGGGCATTGTTAATCGAGCCCCAATCTTCCTTTTGCGGGGGTAGACTTATATCCAGTCTTATCTCAATGGCTGCAGTGTTTCCCCCAGCACTGTATGGTTAAGGCGGCCGCCTTTACAACAATAGGCCCCCCGCCTTGACTACCGATGTATAAAAAAGTAAAATAATAATGTAATTATTATATTTTTTTTAATAAGATTTTTTTTTATTATTATGCATCAATAAAGTACAAAACTCCCATAGGGAAAGAAAACATACTTCCATCAGGTACAACTTCCTTTCCTGGGTGAAACACTGGTCTGTATCCATGGGCTTACTGGTACCAAATGGGAAAGGGTTGCCTTCAATTAGAAATTATAGGGATTGAAAAATGCCTTTTATATTAGAAATTATAGTCCTGGAATTATTAAGTAGATCAACAGAAAATGTATTGATGTTTGATGTAAATCACACAAATCATATTTTATATTGGATATTTGCATTTGATCACCGCTGTTATGCAATCAAACGCAGATTGTGCCATTTCTTTCTTTTTTGTCAAACAGGAGTGGCTACTTTGAGTATAGGTCTTGCTGTTCTTAAACAGACTGCGAGGGTACAAATTCAGCGTACCTTCTTTTCTCTTCTAGAGATTCACTTCTATGGTAAACCACTAGGGGGTGCCATTCCATCAGTGATGACTGCCACGCCTCCACATCTTCATTAGGTTAGAAGAAGTCCACAGCGCCCCACTGTTCATTGTTAATAGCAAAGCATGGGTTGCTTCAACAATCATCATGGTCAGCTTTTTGAGCTTGAGGTTTTGGATTAGCTTTAAGACGCCACATTGAATAAAGTGGGATATATTCTCCTTTTATAACTTCATGGTTGTTGATTTGAACTGTTTTTGAATAATTATGCCATAAAAACAATGGTGTCTAGGCGCATGATTCTGAAAGGCAGACTGAAGGATGGGGTTGTGTTTTTTGGGGTATCCGAGGGGAAGTCAGAATACTACCAAGTGTTAGGCAGACTCCAAAGAGGTGATAGTGAAATCCATTTGATTGATCAAACATGTCTTTCATTTGTTGCTGTTTTTTTTTTGTATTCTTTTTCATTTGTACCCATTTGTGCCAGGCAGCTTGAGTCCTCGCTCAAAAGTATTTAAATCAGATTTAAAAAAGATGGAATAATAAAACCCTTTAAACTGACAATAAAATTGGGTCTGATGGCATTTTTCAGATTATCCTATAATCTGAAACATTTTTCAGATTATCCTATAATCTGAAAAATGGGATTCGACAAACTAAAAACGATCACTAAAAACGAAACCGCACCGGCCTAGATTGTGCTCCGATTAGTTTCCCGTAACACTTGCACAGATGTACGTGTGGCGAGAACGCTGTTTGAGTTTGTTTGTTGATTGGTTTAGCATTCCACCCCGAGCTCGACTTTCCTTGGTAGAGCCTCTGTCCTAGGTGACCCCAGAGTGTAAAATTCCTTGGGCTGAAGTCTCGAGGCTTTGGGTTTGCGGAGTTCAGAGTCGCAGGTAGAGTTGTGGTGGACGGTGGCGGACGTTGGCCTCGTGCTCCTTCCCCTGTGTTTTTAATAAAGTAAATGTTTCCTTCTGTGCACAATTGCCAAGGAAAGTTTTCCTTGCGTAATTCTACCATAAGCACATCTGTTCATCAGCCTTGAGTTTGTGAGCGTGTGTGTGTGTGGTTGTGGGACTGTGAGTGTGTTAGGGGGGTTTTGTGTGTGTTGTGCGTTTTCTTAAATGTCTCCTACAGTCATCTGTTTTACATTTTATCACCGTCACTTATTGGTCGTATCTGACTAGCACAGATAAGCCCCTGAAATCCATGCTTCCTCTTAGTCCTATTGTTTCATGCAAATTTTATTTTTTCCCCCGTTTCATTTATTTTGTTGTTGCAAGCAATGCAATGTTTCCTTGTCTTAGTCTACGGTTTTAAACTATTTAATGGCACACTGAGAAACTATTCTGCCAACCAGCAGGTGTCAGACTAACACAAAGTGTTGCATTTATTATTGCATTTAATGGAGTTAATAATGGAGCCATTGAGGTCATTAATTGACCGTATTGCCTTACACTCAGTGTCTTAAGTCCCAAAGGATGTTTTGCAGGGATAGGGTTTTTTTTAATATCAGAAAACAGTTGACCATGGTGCGTTTATCTAGTCTTGTTTGACAAATGAATGTATGATGTGTGTGGTCATTTGAAAGGGAAGGTGCAAATCACTTGTGCAAATGTAGGAATCTGCATATGTATATGTCACTCATGATCGTCATGGGAATATCTGCCATCTCACAATTTAGGAATTGACACCTCCGGGTTACAGGGCAGTGGTTCACCAGGATGTTCCTACCAAATAAAAAAGTACTTGAGAACACATGACACCTGTATCACATGTTCAGGAAAAAGAATTATGTTCCCACAGCCTCAGTTGGGTGGGCTTTGAGCTAGCAAAGGCAGAAATCTGGTTCTGATTTACTGTTACATAAGCGTTTCAAGACAGTGTTGTTTTTGGGGAAGTTTGCTTTGATGGGGCGGTGTAGGGAGGCAAGAAAAGAAAAAGAAAGTAACATACAAAAGTATGGGTCCAAAAGCCAACGGAGTGGCTCAACAATTCGGGGTGACAGTATGTGATTGGAGTGGAGGCCATTTTAATAAGCGAACCCCCCCTCCCTACCCAAACTCACCACAATTAGCGTGAGATGAACGAGTTTAGATCCGGTAGTGCTGGGGGGGGGGGGGGGGTATTGACCCCCAGAAGGGTACACCGTCAACTCACGGAGGAAGCTGAAGATGCAGGCCTACAAGCTGTACCTGAAATCAAGGGAGAGTTGAGAACGGGATTTGAGGTTGAGATGGAGGCCGACCTACAAAGACGCCGCCAGTCAAACCGGCGGGGCTCAAAGCGTGTGATTATTAATTACTGATGGCTTCCCGGCCTTTGAGAATCGGGGGGCCGCAAACATCAGATGTGCGGCAGGGCAGAGGAGCGAAAGGCCTGTCATTACCGTCACTGAAACAATGACTGAATTTGGCTGTCATGCATTTTTGCCTAATTGACTGTTTTGATGCAGGTCCTTTTTTGTTTTTTTCACTAATGTCCCCCTGCCCCCAGCCATGATGGGGGAAAACTTGGTGGGCTTTCAGCCTCACCCAGCAAGAACCTTCCGGAGGTTTCTTTGATGGCGAGAAAAGCCACACGGGACCCAAGGGGGCCTCTATGGCATCCATTTATGGATCCACACCATAACACCCCGATTTTGATAGTCCCTGACATGACACAGTGAGGAGGAAAGGTTGTATGTCGTGTGTGTGTGTGTGGTGTGTGTGTGTGTGTGTGTGTGTGTGTGTGTGTGTGTGTGTGTGTGTGTGTGTGTGTGTGTGTGTGTGTGTGTGTGTGTGTGTGTGTGTGTGGGGTGCGCGCGCGCGCATGCAAAGGCGATTATTATTTTTTTGGAGGTGGGGGGCGAGGGTGGGGGGGCAGGCGGTTGGTTGATAAAGGATGAAAGGGGGAGGTCTGGGACCCACAATCCCCACGAATGGGGCTCTAGTTATTTGCATAATTAACTATTGCCACTAACTGTGCTTAATGAAGGGCTATTGAAGTCATTGACCCTTTTACATAGGCAGCGCCTGGGAATGAGGCAGAGCCTCCTTCAGCAAAGGTTAAAACAATGTGTCTGGGTAACTTCCGACAAACGCGCCGAAACGCCCCAAAGTCTTAGAGAACCGCGCTCAATGGTCGGGGTTATGGCACAGGACGACCCGGGCTTCTCAGAACCAAAAGACCACCAGATGTGGGCCTTTGGTGTCTCATCACTTGCTGTGATTGTTTTTTTTTCTAGAACACAATTACTAAATCATTGTTTCCCCCGTAACAGGAAATCTGTTGAAACTGCTTTTCGTTCAAGCCTGATTATAAAGCCAGAAAAACACAAATGCTGTTGGTTATTTTGAACAAGGGTCAAATGAGGATAATTAGATTTTAATCTGAAACTTGACTCAGAAATCACTCACCTTATAATTATGTCTCTAAGGAGTTTTTCCAAGCGTATTGTTGGAAATGTAGTTACGTTTGTTCATTAGGCCATGCGGTCACAGCAACTCATTCAACCTTTCAAAAAAATAAATAAATAAAAGGTTTTAACTGAACTGACGTTACAGAAGATCCTTACAGAAGATGGACATTGCAACATGAAGTCCAATGCAGAGGGCGCTCACAGACAGCAAGTAGCATACAAAAGTGAATCCTCAAAAACAAAACACAGCCAGCCGTGTGCCACCGTGAACCGGTCGTTGTTTATTTAAGTTTCATGAATTAGTTCAGCATTGCAAACGGTGGCACTTTGTTCTGGCTGGTTCCGGCAGGTACACACATACAGACCATTTTGATCCCCTAGATAATGGGGTTAATTCAAAACTCTTTTTTTTTTTATTTGGCAAAAAAGGCATTGGTGTGTAGCAGTAAACAAGTGACCGTCTCATGGTCCACGATATACAGTCTATGGGTCCGGCTGTCTCAATTAGCCTAGCTAGTTGAGGCAGGTGACACAATTGTCAAAATTGTCAACCGTCTTCTCATAATAAACAATGGTATAATGCATTAAGAACGCCTGATACACTGAACACTCTTTTCTTGGTCTGAAAAATGGAGGGAGAGAATTATTTGCCAGACGTGTTCATTCGGCACTGAAGATTTTTTGTTGACTGAATGTGATTAACCCGCTTAGGTGAGTGGGTGTTACCAGCAGGATTAGACAATGCTCCTGGATTATGACGATATCCAGTGTCTTGTCAATATTCCTATGTTTTAAGCGTGACGTCATCGCCTCCTTTTGATAGGCTATCATCGTGTTGGTCGTACAAGCCGCCAGAGACGCACCTTTTCCATTAATAGATTTAGGCAGGGGATTATCCTACCACGTCTCTCCACGCAAAAAAATCCATTGCTTTCATTTTCTCTCAAGCCTAGGTCTGGATCTTTACCCTCAAGAGATGTTCAACAAGGTTGTTGTCGATCGGAATTAAAATGTGTACCATTTTTGTAGCATGTGTTGTGAGAAATAGTCTAGACACCTTTAGGGAACCAAAGCTTTTCCATATCCTGTGAGATATAATGTGCTTTGAAACAGCCCGTCCAGACCGTTTCCCCCTCGTCAAGCTGATTCTCAGCCGCTACACAATGTATAATAACACATTTATTGTTCCGTTGGTCCCCATCAGTGTTTTTTTGTCTCCCAAGGGGCCTAGAAATGGTTGATGGGGGGGCTTTTCACGTTTAAATGGAAATGTTTTTTAAGCCAGAAACTTTCCCACACTTGTTTCAGGGAGATTGGGGGCCCTAAATTTGTTTTTATTAGAAATGTAGCACATCGTCGATGGATGCTGTATGAAAATGTGTGATAACTGATGTAAGTGGGGCAAAAGCCCCCCTTTCCTCCATCGACCGACCCTCTTTATGTCTATGAGATGGGGCGCCCCCCTGCCCCCCCTTGGTTTTTGCACACTGGTTTCAGGGCCTTCAAAAGGGGGCCCCTTCGGCTTTGATCCTCTATATGGGTGCGGAAAAACATCTTTTTTCTCCACGCTGTGCTGAGGAAACCCAATGTTTTTGCCGCCGCAGTATGCTAATGCCGCCAAGCTAATCACCCTTCCCAATTACAAAATGTATATTCTGTAATGGCGCCCAGTAGCAGTCCCTCGGCCCCTTGGCACGGCGGCCCTGTTATCTTCCCTGCGGAGTAAAGGTGCTCTCCGTCTGTGAATGCAGCTGACCCGCCGCCACGTCAGCCCCCTCGCTTTCTCCCATAAAGAGAGGGTAACATGAAAACATTCCCTTGGGTGGGCCCCTTAATTCGGTCCCCTCTCATTCTCCTTCTAATGTACTTTTTCCAGTAGATGTCCAGAATCGCACATTGGCTCCGAGGTAGACTGCAGACAGATAAATGTTAAACTATTGTCAGGGGGATCAGTCGTGGCTCTCTGGCCGCCGCAGGCTGTCTGCGGAGCCTGCTGTTTAGATCATATTTCTCCTGTCAATATGCTTACAACCACCCACCCGCTGCAGCTTGCGCAGACTGTATCGGTGGTCTCATTTAGTACAAGCGCTTTTAAAAAAAAAACCCTCGGTATGAAACCTGCCACCCACACAACTGTCGGCGCACATCCCTTCACATCTTTCCCTCACTTTTTGGGTCACATTCTTTTTGTTTTCTATTGATTAGAAAAATGTGTATCGCTTCGGGTAAACATGGAATTTACTGGGGTAGGAGTTTTTTGGACCGGGCTAGGGTGGGGGAGGGGGGAACTGTGCTAGTAAACCTCTATGGGGAGTGCCGTTATCCATGGCTGGGCCTAGCGGAGTGTAGCAGGTTTTTTCCTCACTTCTGGCTCCTCTGAAGGGGGTGAACATGGATCCCGTGTGGCGCAACCTGCCTGGCCTCTTGGACCCGACGCAGCTTCGCCTCACTTGAACCCTTGTCCCGCTTGTTCAGATGAGAGCAGATATCTCACATTGGAACGCAGAACATTATCCACGGACCTAGGCTGACCGGACCATTGCAGGATTTCATAAGAAGCCTTTGTACGCCGCATAGCCCATTAGCTTCTCCTGTGAACGCTTATGATCTCAATGTGCTCTGTTTGTATTTTCCCTAAGAAAATAAACTTAGGCCTTCGTAGGGAAACATCCAAGAACCCACAATACAGATTGATGATGACTGACCAGTTAACCAAATTGATAAGACACCTGTTTTTCATGCACAAACCTAAGTTGTTTCACGGGTGTTTCCTTGTAACTTTGGACGGTTCACTGCATGTAAAAAGTCTGCACTCTGTTAGCCTAATTATGTTTTAATACCTCAATGGCAGTATTTACTTGTAGACAAATACACAAGAAAGGTGCACAGATTGTTTATTCTCCACAAGAACAGCTTATTTGAACAGTGAACCTGCGTCCTGTCAATCCACCTTCGAGCACAGGCGCCACCTTCATTTCTGCTGCTTTGACCGGAAGAATTGTTTTTGGATGGATTTGGAATAACAACACATTATAATGTAGTACTCTATAATGTATATACTGTAGGCCTGGGCGATTAATCGAATTTCGATCTCGATTTCGATTTTAGCGTCAAATAATCAAAAAACAAATATTTTAGTGATTTTTCGATTATTATTATTTAATTTTTATGTTTTATAGAAAGTGCAGAACAGCTGGATACATATCTGTACATTATTTTAGATTTGAAAATTTTATTTTTAACCATTTGTTTGTGTATTTTTAAAATTTCGAAGGCAGAATTTCGCAAAGTGTTTTTGGGAGAGACATGCTGAATAAAAACATCACGTTCTCAAACTTACAAATAATCGTTTGAATAATCGTGATTTCAATATTGACCAAAATAATCGTGATTATGATTATTTTCAATGATCGAGCAGCCCTACTAGACAGCTAAAAAATATCTATTTAAAGCTAATAAATGCTTGCGACGAAGGTGGACCTGTTCTGTACTACCTATTCCAACGAGTTATTAGAAACATGGATAACTACAAATTAATTGAAATGTATTATTGAGGATTGACGATGCAATAGATGGTTATCCTTGTTAATATATACTATAGCCCTTAATAACCTTGCTTTCATTGCTATCATTGCACATGCCATCAGTACATGATAAGGCGGAGAGAGGAATAAATCAATTGTAATTGTTCAAGCAATGAATATAGTTAAAATCTTCAACGTCGGCTTTGCCAATGACCTATATAGAAAGTGTGTGTGTGTGTGTGTGTGTGTGTGTGTGTGTGTGTGTGTGTGTGTGTGTGTGTGTGTGTGTGTGTGTGTGTGTGTGTGTGTGTGTGTGTGTGTGTGTGTGTGTGTCTTTATGTGAACCGTGGCAGCGGGCACTTATTGCCACATCCAGATGGTGGTGAAAACAAGCGGGGCTACGCCGTAGGACCCCTCAATAGAAGCGTCTAGACTGGCCTCTGACCAGACAGATACAGCCTCCCATCAAATTAGCGTTTGTCAGATTTATGGTAATGGTCCACAACAGTCTTCCTGTCACTGACATGAAGATTTACAGCAGAGGCTGCTCCCACTCCCCACCATGCTAACCTTAAGCACTGCTCCTCTCACTGTCTGTCTGTCTGTCTGTCTGTCTGTCTGTCTGTCTGTCTGTCTGTCTGTGCTGTCTGTCTGTGTGTCTGACCTGTTGTCTACCGCTGGCTCTTTTCTCTGCCCTTGCCCAGACTTATTGGAGGTGTTTTTTATCATGGCGCGGGAAGGGGGGGCCGGGGGGTGCTCGTGGCATGCGTTTCTGATCGCTGGGACTCTCTTCACTCTAAATGTATCCCAAGCGAAAGAGAGAGGGGGAACCCCTTAACACCCAGGGTGGCAGAACCTGTAAAGACCCCCCCCCCCCTACCCCCCCCCCCCCCCCCCCCCCCCCCCCTGCCAACAATGGACTATGTCAAGGTTTCCTGCTAATCCTCTGGGATGTAGCTTGAGTGACAAAACGTGCCAACAATGAGTCTGAATCTATTTCTCCTCTTGGCTGGTGGGGGGGGGGGGGGGGTGCAGGGGGTGCAGGGGGGGGGGGGGGGGGGAAGGGGAGGGGAGTGGGGTTGAGGGTATGTTGTTGGCAGCGGTGGAGCCCCCATGTATGTGGATTAGCGTCGCCTCCTCTTTCATGTCGGCGTTTCGTGGTCTGCAACCTGATCCCCAGGTCCCGGCGCAACGAGCCCGGTGGGAAACGCTTCCTGAAAGGTATCCCGTCAATTCTCAGCCCAAATGTTTTCCCAAGGCTGTCCCGCCGCCTTTGATGTGCTCTGCTTGTGCCTCCGCTGGGTCACCAGCCTCCATGTTAGGCCAAGGAGGAGGACGGCCCGCGATGGAGGTGCCTACTCCTCTCCCCCCCTCCCCCGCTTCCCCCCACTCTAAAAGAGAGAGGAAGAGGAGGGGGTTAGTGAGAGTCCCAACCTTCCCTTTCTCTGTGTGGTGGTGGTGGTGGAGGTGGTGGGGATAGTGGTGGTCGTGGTGGAGGTGGTGGTGGTGGTGGTGGTGTGGAGGTGGTGGGGATAGTGGTGGTGGAGGTGGTGGTAGAGGTGGAGGTGGTGGGGATAGTGGTGGTGGAGGTGGTGGTGTTGGTGGTGGTGGTGGTGGTGTAGTGGTGGTGGTGGTGATAGTGGAGGTGGTGTTGTTGGAGGTGGAGGTGGTGTTGGTGGTGGTGGAGGTGGTGATAGTGTTGGTGGTGGGGATGGTGGTGGTGGTGCAGGTGGAGGTGGTGATAGTGTTGGTGGTGGTGGTGGTGGTGGTGCAGGTGGTGATGGTGGAGGTGGTGATGGTGGTGGTGGTGGGGGTGGAGGTGGAGGGGATAGTGGCCCTGATCTTCTGAAGGGTTTGATCCATGGTAGATCTGGGCTTCCACAGCCTCCGGACAAGCGCCCCCCGCAGGATGGGAGAATTGGTCCCGCCCGTAGTTCCAGTCTGTAAACAGATTATCTCTGTTTACAGTCATCAGGGACTCACACAACACGCACATGTGCACGCTCACACATGTGGACGCCCAAGCACCTTTTGCCTACACATCTCTTTATCAAGTGCTTTTTTTCGTTCTTTTAGCAAACGAAAGTTATACCCTTATAATCATTAAATCGTTCCTAGTTAATTCTGATTGTTGTTTTTTATCACGGTTGTATATGGGACGGGAGTGTTTCTAATGGTGTGTGTGTGTGTGTGTGTGTGTGTGTGTGTGTGTGTGTGTGTGTGTGTGTGTGTGTTGTGTGTGTGTGTGTTGTGTGTGTGTGTGTGTGTGTGTGTGTGTGTGTGTGTGTGTGTGTGTGCGCACGTGTGTGAGACCATATCAAACAGAGAGAGAGCCTGTTTTTGAAACACACAATTATACTTTCCTTTATGACCGGAACAACAAGTTCATAGTATTCATTTCATATTTTTCTTCTTAATTTTGGCAGAACCCAGCTTAAGTATAATACGCAACTCAATGAAATTGCGGTTTCCAAATCAAGCATAACACAATAATTCCACCTCATCTCACAAGAAATCCTTATCTGCTCGTCATGTGATTAAAATCCTCCCAATGTCTTCATTTAATGGGTGATACATCATCCCAAAAGATGTCTTACGAATTTCTAATATTAATAGCTGTATTCAAAAAGTAAAACGTGTCTTAAACACTACAACCCCCCCCCCCCCCCCCCCCATCCTCATCATGGACGCAGACAGACACAATGGAGTGTGGGTTGTTTTGTTGACTTAAGAAAGACACGGTCTGTTTCACCAGACGGCGTGCCATAACTGGCGCAGACGGGGTCATCTTGTTATGGCTTTATGTCTGCCACATAACTTTGCTATCCAATAAGCTCCTGTTATACAAGGCGATACAGTTATACAGCCATCTTTTTTTCTGCCGGAGGTTGGGTGACTGTTTCAGAGGAGAGGGGAAATGAATGACACCTATTAGGCGTCATAAGTTGATTTTATGGTAATTTATTCTAATTTCGGTAACTCTGGCATGAAGTCACAGTAGGCCTAATTTGGGTTTGCATTGTCTTTGTTACTCCAAAGTATTGATTCTTCTTCCATCAATGAAAGATGTTGAGGTATAATATTGCATATTATTATCAGAAATGTTGCCAATCCAAAAGATCTGCTTCTTACAAAAATGAGTTTGCCATAAATTTAAGAAAAGCAAATCCATGTTCTTCTGTTGGACACATTGAGGCAGTGCGAATGTCTCTAATTATTGCATGTAAATATAGTTACGTTCAAATACCTCTGACATCATCATCATGACTCTACATCGTCACATTTTAGTGGGGTACAACTGCTGATGGATTATTATCCCCAGGGAAAAGTGGTTTCTAAATTCCAGGAAGAATGTGTGTTTGTGGTGGATTGGTGTGTGTTCTCCATCCTGTTCTCGGGATGCAGCAGTGGCCATGATGCATGGGGAAGAGCTCCCGGTTCAGCCCAGCATGTTTCTGTCAATCCTTAACGAGAACCTCGCACGCGCGCACGCGCAAACGTACGTTTGTGCGTGTGCGCGTGTTCTCGCTGCCCTCCTGTTCTCACTGTAATGGAGCGCACTGTGTGCCAAATGACCACACCACACAACACACACACACACACACACACACACACACACACACACACACACACACACACACACAACACACACACACACACACACACCACACCCCCCCCCCCCAAGCTTCAAATAGCTAAATACAAACAACAACTGAAGGGGTGGGGGCGGGGGGGAGATGAATGAGGATGAATGAATGTGCCCTCCTTCACCCCCCACCCCCCTTCACTACCCCCACCTCAAAACCTTCCTCCTGTCCCCAGCCGGACTGCCTGCCCCCCTGTATCAACCCCCCCCCCCCCCCCCAAAAACACCGCCACCCACCCGGCCAGCCCCCTGCTCCCCTCTGCAGGCCTGTGTTATGACTGTGACCGGTGTGTGTTACACAGATATCTGTTAGCGCCGTTCCTCTGTCGGGACGCCCATATAAAGGACTGTCATCTCTCCAAAGGTCACGGAGTGAGCCCTGCACACAAGTGTTGTCCCGACGCCCCGTCGGGGGAAAAAAAAAAACAGAAAGGCCTGCTCCATCCCGTCCTGTCCCATGTCCTCTCCGCCGGTCTATGTTATCGCAGTCTGTCTGTCTGTGGTGTCTCTGTCTGTCTGTGGCGTCTCTGTCTGTCTGTGGTGTCTCTGTCTGTCTGTGGCGTCTCTGTCTGTCTGTGGTGTCTCTGTCTGTCTGTGGTGTCTCTGTCTGTCTGTGGCGTCTCTGTCTGTCTGTGGTGTCTCTGTCTGTCTGTGGCGTCTCTGTCTGTCTGTGGTGTCTCTGTCTGTCTGTGGCGTCTCTGTCTGTCTGTGGTGTCTCTGTCTGTCTGTGGCGTCTCTGTCTGTCCGTGGTGTCTCTGTCTGTCTGTGGTGTCTCTGTCTGTCTGTGGCGTCTCTGTCTGTCTGTGGTGTCTCTGTCTGTCTGTGGCATCTCTCTCTGTCTGCATGATGTCCTTCTGTCTGTCTGTCCGTCTGTCTGCAGCTATTTGTTTTTTCCGTCTATCTGAATTCCACGTCTTACCCTCTCTGTCTTATTTCCTCCCCTCGTCCCCTTTTGTGCCTCCACCGTCCACCCTCCACCCTCCACCGTCCACCCTCCACCCTCCACCGTCCGCCATCCACCATCCACCCTCCACCCTCCACCCTCCACCCTCCACCGTCCACCCTCCACCCTCCACCGTCCGCCCTCCACCCTCCACCGTCCACCATCCACCATCCACCCTCCACCGTCCGCCCTCCACCCTCCACCCTCCACCGTCCACCATCCACCATCCACCCTCCACCATACACCGTCCACCCTCCACCGTCCACAGTCCACATGCAATTCTTTTTATTTGTTGATCGTCATTTTTTTCCAGCGCTGCTTGGAACTCCAGATTCCAGACTGATGTAATTTGGCAGCTTGGCAGGAAGTGGCGGTCTGGTCTGTCGGCGTGCAGCCCTGCCGTCGGTACTATGATACAGCAGTTAGATGTCCATTAGTCCTCTCATTAGCGGCCCTGGCCAGCCAGCGGTGGGGTTAAAGCGTATCGGTTGATGTGTAACCTAGCTTGCAAGGGGGAAGTGAGCCCCACCACAGGCGTACTGGGCAAGGACATGACCTGTGTGTGTGTGTGTGTGTGTGTGTGTGTGTGTGTGTGTGTGTGTGTGTGTGTGTGTGTGTGTGTGTGTGTGTGTGTGTGTGTGTGTGTGTGTGTGTGTGTGTGTGTGTGTGTGTGTGTGTGTGTGTGTTTCACTAGTTTGTGTGTGTGTGTTTTACTGTGTGTTTCACTGTGTGTGTGTGTGTGTGTGTTTCACTGTGTGTGTGTGTGTGTGTGTGCTTTGTGTCTTTCTCTGGGTGTTATGACAGCGAATACAGGGAGTAATGGTGAAGGATGAGGTTGAAGCAGGGTTTATGACTTCTACAATGTATATGAACAGAGTCCAGTGTTGTTGACTGAGTGAACCACTATACTGATTGGTTCCAACTGCGTGCCGCAGAGGGTTGCATCACTCATCACCTTGTTACCCCTTTTTTACATATATTTTTCAGATAATACCAAAGCCGAGCTCACTAACGCGTTAGGGGTCGTTGTTCTGTTTTGTGATGGATTTCATTCTCCCGATCCAGATCTCTTAATATAAACCCCCTTGTTGACGACTGTCGTGCGTGTCCTACCGTGACTCACTGTCTCGCAATAGTTCCACTGAAGGCCAGCCAAAGCAGTGGGGAAACCCAACCATCGCCTCCATAGCAACTGGGAGACCTGGCGTGCCCCCCCCCCCCCCCCCCCACCCCATCCAGGGTTATTTTCTTCCAGGCTGTGCGGTGGACAGCGGATGTACGAGAGGAGTGAAACCTGAACTTGTCTGCCAGGGCGGCCGGTGGCTCCCTCCTTTCGAAGACACATTTCTTACCTCTAAAAATACATGAATGGCATTCTAAAACGAGAGCACTCTTTTATTTACAGTCACATCAAGGGAACGGGCCCCGACCCCATTGGTTGGGGCTCTCATTGGCCGGACGGATCGATGGCATCCCATTGGTCGATGCAGTCTCAAACGGCTGTTGGTTTTAGTGTGTCTTCATGGACATGTCAATGTCAAACACGTAAACATATTGTTGACTTGAGCTCTGTGTGTGTGCTTTCACTGGACACGAAATTAACAATGTTTGAGGAATGTAAAAAAAATGCACAAATTAGAGTTTAGATGTTGATATCCTCATTAGATTGATGCACTACATTGTATTGCATTCATAGCTATCAAGAAAAAATAGCACGTTTCAATTTCCATAAGCCATGCCTTCAACTGTAACTATTTTCTTTTGAGGGATAACAATAAAAAAGTGAAAGTAGACGGCTGTGACTCTCCTTAATGGTCTCCTCGTCCCCAGCTTCATGCGGTGCTTCAGAGTGACGTCAGCGGGGCCTGCCGCTGTTTACGGAGTATGATGCATTTGTGCAAACGGCCGTGGCAGAGCTAATAGATATTCCTAGGGCTGAATGACGATGAGGTACGATGAGGTAGCGGCTCTATTAATCCATCTGTGTTGTTGCCAGACGCACAACTCTCTGCCAGGAGTCCTCTTGGCAAGGCGCGAGACGAGAGGTGGGTTCAAGATTAACGCGAATTATGATATTTTCAGACGTTTCTCCCTGCCTGCGTTTGTTTCCAATTAAACGTGTGTAAGGAGTCGGTAGAAATGGCCCTAACTCAAAAGATATTGAACAGTTTGAGCAGGCTCAAGATCAAATTGTAATCTTTTTTTATGTCCTGATAAATGGGATTTCATCTAGAATTGAAATCTCGGGAGTCCAATATGGAGTTTCTTAATTTCCACAGCTAATCAGCTTTTAGCAACCACAATGAGGTAATGTCTCAGCAGATCTTGCAGGGCAGCACAATTTAAAAATGTGTCCAATTCCTTAAAAGGCAGCCAATCAATTAGGCAGTTGAATCAGTAGTTCCTTATGAAATGTGATTTGGCAGTGGTGTCCAAATGTTGGGTTTGTTTTTGCTTTAAAGTTTGACTCTGATCTGCACAACACCTGCAATGTGGCCTTTCTTCTTTTCCCCGCTTTCAACTTCCAAGTACCAGCGGCGGTAACTGGAATAGGGATGGAGCAGAACACTTTTTGTACTGAGTTCATCATCCATTCCAGGGTCTACTCTGTATAGATACAAGACGATCTGTTCTTGATTTACGAACTGGGAGCTGTTCCGGGGAGGGTGTGTGTGTGTGTGTGTGTGTGTGTGTGTGTGTGTGTGTGTGTGGTGTGTGTGTGTGTGTGTGTGTGTGTGTGTGTGTGTGTGTGTGTGTGTGTGTGTGTGTGTGTGTGTGTGTGTGTGTGTGTGTGTGTGTGTGTGTGTGTGTGTGTGTGTGTGTGTGTGTGTGTGTGCACACACACGCTGGAAAGTCTCATTTGAGCACTCTATCGCATTGAGACAGCACAGTGACACTGGTGTTCCTGGGAATGTGGCTGACGTGAGATGGGCGGGGCCTGATGTAAGGAGAAGCCTTTGGACATATGTATTTTTCTCCCCTGAGTCTTTGACCAAGCTCTCCTCGTCAATCTTGTCCTGTCAGCGAGGGCCAGAGGTGGGATCTTCGTTTTCTCTCAGTCTCTCCGTTTCTCCCAGGGGCCTCAATGTGCCTCTGGGCCCCAGGGTCAGCCCTGGCCAAGGCTTCAGCGACTGTAAATTTTGTGTGTGTGTGTCCATGAAGTTTGCTGAGGGTTTGACCCGGCTCTAAACCTTCACAGAGCCAAACGTGCCGTTTCCCTGGCAGCTCTGGAGGAGAGTGCGGACGCTCAGGTGGGCAGGTGGGTTCCCATGTTGGAGGATCCCGCTGCCAGAGTTGATTAGGATTCAAGATGAAAACCGGGGAGGGATTGCAAGCCATCCTTTCATCCTCCTCCACCCCGACCTCTCCTTCTCTCCGGGGGATTAATTGGTCAGCGAGTCTTGACCCTCGCCCTTATTGAGAGCTGGTGGGGGGGGGGGAAGCCATATTTCACCCAGGTAGACAAATTTGTGTTAGTTAAGGGTGCTGGGGGGGGGGGGGTGGTTCAGACTCCACAGGACAGCAAGTGACCTCATCAAGAACATCAAACCAAGCCTTTACATGTGTTTCCCTCCATGACATGCGTGTGTTTTTGATCATGCCACTTTTTATGTTGTCTTTTCGTTTTTTTCTCCCGCGGAGCGAAATGTTTCCTGTTTGCACAGACCGACGGGTTCACCCAGCAGTCGGGGGGGTCGGATTGCCTTGGCTGTCGTCTGGTTCTGTTGAAGCAGATTCCCCCCACATCTCCATCAAACGGAAGCCCTGCTTTTGGCATGACTCTGAAAAGTGACCCTGGTAGTCCGTCCCGGTGTCTGGGGGGGGGATAACGAAGGATAATCGAGGGGAGAATAATGTGCGCTACCCACGACCCCTTCCTAACCCTGACCAGCTCTTGGGCCTCGTTGGTAGATGGGAAGAAAACCCTTTTAGTTGACAAGACCCCGCGTTCATTCAAGTCGAGGCAGAAGATTCAACAGGAAGGATCTCGAGATGCACCCTGAATAAGGATGTGAGAGCACTCACGGATTTTACCCATCTGCAAATGATTCCCAAGTTTGAGATTTAGCTATACATCAAAGTCCTGGGTTTTTGTTATCTACGGTAGACAGATGATAATAAAATAAAATAAAATGAAAGGAGATTAATTTGCCTTGTAGATTATTCCACTAACATGCCCAAATACTGTTTACATATCAAGATAAAAACTAAATATATATCTTTATCTATATGGAGGAGAGCCCTCCTCTGTCTTGTCCAGACGACTTCCCGTCCAGCTAATCTTTTTAGTTCTCTGATACGGATCTCTCTCCACACAAGCTTTAAAGATCTTCATTCACGGTTTCACCACCGCATTTGCCCCTTAATGTCTCCCAGCAGGGGCGCCCAGTCCCAGGCCGTGATTCATGAAGTGACAGGCCTGCCTGTGACCGCCATCAGGGCCCAATCAGACAGCGTCTCTCCACACACATTCAAATGTCACAAGACACAAGCACGCCTCACACGGTGAGACGCATGCATGTCCACCAACTCCTCTGGTTGTGCACCGACGCACAAACAAGAACATGCAAGGGGGGCGAATACACACGCAGCACACAATCACACACCAGTCTGAGAAACGGGCATTCTTAGCCCCTTCACTCTCAAAATCCTGCCACACAAGCTTGGACTTGCTTCTCTGAAAGGTTTGGGAAACACATGGGATGTGTTTTTCAACTCTTGGTCCAAATGTAACAATCGGATGATGCGTATCAAACCAAACGTGTGCCACATGCGCGTATGTTTACAGGGCGGCAGTGACTCAGTAGGTAGAGAGGGTCATCGCTGATCGCGACTCCCTGAGCAAAACACCTAACCCTTCTCCCGATTCGCTGGATGCGGTATTGCATGGGTGACCCACCCCGCCAGTGTTTGTGTGAACCTGTGTATGAATGTGTGAACGTCGGGCAATAATTGAAAAGCCCTTTTTAATTTCAAGTTGCTGCTGGTTTGAAAAAAGCGCCTTTTATAGATGCACTGCATTGACCATTGACCTGCAGTGCGTAACGCAAACCCCTTGCTTTGGTTTCAGTGTTTCCGGGCACTGTGCTGTAAAGGACCCCCGCCGCCGCGACCCGAGTACGATGTGGTCTGCATTGGGCTGACGGGCGCGGGGAAGACCAGCCTGCTGTCGCGCCTCTGTAGCGAGGGCAGCGAGGGCATCGTACCCACGACAGGTGAGGACATCATGGCTAGAGCCCCCCTGACACCCTGCAACTAAATGCCAACCTGTTTGTCTCTGCAGCCTTGGGCTACAACCATGTGATGATACAGTACTTATTATTGAACTGGTGATCAGTAACTGTGTTCACGCCTCACTGTTAAGCTACTGTTCTCATCACCCCACCCCCCTTCTTTGCGCCTGCAGCCGCAGCTGCAGGCGCTGTCACTTCGGTATCCATTATTTTTTCGAGTTGAGCGCTCAGCCTGGCTCCGCCTCTTCCGCTACGTAGCTAAGATGGCTGCCGTTGAGTACGGAGAGTGTCCTTCGATCCACACTTCACGATTAGCCCGTTTTGAGTACGACATCCGGGTCCTTGAAGTGTACTTCTTTTCGCCGGATCTGAATTGGAACGTACTGTGTACTCAAATTTTGGCTAGTAAGTACGGACAGTACGGGTATTGGAACACGGCACAGAAGATCCCCATCCCTACCCTCTCCGTCTGCCAATGGCTACAGAGGGGGGGGGGGGGGGGTCCGTCAGTCCGCTCCTGCTGGGACCTTTTATGAATTTACACTTTGAGCGAAGCGCCGAGAAACCAGAGCAGGTTCAGCGGCTCGCGAGGCGAGTCCAGGCTGTCTTCATCGATAAGTCCTTCCCCAGCCTCCTCCTGTGTGTGAATGTTGGCAGCCGACGCAGTCCCAGCCAGGACATGTCAACGTTATTAAATAGTTGCTCTTTCTGCTATTTCCTCCCGTCCCGTCCATTCACTAGAGCAAACCACACAACGCATAGTAGCACTTAAGACACAAGAGATACCTAACCCCGTGGAATAACATGCTTATTGAAACCACGCCTGACAAAAGTTGGACCAAGCAATTCTTTTTACACTTTCCCCCCTCCACAGATATGTGCTAAGATATTTGATTTTCAAAGCAGCTGGTTTGAAACATTTGGCCTTAATATCCAGAGATCCAAAGAGCAGAAAGTGGAGCTGGCTCCTCTATATTGTCCTTGGGGAAAGTATGTTCAGAAAAACTATCCAGCTCATTTCTTGGGTTGATCATTTGTTATCTGTCCACTTAAAACGGTATAACGTTCCCCTTAACTATGGAGTGTATTTTGTGTGATCTTATATGGCCGGCTCAGACTACACGATTTCAGCCCGATTTTGCCCCGATTCTTTCGTCGCAGACAAATTTGCGAATCGTACACGATTTTGACCGGTCGGCGACGAGACGAGGTCTTGTAATGTGACATGCTTGCGATCTGCAATGTTTTCGTCTGCGACGTTCAAAAGCCCCACGACGAAAAGTTTGGCATGTCAGAATTTTTTGGGGAATCGCATGACGTAGCCATCATGAGGGAACCACGCCCCCCAGGTTGCGTGACGGGAACCCTACGAACAGCTGAGCTCAGTGTGTACCAACTGACTTCACTGCACTACGCTGAGTAACACAGTAGCCATGTTTTCCATCCAAAGTGATTCGCATTACTGGGCAATGCGCATTAAAAAGAAAATTCGAATCATGGTGTGTTTTCCATCAAAAGAACGGACTTCGGTGAAAAACTACAAATTTGCGGCGAGTTTTCTAAGTCACGCGAGATTTTCCGCGGGTTGGCATGGCAACCAGCCTGTAAACATTCCGTCGTTCCGTCGAAGCAGTCGGGGTGAAAGTGCACTACGTCACACTTGATTCGCATACAGCTGTTTCCATCCCATTAGGAATCAACCAAAACCCGGCCATAGCGAGCGGTATTTTTTCATTTTGTGCGAATCAGGGGATTTTAATGCGAATCACGGCGTTTCCATCATCATTTTCCGATTGCGATACATCTAGATGCGCATCTAAACAGCTGATGGAAACGCACCTAATAACTACTAGGCTACTACAAAAAATGAATGCGATCAATAGCAAGAAGAAGAATGCTAATGAAGAAAACGAGAGAAAAATGAAACCAACATAATGGAGACAACTTTGGTTGAAATGCCGGCATGTAAGTATTTACATCGCTCATGTCACTCGCAACGCAACTACTGTCAGGAGTTGGCTGCATTGAGCCAGATATAAAAACTACTGGAACCTTTATGACAAACATGTAAAAAAACATTTATGTCAGTTCTAAACCTTTGATTTTCTAAATATCTTGTAAACGTGAATGATACAAAGTAAAGAGCATCGGACCCTAGAATCGTGTAGTGTGGCCAGTCTTCCGACAAGACAGCGCCCGATTTCCTGGCTCTGGGATCGTATAGTGTGACATGTTAAATCGTGGAGGGATGTCTGAGAATCGTGTAGTCTGAGCCGGTCATAAGAAGGTGTTCTTATCTCCTCAGGTTTCAGCATCAAAGCAGTGCCATTCCCAAACGCCATCCTGAATGTAAAGGAACTTGGAGGTGAGAATCCTATCCTACATCCCCTTGTATGTAGAATAGAACCCATGAAACTGCATATCTGAATGTCATCCATCACTCATATATGCACAGCTAGCTATTTTCCCAGAGAGGTCGATTGGTTCAACCGGGTTTTGTACAAGCGACCACAATCCATGTCTATGTGTGATATTTCTGCACGCTTGAATCCATCAGGGTCAGCATTGACTACTTATAGGCCCGTGTAAAGTTGAAAACAAACTGTGTGCGTAATGTCAAACATCGCCGAGAAAAACCAAATTTTTGTTCAAATATTTAAGCGAGATCCAAATCGCTCCGTAAACATGGACATGTTACACGCATGTCTCCCCGTCAGCCGTTACCTCACTCCTGGCCAAAAAGTACACAAGCAGGTTTGTTTACGCGCGCTGTCGTCACAGAATGACGTTCTTTGGATAGAAGACAGATCTTCTGGCAGCCCGCGACCCCAGCGGCGCTGCTTGAGAAACAGGAAGCGTTCTTGGAAGTCCGGGCTACCCGCGTGGACGCCGTTTGATGTTTAGTACACACACTGATTGGGGATGTTGAGGAAGAGAGATGCAGAGGGGAAGAGGAGTTGGGGTGGGGGGGGGGGGGGTGGTTGGGTGGGGGGGATGTTAGGGATAGCGTGAGGGGGTGGTCTCCCGCAGCTGTTTTTAAGAAGGCAATGCGGGGGGGGGGGGGGGGGGAGAATGATAAATTATCGCTTTCTGCTGTTTTACCAGCCACTCATCCCCAGGCCACAATTTATGATTTTGTTAGGAGTAAAAATAATTTATGTTGTTTTGCACACACAAGGCACATGACAGGTGTGCGGCATGTTTTGAAGCCAGCTCCAACCTAGCCAGCCTAGGTTCAAAACACACATGCACACACACACACACACACACACACACACACACACACACACACACACACACACACACACACACACACACACACACACACACACACACACACACACACACACACACACACACACACACACACACACACACACACAGGCAGGCAAAGAAAGAAGGAAAACACTAAGGGAGACCACCAGAGTGGCATGCTACTAAATTTGGACAGAGCACTTTGAGGATGGGGTTCAACTTCACACTAGACCTTTCTGGACTAGGTCAAAGCCCCTCTGGTAACACTGTGATTGGAGAGAACCATGCAGGGGTCCCATGGAGCATGCCGTCAATTCCTGCACGGCAGTGTGTAAAGCTATTGTGTTTAGCCCCGCTTCCCAGCCCTCCGCACACCGCCAAAGCAGCCAAAGGGAATGCGAATAGGTCACAATTTGATCCAATTTTGTCCAGTGTGTGTGATTGACTAACAACGACCACCTCTTTGTTTAAAATCTTACCTATTACAGATCAGGTACGATCTAAGGTGAAACCTGCTATTCGAAGCACAGACTTATGGTCTGTGCTTCGAGCAACAGGTCGAGCAACATCCCTGTTACACCTTCCCGCGATTCACTTTCCACTGGATCAACGCGCGAGATCCGTTTTGTTGACCAGCAGTTGTTCCTCTTTCTGGTTAACCTTCCATTTCGGTTTTAGTTTTATCCCAACGCAGAACCCCTCTCCTTTTGAACTCGTAAGAAGGGACGACTCGCTCAGCTTGACCGAGCGAATCCTACGCGGTCTCCCCCGACGGCTTGGGAGAGGCACGCCGACGCACGCGGCCTCGTTTCACGCGCCACGGCGCAGAAAACGTCTCGTCGGGGGGACGCGTGTGACATCACTGCTTAAAACCCACGATGCCTCCCTGGCCTGTCGTCTGCCTTCAAACCGTGACTAAGTCGAGGGAGGAGGGCAGCCCGGGGGGCCCGAAACGCTAACCCCGTCCTTCCTTCCATCCGCCCTGGTTTTTCCGACGACAAAGGTCACACGGTACCGACCCTCCGGACCGTGTGTTCCAAGGCGGTAACGTAACTCGGAACAACTGACAGCAGGCAAAGCCCAGATGAAGTACACTGTTGTTGTTTCCTATCGGGGGAGAATTATCGGGAAATTCTGTTAGCCAGTTATTAAAAGCAGCCAAGCAAAAACTATCATCCCTAGAAACTCGGGAACGTTTAACGTCCTTTTATTGAAACAGCCCTCGCTTTGTGTAAGGCCACAGTGCCTCTTGTCGGCAGATTAAAGAATTAATTTAGACTTCTTTTTTTTTTAAAGCCAAAGCAGTACAGGGCAGACATGCCAACACGAGCCGCCAGAAGGAGAAACATAGGAGACACAGCCACTCGTGCCTCTTGGTGTGTGTGGGGGGGGGGGGGGGGTGCTTTGCCAAGCGTGGCTGCTGAGGGCGGGAGGGAGGTCACGTCACCTCCGGGTGCCCTGAAATGCAGCAGGGTGTGAGCTCGTGAAATGCCGTGGTCGGCTCGTTGCACTCCGGCCAGCCACGAACCCCTTGTTGTCGTGGGCTAATTTTGGCCGTGCATTCTCCTTCCCCCTGGAGTGCGGGGCACCAGGTTGTCCTGGGAGCCAACTGGCCTAGTAGACAGTGGAGGAATCATCCCAGGGCAGTGGATGCCATTTATTTTGGGGTACCTGCTACCTCTTATTTGACTCGTGTTCATTGGCTTAGTGGTTGTAGGACCAAGCAAACCACGTTCCTCAGCTTTTGTTCGGGTGCAAAACAGAAATTTGTATTTGTTTTATTATCCGTCCTATACAAACTCTGACGGAGGGAATCCTTACATGAAGTCACGTTCACCTTTTGTTTGCAGGTGTGCAGAGTAGACAAATCTCAGGATAGCAATTAATGTGTTGCCTCGTGTGAAGCCTATGACCTTGCACAATTGTTCAGCAATTTGAGTCGTCAGATCAATCTGGAAAGTTGATTAAAAAAAATGAGGTATTTAGGAAACAAACATTCGGGGGGAAGATCACCTGAAGCTGCTTTAGCCGCTTTTGTGCTTGGCACCAAATGCCTTTTTGTGCCCCAAACGCATATCGCCTACATTTGCTCACATTTAAATCCATAGATTGGTTGGTTAATGTCCATAGACTGTGCGCAGAATGCACTCTCCAGGGTGATAAAAACAAGTAAATATCAGTCACTTATCCTCCCACCTCTCTTTTGCCAAATGATGCGGGGTCTTAATTGTTTAGTGGATATGATCTTGTTTAATCGGTCGACTGCTGCCAAACAACAAGGCATGCCCGGCAGGAGAATGCGCTATTGTTACTGACATGAGCTATCCAATGACACCTAAATATATCCCTCTTTCTCTTTTCAAAGCCCTATGGTCGAATACAAATTGTCTACATAGCATGCAAGATCCACATGTGAAAACCATAAAGACGTTCTGTTTAAAGACAACTGTTTTGATAGGTCTCCAGATTTCTAAGTGCTACATGCAGTAGCATGGCCTGCATTTGAAGTCCAGTCCATTTAACTTTGTAATGCGAGTCAAATGTATGACAGGCATGAAATAGCACACAATGATGACAGTTGTGTTTTTAAAGGATTTTAAATATTTATGTTAATATCTGCTTTGGTGCAGGTCGGTCATAATACAATAAAAGGGTACCAAATAAAGGAAAATACAATGCAAGTTATAAACACTTACTGAATTAGCATCCAGCCTTAATATACACACTGTTAATGTGCAAGTATGTGTGAGAGAGAGGGAATGTGTGTGTGTGTGCGTGTGCGTGTGCGTGCGTGTGTGAGAGAGAGAGAATGGTGACACTGACGTCAGGTCTAGACAGGCTGTGTGAGCCCGAGCCGCTGGGTGACAGCTGATGGAGTGCTGGTCATAACGAACGCTATACTCATCTCCACTGATCCATACTGCCACAGCCGCCGCACAGAATAGCCCCAGCTTCCTGTTTTGAAGGAGACGGCTGCACATGTGATCCTGTCGCGCTGCATCTGCGCAGACATTTTCTACTTGCACGTTTATTTTTTTTTGCAAAAAATTTAAATATGTCGCGTTATTTAAAATGTAATAATACTTTTGCACACGGATAAATCGAGCGGGTTTGAGGGGTAAGGGTTGACATGTGTGAGGGTAATTGTTGACGTGTGTGTGTCACTGTGGGAAGGAGGTGCCTGTCACATATTACAAATACAACGGCCTTCATGCAAGGTTAGGACTCGTGTGAATTCCCCTTTTTGTTTTAGTTTTTTTTGCCTTTCTTAAGTGAGTCTGCTCGCCCGTGTATAACGATACTTGTAATCCCACAGACACACACACACACACACACACACACACACACACACACACACACACACACACACACACACACACACACACACACACACACACACACACACACACACACACACACACACACACAGAGCAACAAGGGAAAACATCACAGAGCATTTGACCACCTACAGGCAGAAGGAACTCTGTGAGCACATCCCTGGAGCAAACCGCTACATTGTCCTCATTGCAAGCCCAATGTGGTTTGTATTACTTTCAAGTGGGACCACAATGTGGTTCGCGTTGCCCAGCAGGGAAGCTGTTCCTCCGAGTAAAGGAAGAGGCCTGAAACCAAAATTGGAATCATTTGTAAATTGTCATTTGCGCTCAAAGCAGATGCTATCCAGCCCGTTCCGATTTAAAGTTCTGAGAGCTTTTTGAAGAGACAGCTGTGTAACCGACCCATGGCCCGGGCCGTACCACCAAATGGTATTACTGTGTACTGTGTACTCTTAGTTTTATTGTATCGGTCGAAAGGTGCGTCGCCAGCCCCACACAGGACAGCCCATTTTAATAATGACCGTGAGGCCCACTCCGCATCGAAACCGTACTAGGTCTGCAGCTTACTATTATGTTGAGAATTGTTAAATCTTGAAGACAGTTGTTTTTTTTCATTGCATCGTTTAATAATTGATTCTGTTGATTGTCATAAATCGGAAATGTCATCACCAGCTACCAAAAGTAAATGTGCTTGCTTTATCTGGCAAAGCAGCCAAGAAAAGCCAAACTATTCATTTTCTAAATACCCACAAACCAAATATTTGATTTCAACTGATACTGCTCGAGACTATAATAGTATCAGGTTCTTGTTTGTGTGTGTGCATCGGGGTGTCTAGTCACAGCATGCCATTTATAATGGCCAGAAGTCTAGGATGGCGCTCTAACCTTCCTTTACCGCGCTGTCTATCAACGGTCATAAGTCTAAACGTCTTGCTATACTTTCTCTCTACATAAGAGAGAGAAAGAGGGAGACGGGTATTTCCAGTCCGCCTAATCCCGCGTTAAGTAACAACATCCAACGCACAAATGAAACGCACAACGCAGATCACAGGGAGGATTTAGCGATGCTGCATGTCTGGGAGCTCAAAGAGCAGCTCCTTTTTTGCCAACAAATGCGTATAGTAAGCGAGTAGGAAGGGCTGGCTGCTGGTCGGGGGCCAGGGCCTCTCGCAGGAACTGTTTACTTAACAACAGAGCCTGCAGGGTGGCGGGTGTATCCACAGCTCAAGTGCTTTCCACCGTGCTCCCAGGCTTCGCCGCGTTCCACAATGAAGTAAGCAAGCTGTATTACTGGGACCCGCCTTCACGTCCCCCGCCACAGCCCCAGTCCCCTTCCCCGTCACACAGCCCCAGTCCCCTTCCCCGTCACACAGCCCCAGTCCCCTTCCCCGCCACAGCCCCAGTCCCCTTCCCCGTCACAGCCCCAGTCCCCTTCCCCGCCACACAGCCCCAGTCCCCTTCCCCGTCACACAGCCCCAGTCCCCTTCCCCGTCACACAGCCCCAGTCCCCTTCCCCGCCACAGCCCCAGTCCCCTCCCGCCACAGCCCCAGTCCCCTTCCCCGTCACACAGCCCCAGTCCCCTTCCCCGCCACAGCCCCAGTCCCCTTCCCCGCCACAGCCCCAGTCCCCTTCCCCGTCACACAGCCCCAGTCCCCTTCCCCGCCGCTCCTTCCCTATCGCCTATTGTAGCTTCTCAATTTTGGGGTGGGGTGGGAGGGGGTGGCTGTTTTTGGTTAAGGGAGACTTCAGACTGTTTTTTTTGTTTTTGTTTTTGTTTTTTGCTTTGACTGTAGTTCAACTTTCAAGAGTGAGGAGGAAGAAGAAAAAAAAAAAGGGTGCAGATTAGCAAGATGTGTTTGCGTTTTGTCTCAAGGTAAAAGAATCAGGCGAGGGATGGGTGGGTGTGTGTGTGTGTGTGTGTGTGTGTGTGTGTGTGTGTGTGTGTGTGTGTGTGTGTGTGTGTGTGTGTGTGTGTGTGTGTGTGTGTGTGTGTGTGTGTGTGTGTGTGTGTGTGTGTGTGTGAGAGAGAATCTGTGCCCCGTCATATCCACCAGCAGACACAATTGGGCCCAACAGTAGCATAATTCAGACCAAATGGAAGTGGAGGCTCTTTCCAAAACATAGACCGTCTAAGGCCATCTTAAATGTATTTTATTGAACCATAGAGCACCATTTGTCAGTCATCACTTGAAGAGATTGACAAGTTAGAGATAAAATCAAGTTTGTTCTACTCTGTAATTGTTTGTCTACGTCTTGACAGACTTTTAATGGGCTCTTCATGTTCTCGCTCACTTTGTGCCATGAACTTGTAGACTACCAACCTTTACTGTAATCCATCATAGGTGTATATCTGATGTCACTACAGTCCATCATCATCCAGTGATCCAGGAAATGTACTCATCCCATTGTGTATTACTAGTGTGTATCACTATTCTTGCTTAATTTTGCTCATAATATCCAATGGGTGCAATCCGCTGTTTTTTTTTTTACAACGTTGTGTATAACTGTTGTTTTCCAAATCCAGGTATGTCAGCGTTCATCACAGTCGGTACAGGCGGTATTGTTCAGGCAGTATTGTTCTCGTCCACGAGTGATTTCCACTCCAATCCGGCCGGACAGAATGTCTCCTCCATTCAGGCCAATAGGTGGCAGGAGTTGCCAGTAAGACATGAGTGACATTCCAGCCAACTCCCAAGCAGAGATGAGAGAAACTTCCCAGGCAATCTCTCAAGTGCCACTTTGTCTGATAACTTTCCACTCCAGTGAGAGGTGTGAGGAAAGAGAGAGGGAGGGGGCGGTGGAAGAAAGGATGGAGCAAGGAAGGACGAGAGAGGAAGGGGGTGCAGTGAAGTGACTGGGGGGGGGGGGCTGTCTGAATGTCACTGGAAGCATTGCGTGACGTTTAAAGACTCGCCAGCCTCACAGTTTGTCACCACTTGGCAATTACCTTGCTATGAGCAACTTTGGTTGAAAACAAAACCTGATGACGAGATTGGAGAGGAAGAAGGGCGATGACAGAAAGCTCACTTTGAAATACTTTGTTTTATGCAAATGTCTGGGGTCTGGATGATTCATTGTGGTATGTTTGAGCACAGTCAATCTTCAGAAATAATGTTGACAATAATATTAGAGAAGTGCTTCTAATTGTACTTAGTCGTAATTGTACAGTATGTACTCTCATGAATCTTGCCATTTCTGGGTGGTCTCTTCATGTTTGAATGCACTTAATGTAAGTCACTTTGGATAAAAGCATCAGGGATAAAATAACAAATAATAATAATTTGAACTGTATTGATCGAAATAAGCATGTAGTGGTTATTCAATGACTTATTAATGTACCATATATAATATAAAAATATAACGCGTATGAAGCCAGTATGTCACAAAAGTATAAAAAGAGACAGTACGATGCATTTCAATTTCACCTAATTATCCCCAAAGAATAACCAAATGTGGTAAGAAATAACAAAGTTTTGGTTACAAGTGAGGTGTTGGTGAGGCTTTTCTCTGTGAACGGATGTTTGTGAGCAGGACTTTCAGCCAGAAATACCAAACAATGCCGTCAAGCTTAGTCTCATTGCGACAATGTGGCAGATATGGTTGGTCTTAGTCTGCACATTGGGTGACTGCGATGTGTCAAACTCAAATGTCTCCCATGAGAACTAGCACACGGGGAGGAATGCCTGACGGCTTCAGCCCCGGATAAGTGAGACAGTTGTGGTCTCCTTGATTGAACACCGACGCCTGGGCTCAGGAGTCTAGCACCTATGCTGCTGCGGAGATAACAAGGAAAAAAAATGGAAAGTTCTCAAGCGACGTGTTGAAAAACCTCTTGGGATTTTTTTAAAAGTGCGAAAGGGACTTCTAAGTTTTGTGACGTGCCAAAATATAGTCTTTGCGGGGGTAGCTACAGGGTAAACAAGTGATTCATGCGTTGAGGGGGTTCTTTCTAGTTGAGGGAAATGACGATCATACTATCCACCCTGGAGAACATGTGCAGAACAAGCCCACAGAAACATGTCAACCCCACGGCGTCGCTGTTCCTGCTGCGGTCTCCCGTAGGCATGGTTCTGATCGTTATGTTTTGATAACTCCGTAACTCGTGTGCCCTGACTGTGGGGCTGGTAGATTATGGAAAAAATTGTAATCACCATTATTTTGGTCAATGTTAAAAAAAAATCACGGTTTTTCGACCGATTATTTCTGACTTTGAAAACATTATGCATTTATTCAGCATTTCGCTCCAAAAACACACTTTGTAACTGAGAACTTTGAAATTTCCCCTTTTAAAAAAATATGCTCAAAATGTTCAAATCAAAAATAATGTACAAATATGTGTCCAGCTGTTCTGCCCAGTTTGACTCAAAATTCGAAGTAACAATTAAAATTCAATTAATTGCACGCACAGCCCTACCTGACCGGACTCTCCCGGTGCTACAGGTGCCGACAACATCAAGAAGTACTGGAGTCGGTACTACCAGGGCTCCCAGGGCGTGGTGTTCGTCCTGGACAGCGCCTCGTCAGACGAAGACCTGGAGGCCGCCCGCAACGAGCTCCACTCTGCCCTGCAGCACCCCCAGCTCTGCACGCTCCCCTTCCTCATCCTGGCCAACCACCAGGACAAGCCTGCCGCGCGGACCCCAAACCAGGTAAGCCAAGACCCCCCGCCAGTCCCGCCGGCGCGGCCGTTTTTTTTTAATGGATTTGGACACACGCTGAGAAGGTTTTTATGTACGTTATGGACACTGCTGTCTCTGCACCGCAAACACATGTTACTCTGACTTGACAAGAACCAAGGTGTCACGCGTTAACTTGGCTATTTCCTTTGAAAGTTATGGCGGATACACGACACATCAGTACCATGTTAACACTTCCACACTCCTTACAAGTCCAGGTCAAACTGCCTTCTTGATATGAAAATGTATTGGACGTTTTTTTTAACCTTTTTATTATTATAAAAATAAAAAGTGCAGAACCCACACTGCCATATTTTCCCTTATCTTTATGAGGGGATCTGATGGACCCATAGATCCTTAATGTTTTGGCATTTGTCCAGAAGGTAAAACTGCAGACTCCTAAACCTCCAAAGGCACGTGTCCAAGCGTATTGACATTCTGTTCGGTCTTCCACTTCCACTGGTTTATTTTTATTTTCCCGATCAAAAACTTTTCTTTTTTTTTGGGATGATTTGAAGAATTTGAGGCATAGGATTATTCACTAGCAGCATGCTAGGAAATTCTGTGAAATGGAAACATTGACATTAAAATAAAGTGGATAACATCCGGTGATTCATCGTGCTTTACACTACTTTCCTACTTAGGGCACCATTTGTGTTCACGGTTGAATTATTTTCACATCTTATTATATATTATTATAATGAATAAAAACCTGGTCAGTAAGTAATGTACAATGGTCCTGATGCTGGCACATTTTGACCTCATACACTTGCAGGAGGCTGCTTTCAAATCATTGTCACTCTCCAATATTGTTTATGAGACATTTAGACAAGTTTAATATACATCATGCCTGATCATCGACATTATTAGCTTGATTTGACCTCCAATTAATGGGAAACATTTGGGAAACATTTCCCTTCTACATACCGCTGTCCTGACTGTTGAGGGGTTTGTTTGGCCCCAGTAATTCACCCGCTTGTTCAACTCTGTGGAAACTATGATCTCCTGACCTACTGTGTGTCCGGAACAGCCTATAACCAACCCCCCTTCCAGTACAGATATAGGAACAATTTCTCTCTGATAAGCAATAACTTTTGCTAATAATAGAACAAACTTGTTGCTAAGTGGGAACCAAAATCAAGAAGTAGCTCCAGTCATCAGACAGCAACACTGTCAAAGGGCACCGTTGTCTCATTGGCAGACATCGAAGATCAGCCATCCACGTCCAACCCACCATATATAGAAAAGCGTGCCCCCATAGACTGCCTTCCATATTAGGCCCACAATTACCCATATCTGTTCCCGGCAGATCCAACCAAATCTCTATTTCCGGTGCACACAGTGTGCTGTAATTGCAACAGACGTGTAGTCAAGGCTGACATTTTTCCGTTGAAGGTGGAATATTCAGTTCTTCTTTTAACAGCTGTTCAGCCTCCCTTACAGACAAGTCGGTAAACGTAAGGACAGCGCCCAAATGTCACCGGACATCTCTCCACCCCCCCTCCTGCAGGGCTCGATGAATCAGTGTCGGGGCGTTTGGGGATAAATCGCAGTGAAACTGATATAGTCTTGCTTGGCTGTTCTCTTCCTCTCGAGCCACACTCGCCCTACCGCACCATCATTAGGAATCAGTTGGTTAGGATATTTGTTGCGGCTTTCACTTTAATCTGTAAAAAGAAAAAGAACGCAAGCTTCCATTTCCCAGCTGCACATAAAAAATGTCACATACATACATACGTACAAACGTACATACGTGCATACATGCATACATACACGGACACTCATCGCTTTTGAAATCGATTGATTGCTAGACAGCGCTGAAAAAATGATGACATCCTGTCATCCCTTGAGGCGTCTACTGTTCTAAAAACAAAAACGGCGGTGAGCGATTTCCCAAATCTGATCGCGACGGTGAACTGATATGAACCTGACGACTTAAGAACCCCTCCCCCCACTCCATCCCCAAAAAAACAGAACAATTTCAGTTGCCATGGATTTCTACATTTAAAAACTGGGCCTGGTAATCTTATGATACCTTGGCCCCATAACAAGTTCCCTTTGTTTAGACTCCCTGTAAGCTCTAATTAAACATGATCAACTGCTGGCTGGAGCGTGACGTGCGTCCTGCTGCATGAGGCTCGTGTCAGTAACGGGGAGGTATTGACAATCCCTTGCCGTTTATAAACACTTTGACACGTGAGAGCGGTTTATAGGGAGGAGTGAGAAGAGTCTACCCTTAAGGCACTTATTCCAATGCCCCTGTGAGGTTAATCTCAGTTCATATTGTGAGCCTATTATGTCAAAAGAACAGGCTTCCAGAGCAGAACTAGTACAGAACTGGTGCCGGTACTTCTCCAATTTCTACGTTCTTTTCCACTTGTTCTCAATGTAGCATTAGTCGTTTTACTATGTAGCCATGAAGACTTTAAGCATTGGATTTCACGTTGTTGACAATGGCCATAGCCAGGATGAGAAACATAGACGAATAAAAAAATTTCACACATCGCAACTATTTATGTGCAGTAATCTTTAGCTTCACTCTAACTAACAGATGTAGCCATGCTGCTACTATCAAAGAGGCTGGATCCATGCATGTTGCCTCCTCAGCGTCCTTTTACTCTGGGAAGCAGATGGGTGTTCTCATGCTTCATTGATGAGGCCAAAATGCTTCCCAAAGCAGGGATGCTAAATAGTAAATGAAAGTCACGTCACAAACAGGTGGCAAACTTTGCACAATGTCGCAACCTGGTCTCGGGTAAGTGCTATGCGAATCCTTCAACTGAGTCTTAAAGCTCTATTAAGGGTGTGTCTCTGGCTATTGGTCCGTTTGTGAGCATCAGGTTATGCTAAATCTGTACAGTATCAAAATGAGTACAGTTTATTATATATTCATGTATTTACCCAGTGAGAGGATTTACTTTGTGAAATTACCTAATTTGTTGAATTGATTAAGGATTAATTGTGATAATTTTGAATATATTTAAAAGTATACTTACTTATAAAAATGATGGGAAAAGTATAGAGTAGCTTTTGGAGTTTTGACCAGCAGAGCCTGCAAATTAGGGCTGCAAATTCAGTGTCAGGGAAGGACGTATTTTCAATGTAGTAAAGACTTAGGAGCGCCACGAAGACAACCCAATTTAATATATATACACTACCGTTGGGGTCAGAAAAGCGTTGTTTTTTTTAAATCAAGATAGCATTAAATCAATCAGAAATATAGCCTCGACATTTTTAATGGGATTAATTCTACAATTCGGAAGGAAGGGCTGATAATTAATGGAATATCTACATAGGTGTTTCCAGCAACCATCCTTCCTGGGTTCTAATGGTACATTGTTTAGCTAATCTTGCTCAGGGACACATCAACACTCGGAGGAGGAGCTAGGAGGAGCTGGGGATCGAACTAGCAACCTTTCGGTTACAAGACAACATGCACTGCCTCCTGAGCGAAGCCGACCCCGTACTGGTTCTTAACGTTCATCCTATCCAGAGAACCACAGCCACAAGAACCCGATAAGGAATAGCCTACTTTGTCCATGGCCTAAATAACCTACCTTTTTAACTGCTATGCTAAATAATTGAGTTAATATGCGGTAAGTTTTATATTTAATGTACGATACGGTATGGTGTGGAGAGTGGAGCTGCACAGGCACTCTGCCTGGAGCACTGTTTGAACAGGACTAGGATTACATGACAGGTTAATGGAGCTGAGAATTTGCGCATTCCCTATGTTGTCTGGAGATGCACTTGGACGGGCTGGGCTTCTATCTGTGTCCTATGATTGAACTTACCTCGCACCCCAAATTTGACCCCGGCGGTGTGCGTGTTTTAACATGTACTGACGTGTCTAGGTCCTCAAGTGTCGGTTGGCAGCGCAGATGTTTTCATAAATTAAGAGTTACAGAGTCTAAAAATAAAAAATGTATTCATACATTGGAGTAAATATCCAACAGGTTTTATATTTAACCCTTGGGTTACTGTGGCTATGCCGTGTTTTGGACTGAACAGAAACATGATTGGGTTCATTCAAATCTCTGCTGTGATTTGCAAAAGATTCAATAGAAAACGATACCCTTATGATTGTTGTGGACCTCTTTAGTATGCCCCTTTGCTTTATCATTAGAAAAAGGCAGGCTGCTCTGAACCCCTCTTTCCTTGGTTTACACTGAATTAATTCAAGACGCGTAACCCTTCATGGTTTGCTCATAATCGGTTCCTTCCCAAAACAACGTGGGAACGTCAGTCTTAACACAAGTCTCAAACTTTGATCCCACTTCTTGTCAAATATGGACCCCGATATTTCAGGGTCCATATTCAAAACGGTCATGCAAAAAACGTGAAAGGCGCTATGAATTAAAGCACAGATTTCTCCCCATAACGTGTGCACTTAGGCCCCATCCACACGGTCGTAAACTATCCGTTGTCCTTTGATGCGGTTGAGGAATATCTCCGTAAAGACGGATACATTGCAAAATCGCAACGAGCTGTAGAAACGCTGTAGTACACATTCCAGGCCCATAAGGGGCGCTGCTTCTGCTACAGAACTCCAGCAAAAAAAGAAAAGATAGAAGAGGCGAGCATGCGCGTAAAGCCTGCGCTGTGTTTACAAATTTATACAGTCCGAGAAGGAACAAGTAACAAGGTGAAAACTATCTTTCCCCTCCGTTTTCCTTTGATGGATTTCAGGAATATCTCCGTAAAGACGGACTTATTGCGAAAACGCATCGAGCTCTAGGAACTCTGTATCATATTCAAGGTGCTGGTTCTCCACAAAAAAAAGTGGATCGCCTCAAGCCAGCCTGCGGCTAACCAGCCTGCGGCTAACCAGCCTGCGCGCTGTATACAAACATTCAGTCGAGGAGGAGATAGCAGTTGTTAAACCTTGTAGATTGAGTAGAAATACTTTTTAATTTACAGTTAGTAATTACATTTACCAAGGGGCTGTATTTAAAGCTACAAAAATAATACAAATAAAAAATGTACCCTAAACTTTAGGGCGGCCGATGACGTCATCGTTTGTGTTTCAGGCGTCCCCACGAAACTGCATAGGTCCGTTTTGTTTTGTTTTTTAACCACCCTGGGACATGGTTTCAGAAAAGTGAGGTCCCCGGATCAGCCGGATCCATCTGGACGGCCCAGACTCATGCGGTTTTACCCAAAAAATCGGCTCTGTGTGGACGGGGCCTAAGTAACAGTTCGTAGGTGTGGGACCCCAGGGAGAGCCACCAAACGCAGGGTGTCCTTGTTTACAGTGCCACGCTGGGGACTGAGGGTGTTTCTGGCCACACAGCAGTGTGTCGGTGGCGCTGGCGGGCGGGGTAATATGGCGCGACGGGCTTGTTAAGACCCTCACTGGGGGCCCACTGTGCAAGTGTTTTTCTGGGCCAGGGGAGGGTCTGGAGGAGGCAGGGGGAAACACGGGAAAGAATTCCTTGTTGACATCAATCTCCTGCCGTTGGGGGGCCCGAGGAAGCTGGGGAGGAGCAGAGGGGAGGTTGGCCTGTTGATATAACACCTCAACAAAGCAGGTCTGTTTGGATGGCTGGACCTCATGCACTCTGCATTCACGTAGGGTTTCCTTGTTTCAGGACACAGGCGCTGCTAACGGTGTCTTTCCGAGGGGATTGAAGTGGAGCTAGTGTCCCCCCCCGCACCCTTTTTTCTTCCCTATGGATAACTAAATGAAATATAGGAATAATAACGACGAGAGGCATTTCATTGTGGGAGTAGCACAACGAGAGAGAGAGAGAGAGAGAGAGAGAGAGAGAGAGAGAGAGAGAGAGAGAGAGAGAGAGAGAGAGAGAGAAGAGAGAGAGAGAGAGGAGAGAGAGAGAGAGAGAGAGAGAGAGAGAGAGAGAGAGAGAGAGAGAGAGAGAGAGAGAGAGAGAGAGAGAGAGAGAGAGATCCACTCCAATGTTTAACACAGAGACAATGATGACTGAGCAGGAAAAACACACAAGCACACATACACCTCTTTTGACAACTCTCCAACCCGTGCTTTCTCTCACTCACTTCCATCCTCTTCCTACCTTTCCCCCTTTCTTCCCCATGCTCCCCTTATTTTAATCTCTCTCCATCTTTTCCTCTCTCTCTCTCACCCACTCTGTCTCAGTCGTACACCACAAATCAGTCTGGCACTCACTTTTCCCTTTACGCTTCACTCAGTTGTGAGGAAAACAATGCCTGCTGTGAATTGAAGCACATCTGTTTTCAGTGTACCAAAGTTAACAACTGGCTGTGCTTATGAATCGATGACAAAAGTTACACCCCACAGGCCACTGAGCACCCAAACACGTCCTAGTGTTTGGTTGGCGATCATCGTGTGTCACGGACTAGAGAGTAGTGAGTTATTATAATGAATCAAAGTCTCTCACACGTACATGTACAGTACACACACACACACACACACACACACACACACACACACACACACACACACACACACACACACACACACACACACACACACACACACACACACACACACACACACACACACACACACATGTCATACATTTGCTCTCTTGTTGACACAAACCGACATGGAAATACAAAGGCTTGAAAGATGAATTGTGAATGTTTCTTCACCATATTCCAGAAACACATCATACAATAATCATAACTTAGCAAACTCAAACAGTTGCCTGCAGACACACGCTGTGACTGTTGCCTGAAGACCACACACATTCACGCACACATGAACACCCACACACATGTCTAATGCTCTGTCTTTCTTTTGCTTACACACATATATACACGTGCACACACAAACACAGTGATGCAGTCATGCTTGTTTCCATTGGGCCATGTTTTCTCCAGCTGATCCCCGACAAAATCTGGGAACAAACAGTAAATAGTTTCTTCTTAGTCATTGTTCCATGGTGACTAAGATCACATTAATTGTGAATAACATCTCCTTGTTTGTTTTTGAAGACCGGAGGCCGTCCTTTTATTCATTCAGTGTTTCTATGCATCACCATTTAGTTGTTGTGGTGATGTGGTCATTGTTGTGGTTTTTTGACGAGAAACACAGTGTTGTCTATCTTGCTTACCATTACTGAACTCTTAAAATGTAATCGAGTATGGTTCGGCCTTCATGCTCATTTGTTAATCAAACAAACTTAAACCATAGTCAGTCTAAAGAGTTGTGACTCTTTGCATCGCGCCAACAATTAAGATGTGTTCCATTCTGAGCTCTCAGTATGAATGAACGGTAGCTGAAGTAAGACTCTGCGGTTGCACTGCACAGATGAAGTCATTGGCATCTCGCCCTGGCCTTGACGGTAGAGAATGTAATTTCGGCCTCAATAAAAACAGTCGCTCAATAAAAACATCAACCTAATATGTCGTTTGATGACATTGTGAAGTAACACGGGATCACGGGGAGTCGTTATCTTCACAAACCATTGCCGGTGAAAACCGTTCTGACGTGACTGAAATCGTTGAGTTAACGAGTTAACGCGAGTCCCTTGTATTTAGCGGTGTATACCTGCGGGGGGGGTTTGGTGGGGCAGGAGCAGTCCTCTCTACAGCACCATCGTTTGGTCCATAGTTGACAAAACAGGACAATCACAAAGTACCCGTGAAGTAGCACATCATAGTACGCTCGTTCACTATTGAAATATATCAAGGGCTCTAACCTATCCATATGAACTGTCGTTGTCTTGCTACCAAAGAATGGGCCTTATCTGGGAATTAAACTGGGTTTGAACATTGTTGGAAACAATTTGGATAATGTGTTTTGAAGTCATTTTAATACAATTATTCCCATTTTTGGAAATGTCTTCCCACACATATGTCTGTAATTGTATACAATTTGGTCTATAAAAGTATTAAAACAAAGTGCTGATGATTGGTATGACTTATTCCATCATCTCATGATCATGTGTAAATAAACCGCCTTCAATAATAACTTAAATCTGTCTTATCTTATTTAGCATCTTGTATAACCTTTCACCAAGTCCTGCTAAGATATGAAAAAATATTATATATATATATATATATATATATATATATATATATATATATATATATTATATATACATATATATATATATATACTATATATATATATATATACATACATATAATAATCGCCCAAATAAATATTTGGGCAATTGTAATCACACTTTTAATGCACAAAACATGTTGTGAGAGTCGATGCTTTTACATCAGAGCAACGCTTTCCCCAAGCATCCATATTTTAGCTTTCTGCTGACTTTTGCTTAATTCTTTTCCCTATCCATTTTCCCTCCCTTTTTTCACGATTTCTTAACTTTTGAATTCCCAATGAAAATACCCAGCATTCCATTCCTTTCCATTCTCCCTCGCTGTCTGTGTAAAATTGTCGAGCTGTCTCCAGCCCACGAGAAGCCAATAACTCATTATGGTGCTTGTCGTCAGGAGGGATGCGACCTCCCTGAACCCCCCCGTTTGTGAGTGTTGAGTGGCTCTGTACAACGCCAGTTCCCAGTCCTCCTGTGGTCAACAGGAATGTGACTCACACCGCGACCAAAAACTGAAAACCCAACAAGTTGTTCTTCCATGTCAGGGGTGGGGGGGGGGGGTCTCATCTGGCCAGCGCTTGTCTGATTCTGCAGGTCCGCCGGGGGTCAGAGCCCGTCGGAGGGGGAGAATCTGAGAGCAGCGGGGAGAGAGAGATTATAAATCACTTGGGGAGAGGTGTGATTCCAGTTTAGGGTCATTAATTCATGTCTGAGTTGCATGTTATGATGTGTGCACCACAGTTGGTGGGAAAGGGGGAGGTTAAGAAAAGCAGGTAAAAATAGCACGTGGAGGGAGTTTGAGGGGTTTAAAGCTGAGCCTTAGAGTTTTCACGATTTATTTGGTCTTGAAATCATGGAGACCAAAACATGTCCTCACATGTTCCACGTCAAATAACCGTTACATTTATAGCTGTGGGATTCTGCGTTTTGAAACCATTTTGCTTCAAGTGCTATCCTGAAGGTATACTTAAAAACCTTTTTGACTAGCAATGATAAAACACTAATCATCAATCAATACATATAGTAAAGGACGTAATGCAAAAAATATGTGTAAATGTCTATGATGCACTTGTATTGCATCATAAAAAAATAAACATTGACTCACTATAGATTGGAGTTATTGGTGACTGTCCGAGTCTGTAAATCTTCACTAACTTTCACCCCATTTCATTCTGATAAATGTCCTTGTGGGTGATTGATCGCCCTCACGGACCGCTGCTATGGCTGAGGCCGCCTCCTCCAGAGATTAAGGGGTGCCCGGGTCGCTTCCCAGGGAAGTGTTTGCCGCTTGGCCTTTTTCCCTTTGGTTTTTTTGTTCTCCATTATCAGGCTTGCTAAAATAAAGTGTGTTGAGTTGAGAGGAGGGGAGGGGAGGGGGGGGGGGGGGGGGGGGGGGCGGGGGTCACGGCTCTGTTTGGTCATTGATCTCTGTGACCCCATTTTGAAGGATCTTAATCTCTCAATTACCTCCTCTGTCTTATTTGTAAAGGGAGGGGGGGGGCGGGGGAGTGGTCCTGCTGGACTGGGAACCATCCAGGCCTGGGGATGCTGCAGGGAGTGGGGGGGGGGGGGGGGGGGAAGCCATGATGTAGCAGGCTTTCTTCCACTCGGGTGAATGTAAACAGATATAATGAAGCTCGGGAATTTCCAGGGGTGTCGAGTCTTTGCACACGCAACGCAGACATACCAATCGATACTCCAGACGTAAAGGAGAGCTTGAATCAGGCCTGAAAAGTTGAGCCGAAAAGGCCCCCCGTCCGCACCCCACCGAAAAACCGCACCTCGCAGGCTCGCTGTACGCCCAAACCTGATTACAGCCCGACATTTTCTCAACAAGTTTCCACATACTGTTACAACTTTTGCATGGGACAAAACTCTCCGCACACCTCAGACTTTCCCCCCTTTTTCTCTTGCGCAACCAAGTGGTGATTGCCCAAGGCCGGTCACCCCGTCGCCTCCTCGGCAGCATCCGTTTTAGCGTTTATCCCTAATCCCAAAACAACACATCTGACGGGTCATCCGAGGTCTGATTGGTTGGTCGAGGTCCTAGGGGTGGGGAAAACCGTCTTACCGAGATAAGACACACAGTTGCTGAAGTGAACGCGCTACAAAAGAAGCACAAATGAATTGTGAGTTAATGAATACAGCCAAAACCTGACGTCAGCCTGTCAAATATGTGAGATACGAGGAGCGACGAGAACCGGTCCGCTCCTGTCGATTCTCGTTCTGGTAGGGGCAGAGATCTCCAGCTCCGATGTCAATATTCATAGGCTGACTTATCGCAGTTTAACAGTGGGGTTTAGACCATTAAAAGATATAATGGGTCATTTCTGTCGCCAGGGGTCTCTCAAACAAAACAATAACAAAATACATAGTTTGATGACATTGTGGAGGAGTGTGGGCTCTGCTGTCTGTTGAGTTGTTGTCTTCCCCACTGTTGCTGGGGGAAATCGATCTGACTTGAATCATGCTAACAGACAAGGTTAAGCTTTAACAGACAAGGTTATGGCTGTCTCCAGCCTAGGAGAAGCCATGCCTTATTTCATTTATGACATATATTACATGTTATTCATTTGACAAAATAGCCGCTAGTAATGTTAGTTAAAGAAACATTACATTTCAAACTTTTAATGGGATGAGTTTGACCACACATGAAGCTGTAGATAACGATTTGGTAAATTAAATAGTGGGCTAGCCCAGCTCTTTGAGATAATGTTAGAAAATAAACATAGTTCTAGTCATTTATGATATTTTAATTTGTAAATGTTACATAGAATTCCTTTTTTAAGATGTCTGATCTACCAAAATATATATATTGCACACAATTACACACACCGCATTTATTTAGTCAAACATCTGCCCTCTGTTAAAATACCATGTTAAGCTTCTTGTACCCCTAGTATTACTTAAGCCTAGCTCAATAAAACTGTTCTATAGATGGAGGAAAGACTGCAACACATAAACCTGCCTAGACCAAGCTGTTCCATACACCGAGCAGAACGTGGGCATCGGTCCACATATATTTAACTATGAACTCCAACTGACAATTGACTTCCCTTAATTTGCATCTGGAAGGAAGTTGCACACACGGAGGTTAAGAATTAGCCGACATTTAGTTAAGAAGAAAAAGAGAATTTCACGGGTAATGTCATTTTTATTCAGTATACAAATGATTATCAGGTTGAAGGATAGAATACATTTTGGGATGTAAAATGAGCCACTCCTAGAATTGTATGTATGCTGTTCTCATATTGCCCAGGTCTACAAATTAATCAACTCAAGTGTAAGTCGCTACCTGTTTGTATTTTCCTAACGGGGTGAGTCACTCTTATTCTGAAGCAGTGCAATCGAGGTCTACCCAGAACCTCGGATCAGGTTTGATCTAGTGCTTTGTCAACAACATGTTTTCCCGGGACGTTCTGACCATTTATTAGCTCTTCGTAACTGCCTAAGATGGAGTCAGTTTTACAAAAACAAGGAAAACAACCAAAAAAAAAAACCCAAAGAACATTGATTCAGGAGGATTTATTTATTTCCAGGTTTGGTTACGCTTAATGCAATTAATTAAGTATGATTTAATTGAATAAGTTCATTACCAATGGCCGACTCCCAGGCAAAATAAGGCCTGTTATCATGTTTAAGGTGCTCCCTTGATTTGATGATTCATTTTTAAATGTCACGGAAGGTTATAATCAACCTTCATTTAGTGTTCTTCAAAACACCCCCCAAGTCCTTGAGGCCGGGTATTCAACTGAATGGAAAGGATGGAACAACAAAATATATTTCACTTGTAGATAAACAAATAAGGAGATTGAATATTTAACTGTTGAATGTTGCTGAAAGCCTATTTGTCTATTTTTAATAATATAATTTTTAAGGCAGTTTTTGGTCGATTTCAACTTGAGCATATTTATGAAGAGTTTTAAATATTTATTAATTCAAATAAATGTATTCAAATTATTCAACCTCCATCACCAATAGTATATGCATTCCATCCAGGCAGCAAGAGCAATAGCAGCTGGAAAGGACATTGACTTGATGCTTTTCTGTTGATATAAGCTTCGGAAAATGAATGAGCCTTGTGAATTAACACTGTCGCTTTTGGATGTGCTCTTGGCGTGATTAATGGCACATAAAACTCCAACGGTAACCATAACGTGCCGTTAATGTGTTCTCTGTGTGATATTAAGTAGACTCAATCTCATGCTCTTTAGAGCAGTGGCGCTGTGCCGATCCAGGTGGACATAAAGAGTAAATCAGCACATGGTCACAAAGCAACGCCAGGGGTTGAAGAATGTCCAACAAGAAACCTTGGAAAAACCTGTTGGTGACGATCAACAAACTGGCCTTCGCTAACAATAAATAGCACCTGGTGCAAAAAAACAGCAAAAAAAAAAAACAACGTTTTGTGTATTTGTTTGGACAAACGATACCATGGTATCGCCCTAAAAGCGACGATCGAACTCATGAGCTTAATCTCTGGGGGGCTTTGATGTCGCTGCCTTCATGTGCAGTCGGGGCGGCCTGGTTCCGTGCGGACTGAGGAGCAAAAAAATACAAGATGAGTCTTGAGTCTGGAGCTGGAGACGTGTCAGGGGGAGGAGGCGTTTTCATCTGAGACAATTAAGACGCTCCGCTTTAACCTGCGTCCTCGCACAGACCTCCAGATGCGCGGCGGTGTTGTCAGACAGAAGTGAGGCGGGCCAACACGCCTGTCTGGCAGCAGCTGTGCGGATGTCTACAGCCGTGCTCCTCACCTCCGCACAAATCAAACAGTCGCATCTCGCGTCAACAAACCTGTTTAGCGTTGTCTTTGTTGTTTTTTCTCTTTCTCTCAAGCCTTTTCAATCCCTTTGTCACGGGAACACACACACACACACGCACATGCACACACACTGGAACACACACTCACACGGGAACGCATGCGCACATGCACACCAGACGCACACACACACACGCACTCCATGGTGTTATACAGGCAAATCACAGCTCATCCACAGGAAAGAGGCTCTACACCATCTACTATAAGACGCACACACACACAACACACACCACACACGCCATGGACCCTCTCCTTCCTGTCCTCAGTTGGAAAGACTTGAAAAAAGTCAAAGCAAAGACCCTGTCCCGACATGCAAAAGAAGGACTCTCTAGGAAGGAGAGGCATAGAGTGGATTTGAGGCGAGCAGGAACGCCACAACGGAACACTTCCCGTTCTCTTGTTCTTGGGGGGGCCGATAGCATCTCAGCCAACGTTTACCCCATCGCAGTGAGCCGCTGAGGAAACGAGGGGGAAAAGGGGGAATGCAGAAGAGCAGAGAGACCTCTTTTAACACCATAGCCCCCCTTTCGGGACCTCTTTTCTCATTCGCTTATCTGGCCGCATATCGTCTGGAGCCATCTTATCAGACCGACAGTTGTATCCCAGTCGCAGGGTGGGCTTTTCCTCCTTTTTTTTGTACATGGTTCTATTAATCTCCGCTTGTTGGCTTCAAAACCAAATCGCGCGCATCTGCTCAAAACATGTTGAGACACACACACACACACACACACACACACACACACACACACACACACACACACACACACACACACACACACACACACACACACACACACACACACACACACACACACACACACACACACAGCCGAGGTGATGCGACTAACTGTCAGCAGTCTGTCAGTCTTCAGGCGATGTACTCCCTCATGGCAGGAGTCTAGATATGGTGCTCTTATGTGGCACCCATGTTGGACACCCTTTTACATAGACAAGCGCTTTGCCTTGCCATATTTACGCCCACCAGCCAAATGCTCTGGATAAAACAAGCCACCTTCCATAGACCCCACAACAAGCGGGGTACTCGTAGTAAGACTAAAAGACTTAACACGTCAAGTACCGGTTCTTATGAAGGCCAAAACCAAATATTATCATTGATTGCATTTGGCCATGACTTCACTAATGATTGTGTTTTTGAGTTGGAGAAGTCCAACATGCTTTTGAATCGGGGTTACACCATCACAAAAACTTTTAGAAACTGCTTGAACTTGAATTCGCCATTATTGAATTACCTTTAAGTGCCTATTGCATCTCGTTCCCAAATGAGCTATCGCATAAAACGTGCGTCAAACCTTTTTTGAAGTATGGCATTTTTCAAATGCTCAAGCAAATCAGCCCCTCAGGGCAGGGAACGCAATACAGTCGGTATATAAGGAATGCATACTGACCAACACGGTGGGGTAACACTTTCTTGCCATATTTGGAAAACATATTGCCGCCTAGCCGAGGCCAGACTGATACTTGTGCCAAAAACGCAAACGGGAATTTTAGGATGGTCTCACAAGGCTACCTTCTTGGTCTCCGTCCCGCAGCCAACCCCCCGCCATGGCAGACATGACTGATCTGCGGGTCTGTCAGGTGCCATCAGCGCAAAGCCGCGGGCATGTGACACCCCTGGCGGCTTGCCAAAAGCTAATTGACCCTGAGCTGTGCTAATTGCCGAGCGCCAATCTTGTAACAAGGCTTTGAGTGGCAACCCACCGACACAGATGAAAGCGCACGGCTTTGGCCGTGCGTCAAGCTCTTGCGGGTAATCGGCGCGCGTCCGCTGACCTGTGGGCCCGGAGGGCAGGGCCACAGAGCGGTGTCCCGTATGGCCACGGGGGAGAAGAGGGGAGGGGAGGGTACTGGGGAGGGAACCACCCATAGGGGGCTTCCCAGACGACTGTGCCTCTGGGAATTAAAGATCACCTTATTAGAGCCTGTGGATAAAGCTAAAAAGTACAATTTTCTCTCTCTGGGTCTGTCTCTCTCTCTCTCGATCTCTCTTTCTCTCAGATCATCTTTGTAATGTCACTGGGGATTGTTGCAAATTATTATTTCCACATGTCAGTGGTTTTCTTTTTCCCAAAGAGCATTTTACTTGTAACCCCAGTTGGCGGAGTAAAATGTACAGACACACACACTGCAATCAATCAATCTCCCCCATTGAGGACCCCCCTTGACTTTGGATTCTATCTGGGCCTATTGGTGTGCATCAGCAGCTTGTTCTTCTTCTACAGTGGTGGTAAACAGTGCTGTAGACATAATCCAGTCCCTGGATTGATGGAGGAGACTAGAGTACGAGACAAACTCTCTCAGGGGCTTTGCCTCTCTAACGGGCCGTTTTACTGGGGCAGATTTAGCCGTCTGACAGCCTTAGCTTACAGTGGGAAGAGTCTGGTTGGGTATTGGCTGTCTGCGATGTAGAATGGGTTCACCCGACCCAAGGGCATATGCCTTGTTTTGTTTCACTTGGTCTCTCCCTGCATCATTGTGTTCTTTTGATTTGATTAAAAAATAACACTTTTTACAATTCTCAGATAGAACATTGACCAGGAACTTGCTAAGTGATCGGAATAATCAATAAGTAGTTTTGGTCATTATGATTATATATATATTTACATTGTGCCTTATAGGTCTGGTTTTGTAATACATTTTATTTTTCCTAAGCAACCTAAATAAACCCCCTGGGCTTATATCAAAGGACTGAACCTGTTAAGTAATGCCTTTTGCGCATTGTGTATTTTCGTGTCCGTTACCTATCAAACCCGTTTAACTCGGCCATTATTGCCACTGAAGGTCTGGAATTATGAATGGTGTGTGACTGGCCCGGAAAACCTGCTTTGTATTATCCCCAAAAGTTTGAGGATAATCCTCTCTTAAGATGTTTTTCTAACTCAACAAATGCTGTGACACACACACACACACACACACACACACACACACACACACACACACACACACACACACACACACACACACACACACACACACACACACACACACACACACACACACACACACACACACACACACACACACACACACACACACACAGGCTCTCTAGCCATGGCTGGCAAAGAACCACCCCGCTGGTGTGTATGTTACTGTACTGGTAATGATTGCCCAATGGAATACTGCCAACTGTTGTTTTAGACACCCTTTAAGCCCATGATCTCATAGCCTTTTACACCTACTAGATGAGTTTTTTTGTGAGTCCACTTAAGTAAGTACAATTATATGTGGAAATGTGCAATTCACAATGACCAGCACTTGAACTGGCAGTAGTTTTATATTTTCTAGGTTCCTTCTTCATTTGTTGATATTTTTTTTTTCTATGTATGAAAAAACCCTGAATCCCAGTGTTTCTTCTTTAATGAATAAAGTGTGTACAAAACAGCAACACTGTCTTGAAGCATTATGTGATGCTTTTTCAAAGAATACAGGATAGTATTAAAGCAAGACAATGTTTCGGGAGGAAATTAATTTAATCGATTCCTTCAGGATCTGTTTCGATCACGCAAAAAGGGAAGAAAAAACCCTTGCTACCATTGCTAGGCAGCTGTGTGTTAACCCGTGTCAGGTTTAATATGAGTGGTACGGAAATGTGTTGTTCATGCCAGAGCATACATATGGGGAAGGTTGAATCGTTCTTCTCATCTAATAAATACAGCATGCTTTGTTGGGGTCAATAATATGACGGTGGGAGTGAGCTAACAAGGCAAGCAAACATTTTAGTTTCATGTTGCCTGAAAGAAGTCAATGCTCTGTGAGTTCTGTTTAATTTGACAATGAAATGTCAGTGATCATATGACTTTTGATTGAAAAGGGATTATGCTTGAACAAATATTTTAATAAAATACTCAAACTGTTGGCAAGTTCACAGAGACTTTTTGAAGGGCCCATAGTGTTTTGCGCATAGTTCAGATGAATCGACTGAAGCGTAGCTGACTTCATAGCTTTGTAGTACAGTCAAATGGAAAAATTCAGCATGACTTTGACAATGGCAGAATCATACTGCATGCATAAATTTAAAAAAAAGGATTCACTCCACCCACTCTATATTGATCTATAAACCTGTCAATCAGATCAGTTACAAGCACGTCCCGCAGAAATTCAAGAAGCCAGTATTAACGGATCCTAATGCTCAAAAAACACAGAAGACTGGTTCTCAGTTGCCAAAGATTCGCAGAGCTGCTAACGAAGAAGGCACCACCAAACCTGAATTTCACCAGCCTGGTGGCAGCTTGTGGAGAGCACAGCGCAAATACTTTGTGCCAGAGATCACATGAATGCACAGAATAGTTGGCAAGTTGCAATTCCCCCAGTACGATGTAGCTACACAAACATGTAAACTGTCTGAGTTTTTCGCAGACATGGCTGCGGGGCAGAGGGATTTACACATGTCACACAGAGGATACGGGGTGCTGCCGTTGATATCCTTTTGGCACATAGTTGAAGAGCATCCAGGTGAAAATCACTCTGCTATGCAGCAGAGAGAGAGTGTGGTGGGGGGGGGTTGTGTGGTGTGTGTGTGTGTGTGTGTGTGTTGTGTGTGTGTGTGTGTGTGCTGTGTTGTGTGTGTGTGGTGGTGTGGGGGGGGGTGGTTGATTCTTCATCTTGCATCAAAAAGCGTAATCTTTTATGTAAACAATATAGGGATTAACCTGTTCTCGATCTATCTGTCAAAGGCAGAGGAGACGGTATGCAAGTGGGCATGGTAGGAACATTGCAGCTGTTCTGTCATGCTTGTGTGTGGTGGTGTGTGTGTGTGATTGTGTGTGTGTGTGTTGTGTGTGTGGTGTGTGTGTGTGTGTTGCTTGTGTGTGTGGTGTGTGTGTTGTGTGTGTGTGTGTGTGTGTGTGTGTGTGTGTGTGTTGTTGTGCAAATGTCATTGTGTGGTGTTAGAATGGTGTAAAGGGTGAGAATGTGAGAGTGTGTGTGTGAGTAAGATTCTGTGTGTGTGTGTGTTTTGTGTAGATATTTGTTCATGCCTGTACTTTCTTTATTCATGGGTCCCTCAACTTCTCTTTGAAGTGGTTTGATTGCACAGAGCATACGTGTGATGATTGATTTTGATTTAGTGTGATTGCCTTTAAAGGTTGAGTTTCCTCTCGTCATGTGTGCTCTCTTTTTTTAAAGTAGGTTTGAAATTGGCTTGGGGAATGTTCAGTTTCCACTCGCTGTTATTGTGACCGTAGTGTTCAAAATTTTCAGCAACATTTTCACACAGTTAGGTTTTTCAATTAAGGAGTCATGATATAATGAAAAGAAGCCATCATCGGATAAAACATACATTTTGTTGAGGTGGTTTGTTTTTTTGTTTTTGCTGAGCTCTGTGCTCTGTTCATAACCACTTGCAGTGTATCTCAAAGAGATCCTATTTAGTTTAGATTAACCCTTAACTGACAGACATGGTTCAGATTACTTAATTTGTGCTGAAAGGTATGTTATTATTAAATCAAGAGTGCCTTGACAGGATTTTAATAATATTATTTTCTGTGTCCATTCAAGTTATTTGGCAGAGGTGTGTCAAGATTTTTTTGTTGATCAAATAAACATTTCAGATTTCCTAAATGATTCATCACTTCAGATGTGGGTCTTATCTTAAGCGCAGTGATTCGTCATTCTGTTGAATGTGGGAGAAGAAGCCGAGTAGAGTTCATTGTATTGTCATTGTACTATTTTGAATCAATTTATTTTCTCTACATGGACATTAGACAACTTCATAGCTGCAAAGATTGTGACAAGTTGCTTCTAGTCGAGCATCAGTTTAATCTTTTGCAAAGTGAAAGATAAAAGACGCAGTTTGCTGTAGCAAACCATGTTTGATTACGTCACGTGACGCACAGATTGTCCTAGGATGAAGGGTAACTTGGTTACTTGAGGCGTGTTTTACCAGGGAACGTCGACAACCAGATTTTCTCACATGTGCATCTTCTCTCAAATAACATCTGAGACATGCAATTTGTTGTTCTTAAATGGTTCTGTAGATTTTTGTGCTAGATAGTGCACAGATTCAGGTTTGATCTTGCACACTCTGAATTGTACCTTTCCACCTTCGATAGAAAAAAAGACAGCCTGACAGTCATTCTCATCCCTTAGCTATTTTTATAATTAGGCTCATTATAGTGATTAATTATAGCATTCTGTGTAAAGATCTTTATTACGCTTGAAGCATTTCTTTGATTTGTAAAAAATCCTTCTTCTGTTTTTCCTTGTATTTATGAATCAAATTCCATTTTCCCTGCAGTATTATTCAGTGGTGAGTCAGAGCTTTACAATGGGTAAAGAACCTCAGGGAAGCATATGCCAACCGGTCTCCTTAATTCTTCTAAAGCAAGAGTCTGGTGTCATATCAGAGTTTTTGCCTAGTTTTAATTTAAGTTTATTTAATTTTTTTGAAAGGTGGAAGCCATGAAAACATAATTGGCCAACATATAATCTATATGACCTATAGTAATTGTTTTTGTCCTCTCCAATCGATCAAGCCATATGATGTTTGTTGAGGTTCAGGCAGTGCGGTGGTTTCCTTCAGATTCCCAGCCGGACACCACTGGTATCATACATTAACGGCTCGAGGTCCAGACTGATCAGGGTGAGGCTGAGGCTGAGCTCATGTGATCTGGATGGTCTCCAGGCTAATTAAAAGGGTCTGTAGTCTAGATCTGTATACTCATCATTGAGGGTTATTTGAAAATATGGCATATTCATTGTGGTCGATCTTGTCAAACACGGATAGCCAAGCTCACCAACAGGTGAAGGCAACCCTCTCAATGGCCGAGAAAGGGAGGGGAATCAGTGGTGGGGGTTTTTTTTTGGGGGGGGGGGGGGGGGTATTTGAGCACAAGCTACTACTTTTTTGACAGAAACCCTGAAGACTAATTTACAAAAGGTCCATCTTCCTCCAAAAGACATTTCCCATGTCCACATTGAGGGGAGTAATTACAATAACCCTCCCCGCCAACACTTTCTTTCCATTTCACAGCTCCCCTTCACCTTAAAACACCCTTGGGACTCTTGTCACCACTGGGCCTTTCAGTAACTCTCCTCTGCGTATCTCCTTCCTTCGTTCGTTACCCCGCCCACAGTCTCCCTGCGTCCCAGGAAGCGAGTCTTCCTTTCCCCGGCGACAGGAGCCTCGTCCGTCATCGCCACGTCACCCATCATCCATCATCTTTCTCGAGTGGGTCCCATCCACCCTTGCAGCATGCGATCCTGGGCTTCTGTAGTGCCTGACCGCGGTGCTGGGTTCACCTACGCCCGGCTCCGCTTGCACTCTTAACGTGCCCGATGACAGACGCGTTTCCCTGGGCAGTCTGGGCCACATGAGACGCCCCCGGGGCTGCCTCCTTCTTCTGGTACCTTCTTTTAGAAGGTACCAGAAGACTACGTTGACTACGTTGGCTCTCATCGCCGACGTGTTAAAGGTAGCGGTCAAAGAAGAAAGTCTACCGGTTTTCCACAGTGAGCCAGGCAGGGGTAATGGAAGGTTGTCGGTACGGGGGGGGGGGGCTATGACGGAAAGAATCAATAAAATCATTGTATTTGCCGTTAAAATAACCGTGTGTGTATTTTACGTATTGAATCATCTGTGAACTGCTTGCTGCTGGTGTCGGTTGTGTTCTACTCCGGTGTCCCCGTCGCTCCCTGTCTGGCGGGTCTCCCCTTCCACCATGTCCTTTCCTGAGGGCCAGCTCCCCTGAACCCAGACAACAGATCCATTTGTTCTGCCAAGGCCGGGAATGCACTCAGCCGTCGCTGGCTGTGGTTTCACCAGCCACACTGGATGCCAGACCTGCGCACCCGACTCTTATGCCAGCTCTCGTTCTCTCTCCCTCTCTCTCTCTCTCAATCTCTGTCTTTGTCTCTCTCTCGCTCACTCTGTCTCTGTCTCTCTCTGTCTCTCTCTCTCTCTCTCTCTCTCTCTCTCTCTCTCTCTCTCTCTCTCTCTCTCTCTCTCTCTCTCTCTCTCTCTCTCTCTCTCTCTCTCTCTCTCTCTCTCTCTCTCTCTCTCTCTCTCTCTCTCTCTCTCTCTCTCGAGCACTCTCTCTCTCGTGCAGGCTTTGTTTGCCTGTCTGGTTCTGGAAAAAAAAGCCGGTGTCAAGGTCACTGGTATGACCCAGTCTGGGCCGGCCCAGACTGGTAACCAATCGTTTCCATGTAAATGAATGCATGCGTAAGCAATACATTTTCCAAATACAGATCATATTTGCCTTTAGATACGCTTGCGGTTGGTTTCATGGTTAGATAATTGCAGTAATAAAATGTGCCATTTTAAAGTCGTAAATTTTGTCATTTTGTCTTTTATGAATTGGAACATTTTGACCGTATAAGTATGCTCCATTCATGTATTCATTTATGCATCTATATATTCAGTAACAATAAGTAATCACATTTAGATATTTTTCGAAAATTATTCCCATTACATTTTGTGTTCACCTTAAAGTCATAGCAATGGTTTCCAAGTGTTTTCCTTGATCCACAGAATGCACTTGGCTGCGACGGAGCACGCTCGGTGGTTAAGAGTGCTCCTCCAAATTAGGCTGGGAAGCACCCAGACGGGTAATGAATACGCTGTTAGGGCTCTTATGCATTGAGGCCACCACCACTCATTGGAGACAAATAGGCCATGGTCTCAACCTGAACGCCTCATTGCTCAACACTCCTCTGTCAATGTTGTTGTGCGGGACGGAAGAGTGAGTGTATGTAAACACCGCAGAGGGCACTAGCACAGTTCACAGTGCAGAACCAATGTGGGGCCCTTCAGATCCCACTCAATGGACCTGAGAACGCGTACGCTGACGCTACCAGTCGCCTAGTGGGAGACCTCCCACTAACACTGCCAGCACTGCCGTCCCAGTGTCGGCTCTCTGGGAGCAGGGGAAAACGCGCAGAAGCACAAACTGATGAAACAACAGATTTGTGCCGAAAAATTATATAAGTGATGACGGTAATATGTCTGTGTTTTTGAACACATGGGGACAAATCTGAGTTAAGTGAATGAGAGGGTCTTTGGTTGTGGAGTAAACACCTGCGTGTTGTGTATCTCACTCAGGGACAACATGTTTTTCCCAATCAATCAGTGTTGTGATTCATCCAACCAACGTCATTCTCCTGTCTAATCCCCTCAAGGGAAGACTACGCCAAATACAGCTACGCCATGAGAGGGGGAAAAACAAAGAACACACATTTTCTGTTGGTCAATTATTATTAGTTTTCCCTCAGTCCCTTCAGCTTGGCAAACTGGAGTCCGGGGAAGTGGGCAGAAAGGGGAGGTGGGGGGAGCCGGGGGTTTCCCAGCGGAGTAGTGAGCATGAAGAAAAGGGGAGTAATCTTCTCTGTCTGGTACATTACCCCTGAATGAGCCCACTGAGACTTGGGGGACTCGCGGAGGATGTACTCTGGCCTGGTACACAAAGAGAGGGCAAGGCAAGTCACTCTGTTGCACTTAAAGCCACAGGTCCTGCCCCTTGTTCACCAAAACATTGCTTCCTTTTTTTTTTTTGTTGGTTCATTTACTTCCATTATGGGTAAGCACACGTTGCTTTGCGTGTCGGGACCCAGCTCAACGGTGTCTGTTGTGTGGTGGGGCGCTTTAAATGTCCTGATTCCTATTGCGTTGTGGGGGTTAAGCATTAAGTGCTTCCTGAATGTCTCTGGCTGTAATATTTAATGCTGCCGTGTTTTACCTGGGTCTCCACGGTCGCAACACAGGTGTTCTTTAATGGATTCTCTTCCTGCAATCCTCCGCCTAACCTCCGCCTGACCCTGAATCGGCCTAAATGTTTTAATGAACATTTTGTACGGCTTTCCAAATGAGTCCCATCTCTTAGGTCCTTTTTATATATCGCATTAGGCGTTGCTAACCCACGCACAGAGATTAAAGCGCATTGGTCCCCCATTTGAGGCAGCGATACGCGTTCATAAAGTGAAGTCGCTCATAAAGTGAAGTCGCTCATAAAGCGGCTGCCGGTGTGGCTTTGGATGTCGGGTTGGCTCCACTCTCGCTGAGCTCCTCTTCCCACCGTCTGCTCCCTCTCTTGTTCTCGGTGTCAGAGCAAAGACGGAGCATCGGCCCACTTCCTTTCCCCTGGCAGTGTTGTCCATGTCGGTGGGTAAATACGCTCCACACAACTGGCCATTTGATCTCTCCGTGCCCCATCATCTCTCGCCACTTTTAGAACCGTGTGTGTGTGTGTGTGTGTGTGTGTGTGTGTGTGTGTGTGTGTGTGTGTGTGTGTGTGTGTGTGTGTGGTGTGTGTGTGTGTGTGTGTGTGTGTGTGTGTGTGTGTGTGTGTGTGTGTGTGGAGAGGGGTGGCCGGGGGGGGGGGGGATTGCGCTGATGTGTCTAGACTTGTTACACAGTCTCCCCCCGTCCCCGTCCCCCCCACCCTCCCCCTCGATGACGGGGACCATTTCAATGAATCATGGCGACATCTTAGGAAGACAGATGCTCATCTTTCATGTACTCTGTGCTGTGTTCATTTTATTTCCATGGCCCTTATTGTTGACGACAGTTACCAAGTTCTGAATATAGACGCGTACTTAGTGTCCATGACTCCATCCGGACTGGTGATGTCACGTTTCTTAATGAAACTACACTTCATCCATAGCAAACGGTCAATGCACATTGAATGTGTGTCCTCGAACCTTTTTATGATTTGTGTGTGAGACGCGCACCTCAATGATACACATTACATAGTATGCCTCTCGTCTTTGTTAACTGCGGAAGCGGTCCTTATGTCATTCTCATTCATTAAGGTCCCTCATTGTTCCCCCCCTGAGTAGCCCTGCGTACTAGTAGATTGCCCCCTGCTCCAGCGTCAAACTGGCCAACTGCGCAGGGCATGTAATCACCTCTCTATTTATGGGTGGATATTAGTACTTTATGGAGAAATCATCGAGTTACCCACAATGTGGAAATACAACACATTTGACATTCAAATTTGGCATTTGGTTAGATGAAATGTGCTTTGAAGTTGTGCATGCAGGCATTTTAGGATACTTAGTCCAACAACTCAATACAATTGAAAGTCAGACACTCGGTGCAGACACCATTGTGTGGGACTTGGCAGACACCCCCTGAAGCGTCTTTTGAAAGAGCCTACCTTGTTTGCCCCTTGAGCTATTTTTACTCTGTCTCGCTGCCTGGACTCGCCAGCCTGTGAAAATACTACTCAATAACCTCAGCCATCTTTCTCTGTCCTCTCTCTCCTAAGCTGTCATGACATCACTTATCACGGAGTATCCACAACAGAGGGCGGTAAACAAGCCTGGCCCTAATGAGCATTAACACACCTGGCTCGCTCCGCATTCTTCATCACGTTGTCCAACTGGGATGGGCTCTTCTTCTTCTTCTTCTTCGAGCTGAATCGGTTGGGCCCCGGGGGGGTCTTCACCCGAACAATAATCCCACAATTACCTCTCCTGATAGATTTGAGTGTTTTCTCTTGTATTCAGCGCTAGCTTAATCGTCCAAACAACCGCAGACATGCAAAGTGTTTGGTGTGGGAATCAAATCCACATTCCTTCCGTTCTATGGTTGGAGATAACGGTACGTGATGAAAAGAGATCACTCGGTCCCAACAAGTTGCTCGTAAATCATGTCAATAAAACACATCGTAGATTACAGCATTATCGAAGTTATTGCTTGGCTACTTTACAAAGCCTACATACAAATGCCATTTGTAAAGGAAACCAAATTGAGTGCACCTTAACTGCTTTGGCCGTGATTTCAGGTGATTTGAGCCAGATGCCGTTGATCAGGTGCACACCATTAGTTCACCGCTGGGCAAGAGCCACCAAATCCAAGAGCATAACCTTTGGAGGTTGGTTGGAGAGTGGTTTGGATTTGGGTTGACGCCATGACTAAAACTTAAAGAATATTGGCAATGAGCTCAGAGAAGCAATCGTTGTTGTCAGTCATTCTGAGGTTAAGAAAGAAATAAAGGTAGTGGATAAAAAGAGGGACAGAAGGAACTTTTTCAGGCGGGAAACGTCCAAGCTCTAGCGCATGGTGAGGGCCTAGTCACTTTTTTGTCTGGTCCTGAATACAACTAAAATAATGAAATTTAAAGCGGGGTGAAAATGCTTTCTGAAATGTAGTTAAAGGGCATTCACAAACACGAGTCCATATGAGTTATGCAGTCCTCTATTCCAGCACTATCTCTCATATGAGTGTCACAGTGATGTAACATACACATAAGGCTTGTGAATAGACTTGTGCTCTGTATATTGAAGTTTATGGGCACTTGGAACGAAGTCACTGATAAATTGCAAATTGACAAACTACTAAATATCAGCGCCCATGCAATGTCTCTTGTCACATCAAATGACTCTGCCTGTATGACCTGATGCTATGAAGGACATATGGGCTGATGGTATGATTAACAACTTCTGCTTGATGACTTCAAGCAGAAGGGCTTGAGGATGTTGAAGGGAATGCAAATGCTAAATGAACACATTAACCTCTGTATTATGCGTACAAAATGAATATAACCATAATTTCATCTCACTAATAATGTGAAATTGAAATCTATGAAGGAAGGGCCCATTCATCTGTGTCTCTGCACGTGTTACCTCATGCACACGGTACATTTTGGGGCTCTCACCCCCTGATCACCGGTCCCTAAGGTTTGAAAAATGATTCACCGCTTCTAAACCGGTAAGAGACAGACTTTGCTGAGGAAATGACCAGAAGCTCTCCTCCATGTCTAGGGATATGAGTAAGAACCCCGCCAAAAAAAGACCTAATGGCAGCTCGTGTGCTGGTTTTAAGGTCTCTGATGTGATGTGACAAGATCAACACTGCATGGGTGAGCTGGGATTGTTTTCCAGGGGAAACCAGGAGTCTGCCTAATGTCCGCGCCCTCGGGACTCGTCAGGCACCGGGACTTTAGCTGCGTTGCCGACGTCCTTTCAGAACAGCGTGTTAGCCGAGATTCATTTCAAGCATTTTACTGTCTGGAAATTAATCTAATGGGTTTGGTGACTTGAAAAGCAGATGTGTCACAGCCGCCCCCGGGAGAACGTCTGCATTAACTCTGCTTTCTAAGGATGCGGACGCGAGCGTAGCGGCGCGGTGGCGCAGGCCACGTTCTGTTGTTTTTGTTAGAGTGAGCTTAAAGACTTAAAGCATTTATATTGTGTCCGTTTTTTTTTCCCATATCCAAACCTTTTTTTTTTTTTTTCTATCTCGGTTGTAGTCTATCAAAGAAATGGGGCTTTCCGGTCTATGGCTCAACAAAAAAATAATGATATTGTTTGTCCTTTATTCTGCGCTAATCCTAGCCTGTGGAAAAAGGAGTCTCCAATTTTCACCTGTGGAAACGAACTGCCAGTCATTTACAATGGATGGGATGGTCTTTCACCTCGTACAATTACACATGGAAATGGTATACATCCGTATAATGGCAGGTTTAACGGAACGGTTAATCTGTAACAACCTGTTGTAATTGAGGCCCTTTTGAAGTGATGCGTGGGTGTTGAGGGCCGCCATTGTTTTCTTGACATGCACACCTCCAGGTTGTTCTTACACCTTGGCTCAAAAAACGCCATATTGAGCCTCATTTACTGCAGTGAGTCGTATATGTGGGCAATAGAAACAACGCATGCAATAATTCAAAAAGTCCTTGCACTCGTAAAGGCCTGAACTTGTAGACAGATAAAAAAACAACAACACAGGGGTTTCAGGAGAGCGACATGAAGAGGTGGGAGGAGTCTGGCAAGAGAATGAACCTTTGGGCAATTAAGCACGCTGCTGCAAAGTCTGAAGCTTGTCCAGTTCAGCACCAATGCACACTCAGCAAATTCTCCATGCAGCCCTTTGATTTAGACTTCGGTTTAGTCATTTATTTTGATTCTGAGCCAAACGTACTAATTTACTCGCTGCAGAGACGGCTGCACTCAGAGGTAATTGGCGGATAACAATGGGCCCGGGCTTTTCTCAGAGAACTCACCTCTCTGCTGCGGGTTGGGCCTCAGCTAGATGACCCAAACACAGGCGTTACATTGTAGCCGTCAGCTGATTGTACTTTACTTGATAAAGCACGGGGTGTAGTGTACAGCTGTAGTTAAATGTTTGAGGCGAGAGACTAGGTTGGGTATGAACGTTGGCCCTCGCACTCCAGCATGGAGGTTGTCAGACATGTTTATGTGGATTGCCTAAATCATATCACGGGCAGGTCATTTGTTTCTTTTCATTTGTGTTAGGCATTAAGGATGTTTGTTTAAGCAGATTCACGAGGCCCAGGGGACCGGCGGTAATGATTTTCTCTTCCCGACATTGCTTTGCCATTCAGTGACTGTTTGTGTTTCTGGTGGAAGTCTCAATGATGTGATAGTGTAATTATCTCTTTCGGCTGGACGTTTGTTTGACTCGGCCATTCATTAATGCAGAGGAACATAAACACCATTAACAACATCCATTTCTCTCTGTCATGACTAAAGGCAGCAGGGCTCGGCTGCCATTGACTTGGTCAAAGTTGACTCATGAGGGACCTGTCACAGTCTCACTGAAGCAAAGCTGCTACTTCTAGGATATCTCAATGGATTTGAGACTCTGTGTGTGTGTGTGTGTGTGTGTGTGTGTGTGTGTGTGTGTGTGTGTGTGTGTGTGTGTGTGTGTGTGTGTGTGTGTGTGTGTGTGGGCATGCACATTATTTTTATAATGCAAACAACAGAGATGGAAGCGTTTCGTGTGTGTGTGTGTGTGTGTGGCTTAAGTGTCATGTGTATTTTCACACCTCGAGTTGACCAAAACCAGTTTAAGTGTGTTATTTGAAAATGTGTCATCTCCTCGCTCGCAGTCTCCACAGAATGTTCTCGGCCCACCTCATTAGGTGGTGGATGGCTACAGCTGGCCATTTGAATGTCGCCTCCCTCGATGACCACTTTAGCAGCTGTGTGTCAGCGCAGCAATTCGTATGCCGCGGTGGTATGCGGCTCTTATGTTTAAGTTGTTTTCCCCCTGCCGTGTCTTCCTCTGCTTGTAAGACTTGGGACCTTCTAGCATGCTAGGTCTTGCCTCCTACATTTGCATTTCATGAGATCCAAAAGTGGGTAGGATCTTTATGATTGCTGGCACGCGATCTGTCCGTCGCCATGAAACGAGTTTGATTTGTTTGATTTAAAACCTTCAAGGTGTCGAACAAATATATCCCGTCCAGTGTCAATGAACGTATGACCCGTTTTGGGATCCACATAGGAACTTTAAAAGAGTCGAACCTTGTGTCAATTTGTTCAACTTCTTACACAGTCCTCGCTCCACCTCTCAAAGAGTATGTATGTCAAGCTTTTCAGCACCTGAGTCCTTTGAAAAATCTTTGTTTGTGTTTTTTTGTTGCTGATTTCTTTACAAAGATTATCAAATTATTTTGAATGAGTATCATTTATCAATCTTGCGCAAGCTAGATTTAATCAGATTGTTTCAGATTGAATAATTTTGTTTTTATTGGCAAAAGTCAAATTGTCAGTGTCTTTAATGCAATTTATGTTTTACAATCAGATCTAAAAAATAGATGCATTTATTTTCCGGCATCAAAAGAGTGTAGTAAAAGCCTAAGGTAGTATCCGGTCATTATATAAAATGTGACACATTCTACCCTGACCTCATAACATTCACACCAATCCCATTAGTTGGTAGAGGTCCAGCTGGCCGGTTGAAAGCTACAAATGACCAATTATCATTTGGTGTAATCATCCATTGGTGATAGAAATCCTCCTAACTCACCAACCATTTCCCCCCACCTGATATGTGTTCAGGTTCATTATATTAGACATTCAGTAATAATATGGAGACAGTCACTTATAACTGGCTAGTAAACGTTGGAAGGTTGATTCAATTGTTATTTTAGTGTAGATGTTCCCATATAAAGCGCGGTGACTTTAAATAAAATAAAAACATGTTTCCTATAATGCCGTCTCTTTTTGCAAAACGAAATGCAGCGTCCCAACGGAAGTTAGGTCATCAGCATTCAACCACTGCCCTCCCCCCTGTCACTCTTTGGTACAAGATGAACTTTCAGGTCTTGGCACTCATTTGGGTAGTGGCTGTGGTCCATGACTCATATGGCGCGCGGTGTCTGAACCGTTTCGTCGAATGTCTGCCACGTAGTGTGTGTCATTGTTGCCGGTGACGTTGGTGACAGTAGGTGCCAAAGTGGCTGCTGATTGGGTTGTGTCGATGATGAGCCACAGGTAACAGCCAATCGAAAACAACCAAAACAAAATCAGCAGCCTGGTAACTAAACAGTTTGAATAGAGTCGCGCAGACCTCTCTTGGAGTACCTCGTACTTGCGTCACTATACGGTGGGAACGTCATTGTTTTTGGCAGGTCGTTCCAAGTTCTAAACCAAAATAAAGTGTTTTCTCTCATTAGGAAGGCAATCTGGTCTTTTAAAGTTTGTTTTCATTGGTGGACAACTCTATCCCTCTGTTAGGTGAAGAACAAGTGGGAAGACGCCTCGCGCTCCGTGGCTCAGCCTGCGTCAGCTTGTCTATTGGTCACCATGAATGCGGCTGAAATGGACATTGGTCAGCAGGCATGCGACACTAGGGCCTGCAGGTCCGTCTGTGCCGACCTGCAAAGCTCTCCATTGTCTTTTCATTTTTTGTTCCACAAGGAGTGTGTGTGTTTAAACCCAGAGTAGGGGTTTCAGCAGCTGGGGAGTGGGTTTGATTCATGCATGGACGCAGCCACAGTCAAGTAATTCAGCAGGTGTGTGTGTGTGTGTGTGTGTGTGTGTGTGTGTGTGTGTGTGTGTGTGGTGTGTGTTGTGTGTGTGTGTGTGTGTGTGTGTGTGTGTGTGTGTGTGTGTGTGTGTGTGTGTGTGTGTGTGTGTGTGTGTGTGTTGCCTCTGCAGTAAGTCAGGTTATGATGCGACACAATATAAACTGCAATTTGATACCCAGGCAACCCTCTGCGGCAACTAAAGACCAGAATAAAGAGCCATTGCCACACTTAATCGCCATAATCACGTACGTTCTGTCAACCTTGGTACTAATTGGGACTGACATATTGAGGTATAAATCTCCATCTGCAAGGGTGTGAAGATGCTTTTGTAAATGCACATGGTCATAAGTCATAGCTTTTATTTAGGCGTTTATTACCTCTGTAGGAGTTAAATGCAACCAAATGTGTGGAAAATATCAAATGCAAGTGACGGTGCCCAAATGTCGTGCTGTTTCTTACAGATGGTGTCCAAATCAATGGAACACCACTCCACCGCTAGTTTATCAATATTAAGCTGTTTTGTCTGTCTCTAGAACCGAACAAATTTGAATTTAACCTAGCCTATTCTGTTCTGTCCTTCTGAGGGGGACAAACAAACTGGAGACCAGGAGAAGAACAACAGTGAAAATGGTCTGAAAGTGTGGCCGACCTTTAGAATATTTAGTGCAGGCTGAGAGGCGAGCGTGCCCTGCCTCTCTGTGTGGGGTGACCCAGCCGGCCAGACTGATGGAGGTACAGAGGGGAAGGACAGAGCTCCACCAGCGGGAACCCAGACAGGCGGGGAGGGGGGAGGGAGGAGGGAGGAGGGGGCGGGTCAGGTGGCGTGACTTTTTACTCCGCGGCTCACTGACCTTGACAATGGAGCCAGCGCGACTCCGATAGCTCCCTCCGATAGTGTCCGTCTCTCTCGCTCCCCCTCTCTCTCTCTGTTTCTCTCTCTCACTCTCTTGCTTGCGCTCTCTCCCTCTATTTTTCTTTCTCTCCCTGCCATAGTTGTTCCCTCTCACTTGCGCTCGCTCTCTCTCCCTCTGTGTCACTTTCTCTCATCCTCACGCTCTCTCATCATCACTCTCTGCATGTCCCAAGTCTCTTTCTCTTTTTCTCTCTCTCCCTTTCTCGGTCTGTCTCTATCCCCTCTCTATGTGTCTGTCTCTCTCATTCCGTCTGTCTGTCTCTCTCTCTTCTCTATCTGTCACTCTCTCTCTCTCTCGCTGTCTCTCTCTCTGTCTCTCTGTCGGTCTCGGTTTCTCTATCTGTCTCTCGCTCTCTCTCTCTCTATCTGTCTGTCTCTCTGTCTCTCTCTCTGTCTCTCTGTCGGTCTCGGTTTCTCTATCTGTCTCTCTCTCTCGCTCTCTCTCTTCTCTCTATCTCTCTCTCTCTGTGTCTCTATCTGTCTCTCTCTCTCTGTCGGTCTCGGTTTCTCTATCTGTCTCTCTACGAACCCCCCCCTTCCTCTTACCTCACGTCTGCTCTTTTTCCAGACAAGCGGGTTTAAAAAGTCAACTGCGTATTGAGCCGTCTAGACTGAAGCTGGTCAGCAGCAGCAACCCCCCCCCCCCCCCCAACACACACACACACACACACACACACACACACACACACACACACACACACACACACACACACACACACACACACACACACACACACACACACACACACACACACACACACACACACACACACACACCAGACACACACACACACACACACACTCAGTCACACACACTAGCTCCCCCAGCGCCTGTCTCCCTCTTATGAGTCTCTGGGCTAAAGTGGAACAGAGTAATACTGGATGAAAAGCAGGTGACCTTACAGTACCTGTCCCCCCCCAATTTCAGATAAACATATTGATCACTCATCCGAATAAGACTAGCCATGGCTAAATGTCAAATATCGATTGTGTTATATGCTGTGTGTATACTCTCACAGCATGGGTTTTCCCGGTGCGAAAGTAACCCCTGACCCATGTTAAGGCCATGTTAGACAGGATCAATATTAATTTAGAATATAGAATCAATATTAATAATTTGGTCATCAAATGCAACTCTCTTTCCTGATATCTGGACCGCGTGTTGCTTAAATTGAGGTAATTGCATGGTTGCCTTGCTCAACCATCATCTCAGATCGGTGCCATTCATTGGTCTCTTTTTGAGGTGTTGGCTTTCTAATTGAGGACAGAATGAACAGAAGCCCCATTGGCAGAATCCACTTCCCACGCTCCACGGTGCTTTACTGCCCATCATCGAGTAATTCAATCCCATAATGTCAGGACTAGCGAATTAGCATTTTGACACGAGACATTAGATAGCCATTCTGACACTATCAAACCTGTGGCGCAATCGCAAAAACGTTTGATTCAACGTAATGCCACGGGTATCCAGTCGTGTCTCCTGTGGCTGTAATTAACTCAAAACGGGGCTGTTGACAACCAAACCAAAGTCTGTGGTTTCTGCAGGTCCTTCCTGTACTGAGGCTAGGTATGTTCCACACTCATCCTTCGCAGGACATTCCCGTACAGTGTCAGAGCCTTGGCTCGCAGTCACACGCTCCTGGGCTGAATGGGTTTTGGCCCCTGAAATCGTTATCGTGTGCACTTCTTGAAAAAGGTTGATGGGAAGGAAGTGAAGGTTTCCACTTGCCCCCGCTGGAGACCTCGCAATGTCTTGCAAACGTCAATCACCCCGTTATCAGACCAAGGAATGAGACTGAGAATATGTGCCTGTGTGTTGCATGTTGTGCACTTGTTTTGTGGCAGAGGGAATAGGGTTTTGATCCCCAGGTTGATTAGGAGAATACGTTGACAGCTCAAAGCCCACCCACTCAGCAGACGTACGCGCAGAGCGGGTCAAGTACCCGCTTCCCATGAGGTTATGAGATATTCTGGAAGATAAACGATAAGGTATCGCTTATCCCCTCCCAAAATTATTTGGTGTGTGTGTGTGTGTGTGTGTCTATCGGCATCTGTGTGTGCCTATGTGCAAAAAAAAAGTATGTTTTTCTAAGTTTGCATAGTGCTTGGCTCATCCTACTTGGGAGCCCCAGGGGTGGAAACACCAGTCAAGCAGTGCATATCGATTACCCTCTTGAGAGAGCACTCTAGACTTCCAAGGCGAAATATGTGAACCTACTTAGAAAGTATTGTTGTTGTTTTGGTCTTTGATGCCTCTCCTCTGTTTTACGTCTTTGTCTTCTTCTACTCACTCGGGCCCTGCCTCCCACCTTCGTCCCCTCACTCCCTTTGCAGCTCTCGCCAAAAAAATGCTCCTTTCAACCTGTCACTCCCAGGCCTGGTCCTCTGGGGGAGGTTAAAGAGCACACGGGCCGAGGGGGGCAGCAGGCAGGTTGCGCTGGGCATCGCCCTGGCCTTTCTTCCCCACATAGATGCCATGAAATGCCACTGAACCCTGACCCCGGCGGGCCCTCGCTCTCCGAAATCAGCGGGGAGCGAGATTCAGCCGCCCGGCCCCCTTAAAGGGCCGGACCCTTCTCCTGGCAGGGGAAGGATCCCGCCCTCTCGCATCCCAATTGTGCTCGGTGCCCTCCTCTTTGTGCGGTGGTCAAGCAGGGTCTGGTGGGCCGGCTGCCGCTAGCCGGGGCCAGACTCTATTCAGGGTGCGACCCCCCCAGCTCCCTTCCTCAGCCTCCACCCCTGACACGCAGGGATCAAACGCTGGGAATTTGGGTTTTTCTCCTCCTCCAAAGAACCTTTTTCCTTCCATTGAGAAGCAACAGACAAAAATCCAAATAGCCAATGACTCTTTTTATTTTTTTGGCCTGGATTTCTTCTGTGGAAATGCAGTTGAAAGTCTCCTGTGATACTTTGATCGTCGTCTTCGTTAAGCTCAAAAAAAATAGAGCGGTGTCTGTGCCATTGGGCTCATCGGTTTCTTTGGTTCCAATACTGAATTTCTTTAATAATGGTCGTTTTTTTGGGTCACAGCATGACGCTCAAAAGTTGTAGATTATGCAATGGATGGCGTCCATGTTGGAGTGTCATAACCGGGCCTAGCAAAACCTTTTGGGGGGTCCTCAGTATTGCCTAAACTGAATCCCTGATATGACTTCCTGGTAGTGATTGAAAGCAGCCAATAACAGTTCCACAAATTAAAGATGTTTTTATCGACTAGCATTGTTCACTGAGGTACAGTGCCTACGGACGATGGCAGCTTGCCTCAATTAAAGTTATTAGAACTAAATAAGTACGTTCAAATCGCCTGGCTTTCCTTTGCCTACGAGTTTAGAAGACAAAGACCTATTTGTATTGCATCCACTGTGCTCCAGCATGTCATCTGGTTTATTTGTCTGCATATCATATGTCATGTTTTATAGAAAACATTCACACACACACACACCCTAATGTCACATCACAATCCGAGCTAATTCAATGGGGGGCATATTCGAGGAAACTAGTAGTTGCACAACTCGGGTCTCGGGTAACAGTGCTTGACCATTGCCATTCACACAACTGCCATGCTAATATTTGTAGGCTAACCAAAACCAAAACACCATGCTTAACTGCCCACTCTGATACTGTAATTAGGCATAAGTGCCTTAAGTAGAAGCGTGACTGCCAGGCTAGACCGCCACATTGCAAACTATGGCTCATTTAATGATGGACGTCAATGTGTTGAGGTGCAGCTGGTATGCACACTTCTGCAGTGGTCAAAAAAGCCTCGCGTTGGCTGCAACTCACTCCTGAACATGGCACTGTTCGACATTCGACATTGTCTACATTTCCGTAGTGTGCTTCCCTTGTGCAGACAAATCATTTTAATTTGGTGGTGGGCAGGGTGGCCCTGGGGTCGGGGGGTCCGCATGCGGTGAGTGGTCTGTAGTTGGGGGGGGGCCTGCAGCAGGTCTCAAGTTGGACATTATTGTCAGGCCCTGGAGAGTGAAAGGGGGGTGGGGAGGATCCCGTCAGAGGGGGGTCCATGGGTAGGAGGGGCAGACCTCCTGGGCTCGTCGGCCCTCTGTGTGGGCCGCCACTGAACGGCGACCCCCCTTCCCCAGCCCCCCAGCCTCCCCAGAAGAAAGGGGAGGGGAGGGAGGGTAGGAGGCAGGGGAGTGGGGGCTGTGCTCCAGGGGAAAACGCCTCTTGAGCGGGGCTGGTGTGGGCAGGCTGCCCACACCACTCCAATCTCGCGGACCAGATGTTCCTTGTCAGGGTGCTCTCGGCCTGTTTATAAATTGATTTACTGTAAGTCTGTAATAAGGCAAGGCAAACACAGATTTGACCCAGCTACCCCCACCCGCCGCCCCCGCCCCTGCCACCCTATCCCACCCCCGTCGCCTCCTGATAATGTCCTGCGGGTCAAGCCCTCTTGAGGAGGTCACGGCTCAGCCACTGACCCTGCCAATTTATTCCCAATCCGTCCTTAACAGGAGGGGATGCTTTCCTTTTCCCCGTTGCGTCTGGTGCAGCCTGGTGTCAACCAACAGCGTTCATATGGAGATGCTTTTCATTCCCACATCTGCACTATATCATCCTCTTCTGAAGTGCAATGAACTAGACACGCATGCCCAGACATATGGTGGTTGAAATTAAACTTGCTCTCTGTGGTCAAATGTATTCAACAAGTGGCATTTGTTTCGGTGCGTCCTCAAAAGTGGAAAATGGGTCATCCACGCTGAGCTGGTTTCGGGAAACTTAATCGCACCCTTAACTCTGGATGTATAAAGTAGGTTTTAACAGGATTTCTGCAACCTTCAATGGTCAGGCTAGGCTGCGACATGTGTCTCTGCAAACAAGCGTCTAAGGTTGCCACCGCTGAATTGAGCGGCACGGGTCGGTTGCCCGCGGTAACGCCGGCTGCCACTGATGGGAAGTTATTCGATCCACCACAAGAGGAATTTCAAACGAAAACCCTTGCTCGCTTCTAACAACAACAAAAAAAAAAAAAAAAAAAAATGAAATCTCAACCTGCTCATTGTCCAAATGGGAATGCGGTCAGGAACATCTTCTAGATACATTTTCAGGATGCCTGACTATATGGAAAGGCCATTACCACAGCCCTGAGCCCTGAGTGCAGTAGCATTGTTCCAAGTGGCGTGCTGAAAGGGTCAGCATGACTGTCCCTCGAGAAGTCTGGCCGAGATTTACGGCACCGCTGAGGGCGGCTCTGATCTGGCCGTGGTCAGTGGGCTTTGAAGAGAGTGTGCCGCAACTGAATCTTCCTGAACCTGTGAGCTCAGCCTGGGGGGAGGCCCAAGGTCCCGCCCACCGTCCTCCAGGACAGTAAATCTGCAGACGGCACAGTTCTGCGCCACAACGGGGGGACTTCATTTGTCGACTGGACAGGGACAGCGTCGTCCAAGCTCCCCCTCTCTCTCTCCCCCCGTCGCCCACCCTCTCTCCCTCTGCGGCCCCCCTCCCCTTGCCCCCTAGGACCAAGTGTTCTAGCACGGTGGACGGTTTCCAGGGGAGGCCCCTGTTCGTATTAGTCTTGGCCAGACGGGAATGTGGTTGTTTTTGTCACTTAAACGTAGGCCTCCTCTGAACATAGCACCGGATCTCTCCCTCTTGTCGCTGTCTCTCTTTCCCCTTCCCTTTCGCTTTCTCTTTGCCTTCCTCTTGCTCTCTTTATCCCTGTCTCTCTGTGTGTCTCTTTCTCTGTCTCCCCCTCTCTCTCTCTCTCTCTCTCTCCCTCGTTCTCTCTCGCCGGTCTCTCACTCTGTTTCCATGCAAGGTGTTTTGTTTGCAGATGCCTCACTCAGCTCATGTAATCTTCAAACCAAGGTTATAATGTCAGGCGCCCCACGTGCCGCTAATACTACCCCTAAACAGGTGATGGGGGCATTAGCCCTGCCTTGGAACGGTAATCCCCCCCCTCCCAACCTCCAAAAGTTACAAGGGTTTGCAGGGATGTTACGCTGGCGACTATGCTACGCTTATGGCTATGCTTAGACGGGATTTGGATTGTTGTGCTTGGACAGGGACTGTTCTCCTCCTCCTCCTCCTCCTCCTCCTCCTCCTCCTCCTCCTCCCTCCTCCTCCTCCTCCTCCTCCTGTTGAGTGGCGATTGAGGGTGGAACTGTTTATTTACAAGCAAGCCGTTCTTGGGGATCTCTGGACTCTTGCGTGTCTTTAAGACTCTTTAGGTAGCCAGTAAAAGCAAACAGAGGCTCATCTATTATATGTTAAGTGGCTCTCATATTACCCCACCAACCCCCCTCCCCCCCACCCACCCACCCAGTCTTTCTCTCTCTCTCTCTCTCTTCCCCTGTCTCTCTATCGTGCACACACAAATGCACACACAAATGTACGGACGATACCACGCACACACACACACACACACACACACACACACACACACACACACACACACACACACACACACACACACACACACACACACACACACCCCCACACACACATGCACATAAATACACACACCCACACATACACGGACAGACAAAAACTGGCGCGCACACACACACACATGCACAGAGCCCTGTCTGCATTGTGGGCCAATTGCAGGTGAGTGATATCTTCACAGGGGCCAACATGTCAAGGGAGTAGTATTGATTGTCTTGGATATTTGAGCATGCTACTTTCTCTAGTTCATAGACCGACTAATGTCTCCGTCCCCTGCTGACTAATTTGAAACCTGAACTAAGCTAAGGCCATGTTTCCGTCCAATTTGAAACAAATCCATTCGTAAAAAAAAAAGAAATGAAATGAAAATAATGTGGATCGGGTTGCATTTCCGTCATGTGGCCACTGAAACCCCCACACTGTGTTCTGCTGCGTTCATAGACACCCTGGAATAAATGTTCGGATTAGTGGTGGCACGGCGAGCAGAAACACATGTTGCGGAGCACATTGTCTTTATTAAGTACTACAGTCAAACATTCTTTCAAGGCTTTTTTACTGTGGTACTGGACTTGTTTATTAAGAAAATAATATATTTTTTTAATGTTGAATTGTTGCTGATCCCGACTCAAATACGTCCAGATACAAAAGCTTTGAGGCAAAGCCTTTCCACTTTACTCTACTGAGTTTATTGAGTCAAGCTCTTCTTCCTCTGAAGAGGAATTCCAGGCCTAATAGTAAGCCTGCAGGTAAGTTGTGCTTTTTCTCTCTTCTCCTTTTCTTTATGTCTCTCTCTCCTCTCTTTGCTTTTATTTCTCTTTCCATGTTTCTCTCAATCTGTGTGTCAATCTTTTTTTCTCTTCTCCTTTTCTTTGTCTCTTTCTCCCCCTCTCTCTCTCTCTCTCTCTCTCACTCTCACTCTCGCTCGCTCTCTCTCTCTCTCTCTCTCTCTCTCTCTCTCTCTCTCTCTCTCTCTCTCTCTGTCTCTGTCTCTGTCTCTCTGCCTCTCTCTCTGTCTCTCTCTCTCTCTCTCTGCCTCTCTCTCTGTCTCTCTCCTCTCTCTCTGCTCTCTCTCCTCTCTCTCTCTCTCGTCTCTCTCTCTCTCTGCTCTTCTCTCTCTCTCTCTGCTCTCTCTCTCTCTCTCTCTGCTCTCTCTCTCTCTCTCTTCTGCTCTCTCTCTCTCTCTCTCTCTCTCTCTCTTCTCTCTCTCTCTTCTCTCTCTCCTCTCTCTCCTCTCGTCTCTCTCTCTCTCTCTCTCTCTCTCTCTCTCTCTCTCTCTCTCTCTCTCTCCTCTCTCTCTCTCTCTCTCTCTCTCTCTCTCTCTCTCTCCTCCTCTCTCTCTGCTCTCTCTCTCTCTCTCTCTCTCTCTCTCTCTCTCTCTCTCTCTCTCTCTCTCTCTCTCTCTCTCTGCCTCTCTCTCTCTCTCTGCCTCTCTCTCTCTCTGCCTCTCTATCTCTATCTCTCTCTCTGTCCCTCTCTCCGTCTCTCTGCCTCTCTATCTCTCTTCTCTCTTAACTGTTGTTATCATCTCTTCTCTTATTGCCTGGCTTTTCTCGCACTGCTGAAGGCAACGTCTTTCCAAAGGAACGTTTCCTGTTCTTACCTTAATGTCATTACCTAAAAGAGGAAGGGCATATTAGTATTATTTGGTATTATTTAATCTGGTTAAGACTCGTCTTTCTCAGACTCCAGCGAGGACGCCCGGGGCGTCATGGTTTTTCCAGACTTGACAAAGAAACGTACACTCTCGGGGGGGGGGGGGAGGCGAGAGGGCTTACAACGCGGGATCATTTCACCTTTTAGTTATTTTTTTTGTTGTTACGATACAGATCTAGTGCGGGAGTGCGTCCAACCAGCCAGGGTCGGTTCCATCTGGCATTGCTGTTAACCGTCCGCGAGAGGCTTGCTGCACCACCCCCATCTCCCCACCCCCTCCAAAATACTCGTGCATAGCGGGATGGCACTGAACCGCTGCCGTGCTCGCTTTTTTATCTGCGAGATTCTCAACATGATGTGTTCCCCGACCGGGCCGCTAGCGTGTGTTCTGCTGGGCTGCTGCCACCACAGCCCTGGGAACGCTGGTTAACCTGAATTGACTCTCAACATGCCAAGTTCTCCTCTTTAATGACTGCATGGAAAGCATTACGGGCCCTGGCGTTTGTGTTCCGATGCCAATCACGCCCCCTTAAATATGAACTTCCCATTGTTTTCATCATCATTACTGACATTTTCTTAAGAACCACAAAAAAAAGAAGAAAGTGGGAAAAAAAAAAAAAAAAAAAAAAACGTTCCCGTTCCACTACTGAGTTCTTGTAGTTTGATGCGTTGTTGCATTGTGCGCTTTTCCTTAGTGTACCACTGAAACACTGCTCAGCAGTCAAATTTCTATGGATTTTTTCTTTACCGTAAGCAATGTGCAGTATTGACCTGAAAGCATTGATTGGAGAGACAATGGGGACTAATCAAGCTCTCCTTTCTAAATCCTCTTTTTCTTCCTTGTTTATCGTTGCTCCTTCTCTACCCGTTGTCCCCTGATCTTTCTCTCTCTCTGATTCTTTCACTTGCTCCCTCATACTCTCAATCCATAGTCACACTCTCTGAGTCTCTCTCCAGCGTTGTCTTGCTGTCTCTGTCTCTCTATCTCCATCTCCTTCTATCCACCACCAATGCTCAGCCAGCCGGGCCCTGCAGAGCGGATCTGCCTGCAGTCTGGGCTCCACGGCCTGGTCTGGCTCTCGCCATGACTGCAGCATGTTTATAATGGAAACAGTTGGGGGGGACGGGGGTGGGGGACGACACTCCTCCCATTGTATCTAAAGGCCTGAGCGTCTGCCAACCCCGAGCAGCGGGTTAAGGTTTAGCACCACGCAGACAGCCTACAGCCTGCCATGTGTTTATGTTGGTCGGTGCGTCAACGTCTAGCGGCGTCTGTTTTGCCATCGGTCTCTTGGTTACCGACGGACCCTCGGTCGGATCCTTGTTGAGGTCGCGTCCGTGGAGCGGGAGGTAATGCATCACGCACTTCATAACACGTCGGCCCTGAATTACAGTTATTAGTTGTTATGGAATTAAACGTCAACGCACCCCCGGTGACACGCGCGACATAGGAAGGCCCTGACGCCGTGTGTAGTAAAACACACCGAAAATACACAGACCTCAGCCGGGCCTGCTCTGCTTAATCTACAGCATCTCGCAAGAAGGAGACCTCCTGCCAAACCCACGCCATTGGTCTTGTCTTACCTTTCTCCCACTCCACCACAACAATGGACGGTGCTGTTGCGGGCAGCATGGGCGGGCGGGGATAGGGGCTGGGGGTATGGGGGGGGAGGAGAAGAGAGCTGGCTGCATCCCAACAGTGGGAAAACAGTCAACACACACACACGGCTGTTTAGAGGAGTAACTCTGACACCGTTCATTTCCTTTTTTTTCCTTTTTTTAACGTAAGCCGCCTTCTCCCGAGGTCCCCGAGGGTCCCCGTGGCCCCGGGGGGGGCCCCGGGGTCCCCGAGGGTCCCCGTGGCCGGGGTCCACTTGACCTACAAGGGACCAGACGGGGATGACCCGCTGGTCATCCCTGCAGCCATCTGGCGCCGCCGTCTTGCGGAGCTTACCGTGCCCGTGCGAGTGCCCTGGCGCAGATCCTTAAGGCCCAGCCTAAGACCGCTTAGGAGGTCTTAATCTGGGAGAGGCCGGCGTGGGCCGTGCTCGCGGCGCGCTGGGGGGGCGGCCACGCCCAGTGCCCCGGGTCAGGGGGTTCCTTCGGCCCCAGGCCGGACCCCCCTGGCTCTCTGGTGGTGGTTCAGTCGGTGTGGTTCTGGAGCAACGCGACCTGACGCGTAACCGTAACCGTGAAACTTTTTTTTTTTTCACGCGATCGAGTTCATTATTCATTTTTGGTCGGTCAAGATGTGCCAGAGTCCGGCTTGGGCTGCCTGAGACTGCCTCGGCGGTACGTCCTGGGTTTGTACGGGGGCTGTATGGGCGGGTCTGTGGGTTGGGGGGAGGGGGAGATGGGGGTGGGGGGTGGGGGTGCTTGTGGGGAAAGCCCAAGTCTGTCTCTGCTTACACAGAGGTCACTGCTGGACTGTTTGTCTGCCAGTGCAGGGGCCACAGTCCTCCAGGAGAGGGCCTTGTCTGTGGACGGGCAGGCAGGCAGGCAGGCAGGCAGGCAGGCGAGTGAGCCAGCCAGACAGGCAGCCAGCCAGACAGCCAGCCAGCCGCGTCGTCTGCAGTCTGGGTCCAGGGCTACAGCCGGGGACTAGGGCGGCTCATGTTACCCAGACAGATTTTTTTAACACTGTTTGGGTCCGCTCGGCTTTCCAGTCAGGCCTCTGGGCCAAACGTGGCAGAGGTGACTTAATCTGTCATTAAACTCACGTTACACCCGGACAGAGACGCTTCTCTGGGGGGGGGGGGGGGGCAGAGGCAGACTCTCGCGCTCCCACTCGCTGGCATGGCTCGCTGGGTTTCCAGCAGACACAAGAAAGACCAAACTCCCATCCCTCTCTCATCCCAACTCTCCTCCTCCTCCTCCTCCTCCTCTCACCACTCCTCCTCCTCCCTCCTCCTCTCCTCACTCCTCCCCCACTCCTCTCCTTCCCTCCTCCTCTCCTCTCCTCCACTCCTCCTCTCCTCCCTCTCTCCTCTCTCTCCTCCTCCTCCTCTCCTCCTCTCCCTCCTCTCCTCCCCTCCCTCCTCACTCTCCTCCTCCCTCCTCTCTCTCCACTCCTCTCCTCCTCCTCTCTCCCTCCACTCTCCTCCTCTCTCTCCTCTCCCTCCTCCTCCTCTCCCCACTCCTCTCTCCTCTCCCCTCACTCCCTCCTCCCTCCTCCTCCTCTCCCCCACTCCCTCCTCTCCTCCTCACCTCCTCCTCCTCCTCCTCTCCTCCTCCTCCTCCTCCTCTCCCCTGGCTCCCCAGCTCCCCTCATGCCACACACCAGGGCACATCCAGACAGCCAAGCCAGGTCTAGACAAAAGCAATTTCGAGTCGTTTGACTGTGTGACAGGCACACGCTTGGAATTGCTTATCTTATCCGAGGGAGGTGCACACCTCTCTACCGGCTCTCTGCCGTTCGGTGCAAATTGTTACACAGGTTGGTTCTGCTGCAGCCAGATATAGATATAGACCCTATAGACAGACAATATATCTATAGTTTGATACATTTTCAGTTGGATTCTATGCAGAATAAACGGGTTGGACTGATAACAGCCGGCATATGGAATTGTGTGGCGGCTTTTTCTTCTAAGGTCGTTAGCAAGTGTTGTAAAACCTCATTCGGCAATCTTTAAGTCATTATGGAAAACTTCAAAACCAAAAGATGGTAAGGGAGTCCACAGCGTTCCCAGTTCATCATTTGTGCATGTCTGATATGTTCTGTCGTTGTTAATGAGGTGCTCATTCATTCACACAATTAGTATTGAAAGAGTCACTACACCAGCCCTACCAACCGTCACTGACAAGCGCATGCGCGCACACACACACACACACACACACACACACACACACACACACACACACACACACACACACACACACACACACACACACACACACATACGTTCATACACACACACACACACACATACGTTCATACACACACACACACACACACGTACGTTCATACACACACACACACACACACACACACACACACACACACACACACACACACACACACACACACACACACACACACACACACACACACACACACACACCACATACGTCCATACGTTCATACACACAAACACACACGAGCCAGAGGAAGAAACCAATCAGTGACTATCATGACTGCAGTCATCTGCTGTGGAGTTTGGTGTGATTCAGTTCCACCTCATGTTTAAGGCACATGTTGATCAAGTGGCCACTGGAGCGTGACTATTATAGCCATTTCCCCCCCCTAGAATATCCCTATCATACCGGGGGAAGTTTTGCGGCAATGTTTAAATGTAATGAACGCGTAAAAAGATCGCACCTCTAATCTTTTAATAAAAGTTTCTTAATGGCAGGTGGGAAGAGCGAGTCAGGTTTCCTCATCGCACAGCCCCGATGTCTCTCTTATCCTCATAAATACATGCAAGGTAAACATTTGCTAGCCTCACGAGACCCTTTGCATCAGTCTAATGCAAAGGCTCTAAAAAAAAAAAAGGTCTCACGGTTTCTTACTGTTTTTAATCACTTCCATGACATGAATGGAATGGTGTTACATGCCCTGTTGTGTCATTAGTGGCTTGTGGGGGAGACTGCGTTATCATTAGGGAGGTGTGGGTCATAACGCCACTCTATGGACCCAGCGGGAGGGCCTGCCGGCGACCTGCCATTACTTTTAGCTTTAAGTCTCACTGAGCCATCACTGGGATGTAACTGGTTGTGACACACACGCACGCACGCACGCACACACGCACACACAGGCACACACAGACACACACACGCACGCACGCACGCACGCACACACAGACACACAGACACAAACACACGCAGGCACACACACACACACACACACACTGGAAGGACTTGCCAGTCCTTCCAGTGTGTGTGTGTGTGTGTGTGTGTGTGTGTGTGTGCCTGCGTGTGTAAAAACATAAATAGAAACCAGGTGCCGAAGTAAGCGTAGTCATCTGAACCTCATCACAAAGTCGTCTTCTCTCCTACGATAGATACCACAGCCCTTCGTACGGGTTTTTTAATCCAAGCACCTTCTCTCTGCAAGTTCAGGGGAGGGAGCAACTCCAGCGTGGTGGAGGTGTTGGATCGTTGAGGCGAGGGTGGAGGTGGTGGTGATGGGGAAAGGTGGTGGTTGTTAAGGTGACTGTGGATGTGGTGGCGATGGGGGTGATGGTGGAGGTGAAGTTGTTTTTTTTAAGGTGGGGGTTATGATAAAGGTGATTGGGTGGAGGTGGAGGTGGTGGTTGTTGTGGTGGAGGTGATAGTGGAGTTGATAGTTGGCGTCCAACTCTGGCTTCCTAAACCTCACTCCGCTTTTCCCCGCATGGCCGCCCGTGTCCTGAACCGTCCTTCTCAAGCAGAGGACAGGAGTAAGACCTTGCTTGGCCCCTTTGGCCTTAAGAGATTAACGAGTGAATAAATAGTCTAATATATAAGGGGTTAGTCTACCGCCGCTCCCCCTGCCTCCTGATTGGGCGAGTCACCTGTGAGTGAGATCAGGACCTCGGGTAGATCGACACCTGCTTAGAATCAACACCTTTTTTTACGAGCGCTATACTGGCAACTCAATAGCAATGTGTTTTAGTGAACAAAGAAACCACCACATACCGATGCATCTCTTTATTTCGTTAGTACGACGGTGTCATGAAAGACTCAATGTTTGAGGCTCTTAAGTGGCGGTAAAGTGTCAAGTGTGTTTGCCGTCTTCACCTGGCCTGCAGCTGCTCTCTGGCTCCACGGATCAAACCCGTGTCCCGGTCTCCCCGGGTTCGCCCCGTCTTGTCTTGTCTGGTGGTCTGCCTTGCGGTGGGCCGATACAGAAACACACAGCAAAGCAAGGGAACGGCCACCTGACGTTCTTCTTCTCTCCCCCCCCCTCCCCGCTGTGCAGGTCAAGAAGTACTTTGAGTTGGAGCCGCTGGCCCGGGGGAAACGCTGGATTCTGGAGGGCAGCGACGTGGACAACATGGAGACTGTGAAGGAGGCCTTCGGTCAGTTCATCAGCCTGCTGGAGGATAAAGACACAGAGCCCGCTAGGATATGATGCTAGCCCGGCTAGCGGCTAACTCCCCCCCACCCCCCTCCCCGGACTCTAGTGGCTCATGAGATCACGATCAAGATGTGGGCTACCACATCCTCCGAGTGTACACACACACACACACTAACACACACACTGGCGTACATGTGAATGCACAAAATCAATCAGTAATGGATAAACGCAACACATTTCAATAGTTGATTCTTGGTTGCTGCTATTTAAAACCACTGTATAGGCAACTCCAAAACCAAATCCACCGGGCGGGTATGGAGTCGTACAGCTCCGACCAAGTCCTATCAGATGAACATGAATGACTCTAATCTCCCTTATGTTGTCATTGGACATGCACATACAAAGTTGACACACCTATACACACACACACACACACACACACACACACACACACACACACACACACACACACACACACACACACACACACACACACACACACACACACACACACACACACACACACACACACACACACACACACACACACACAAAGAGGAGCCCAGGTTGTCTGTAAATATCTCTAGCATCTTTCACTAATTACATTGCAGGATGTTTGGGTCAGCACGATTGATTGTCGGTCCACTTCAAACCTAAACTGTACTGTGCGGTCGTTATGCGTACTTCTCCTTTTCACTCTGTATAGAGGAATGTCGTTGCGTAATTGGCGTGTAGTCCACAGCCTTACGTGGTGTGTGTGTGTGTGTGTGTGTGGGTGTGTGTGTGTGTTATGTACAGTAGTTACATATCCATGTGTTTCGGCACACTGACCCTTGTCTAGTCGGATGAATCATTGGAATATCTTTAATTATCGTGTACATACAATAGCAGAGCATAATACTGTACTCCCCCCCCCCCCCCCATGTGCGGCCAAAAGCCTGCTTCTATAGTTATTAGGACTTAGTAACTTGATGGAGAAAAACAGGCTATTTCGGAGTAATGGGAACACGTCTGAATGCTTTCCTCTTTTTTTTTAATGTGCAACTTGAGATATATTTTGTAGCTAATCATAAAATCTGTTAACGGTTACAAAATGCTTTTCAAACACATCATTGTTTTTATGAATATATCACATAGCTTTGTTTATAAAGTCTTAATCCCAGGCCAAGGGGCAGTGATTGACCTTGTTTTCTGTATCCGTAGAGAAATGAAAGGGGTCCTCGCCTTGTTGTTGGAGTGAATGTCCACCTTCTCTTTTTATTCCTCCATTCTCTGTCCGTCTTGTTCCCCCCCCGGTCGCACCTCTCCTGTGTGTGTGTGTGTGTGTGTGTGTGTGTGTGTGTGTGTGTGTGTGTGTGTGTGTGTGTGTGTGTGTGTGTGTGTGTGTGTGTGTGTGTGTGTGTGTGTGTGTGTGTGTGTGTGTGTGTGGCTCCCGACCACACTGCGGTCCCATCAGGGTGGAATACAAACTCTATCAATCAGCCCCGGCCAGCAGCTGCATCCTGACAAGTCCCTGTCCGACACACTAATGCCTTCCAACTGTCTGTGAAGACCCCTCCCTGTCTGCTACCCCATTGCCTTGTCGCGGACCACCACAGCAACATACCCCACCACCACCACCACACACGCATACACATCCAAACTCATCCCGACCGTCTAAGACCCCCCCCCCCCCCGGATCCGCCGCCAGTCCCTGGGTCCCATACGTCCCATACGTCCCCACTGTGGTATGTGGTCTGCCCCCCCCCCCCCACCCACCCACCCACCCACCTAACTGCTCTGTGTAGACTCCACACCTGCGCAGTGTGTGATATTTTTACGTGCCACAGGTGTGCTTATGTCCCATGAGCCTCTTGGGGAACACAACATTCTGTATCGTTGACGGGTTGTGGTTTATTTTGTTTTCTGTCTCTTTTTTTTTTTAATATATATATATATAAATTCACAGCGTATGTGTTTTGGTTTTTTTTGTATGGTTCGGCAGAGAAGTTTATGACTTTTACCACCTGCAAACGGATCTTAAAACGAACATTGTTGTCTTTTTTTTTCTGCGCAGCCATTGAGGTCGATAGATAAAAAGTGTCGACCTGACATTGGGGTTTGTGTCGCGCCCGCCGCAGTCTGAGCATGTGCAGACGAAACGTTGGACTTCCAAGCGGCAGTCAAAGCTGTACGACTGGCATAAAGCACCTTCGAAGGTGGAAGGTGTACGCTTCATGTATCTGCTGTGTATTCTTAATGAATACAACCCCCCCCCACACACACACACACACAAACACACATCCTCCACTCCCCCCCCCCCCCGTTTGCCCCGACAGTGTCGGGATATGTTACCGTCTCACCTGTGGCCCACAGGTGTTTTCAGGACCCCTGGTTTCGAAAAAAGGTCTGCCAAAAAAAAAAGATCTGCCAATTGTCTTTTCTGGAATCTGCCTTTTTTTTTTTTTTTTGGTTTCATTCACTCGTTTTAAGACCAGATCATTTGTAACGCCAAGAAGCACAGCCACTCCATCTGGTTGGTGTTAGAGTGAGCCGCATAGCAAACATCACCGTAGGTTTTAAAACCGTTCCTTATAGTATGTTCTTTTTCTTTTGATTTTATGAGTTTTGTCTAAAACGGCAATTAAATTTATGAAAAGCGAAATTGTTTCTGTGTATTTGGTGTCGGTTGGGGTTTGTGCCGATACGTTTCCAAGTGGTTGAAAGTCCCCAGATTGAAACCATGAACACACGACATGTGGATGAACACGGGCAACAGAGAAGAGTTACACTGGATTAGACGCAAATATTTGAAACCAGGATATTTGTAATGATAATTCATCAGACTGAGTGTTGCTGATAAACATTTCAGTGTGATTAATCAGAGACGGTATTATTGGACTTAATTAATGGAAAGGAATTCGTCTGCCTAGGGTGTTAGTCTTAATAACCGCAGAGACTTTGGTTTCGCTGTAAAATGGATCCTTGGATCAAGCGCACTTCAATTGTCTTTTTGAGTATAATGATTGTATTAGAGGACCCCGCCCTTCTAATGGAGTGACGCGGGACCTCAGGGAGTTGAGACCGAAATAAAACTGAGATGGATTCAAGAGTCCGACGAACAGCTCTGAGCCAACTTTGAACCAAGTGAGGCGTGAGGAGTGGCTGACAGGACACACACACACACACACCTACACACCTACACACCTACACACACACACACACACACACACACACACACACACACACACACACTACACACACACACACACACACACACACACACACACACCTACACACACACACACACACACACACACACACACACACACACACACACACTACACACACACACACACTACACACACACACACACACACACACACACACACACACACACACACACACACACACACACACACACACACACACACACACACACACACACCTCCCTCTCCTTCACATTAACCGTGTGGCTTCAATACAATGTGTGTCGCGCAGGTTGCCGTGGCGACTCTTGATCCCGTCTCCCAGCGTGTGCCCGTGGGCGGCCAGGCCGCTGCTCAGTGGGCTGAGCAGAGACACCACGGCCTGCTGCTCCTCTCCTCTCTCCTCTCTCTTTACCCCCCTTCCTCTCTCCCCCCACCCTCACTTTCCTTCTCTTGGTTTGTTGTTCCCAAACTCTGCCTTGGAAAAAAACTAATCGCTTCTCTTATCCATTGATTTTTTTTTTGTCATCTATCTCCGTATATCGCTCTCTCTCTCTCTCTGTCTCTGTCTCTCTCTCTGTGTCTCTCTCTCTCTCTGTCTGTCTCTCTCTCTCTGTGTCTCTCTCTCTCTCTGTCTCTGTCTCTCTGTCTCTCTGTCTCTCTGTCTCTCTGTCTCTGTCTCTCTGTCTCTCTGTCTCTCTCTCTCTCTCTCTCTCTCTCTCTCTCTCTGTCTGTCTGTCTGTCTGTCTGTCTGTCTCTGTCTGTCTGTCTGTCTGTCTTCTGTCTTCTGTCTGTCTGTCTGTCTGTCTGTCTGTCTGTCTGTCTGTCTGTCTGTCTGTCTGTCTGTCTGTCTTTTCTCTCTCTCTCTCTCTCTCTCTCTCTCTCTCTCTCTCTCTCTCTCTCTCTCTCTCTCTCTCTCTCTCTCTCTCTCTCTCTCTCTCTCTCTCTCTCTCTCTCTCTCTCTCTCTCTCTCTCAGTGGGGTCATCCTAAAGCCCGGGGCCTAGCCTACGGAGAGGAGCCCCTCAGGGTCCAGAGATTATATTTCAAAGGTTTTATTGCCAAAGCACAAAAACTTAAATAAGATACAAAATAATACTAGATAGAATGGTCAAAATTGGATACAAGTTGAATTATGAATGCAAAGTTAACGTGGTTAAGGTCACGGTAAGGTTGAGTTATTGATAGAATGACACTACTGTTGACCCTTAATTAATGTCCGTCTGTCTTCACTCTTGCTGTCTCTCTTTCTCACCTTTTCTCTGGTTCTCGTTCTCTCGCTGTCTTGCTCCCTTTATCTCCCTCTCCCTCCCATCGTCACTTGCCCACTCCCACACACACACACACACACACACACACACACACACACACACACACACACACACACACACACACACACACACACACACACACACACACACATCACACACTCTCTCCCCCTGCTCCTCTTCATCAGTTTTGGTGTGTACCTGTGTCTAGTCTGGCCACGATCCGTTTGTCTGTCTTACAGAAGCAGAGAATCCCCTCACATCCGACCTGCCTTGAATGCCTCCTAATGATCTTTGTTTTCCCTCTGTGGTGAATGCTCAGACCACAGGTACACTCATTCATTAAATTAAGGGGGGGAAAAGGTCATGTCAATATGAACTCACGAATGAACTCACGAATGTGAGTTCATATTGGCCACGAGTGTGAATGCGGTTGACATAACTCTTTTCGTGATCCCACTCAATACCAAGTCCATGTAGAACTGTATGTTTCAAAACAGATATTCTTTGTGATTATGTTGAATTTATGTTAAATTCGATAACCAGGATTTAAGATAGCGCTGTGTGTGTGTGTGTGTGTGTGTGTGTGTGTGTGTGTGTGTGTGTGTGTGTGTGTGTGTGTGTGTGTGTGTGTGTGTGTGTGTGTGTGTGTGTGTGTGTGTGTGTGGAATGCTGTGTTTTCTTAAGATATCACACATCCACACTCCATTTTCTTAATATAAACCATGTGAGCTTCTTTAAAGTATCACTTGGAAGAATGCTTATATTTTGTTATGGAAGGCATGATTATAAATCAGATTTTAGATGTGTTTATGTGTCCATAATTGATTATTGAACTTTCCAAAAACGACTTTGAAAGATGTTTGACACAACCTGAAAGTTGGCAAAACTATGGGATAATATTACAAAAAATAACTTGTGGATTGAATAAATATCACATATCAATTGCAGTGGTTGTACAAATCCTTGGATATTTACGGTTTGAAGGTTTTTTGGGACAAAGTTTAATGCAAATAGTTTGAATAAAAAAAAACAGCGATTTAAAATATCAAATAAAACGATAGAAGGGCAACTTTAATTATATATGGACACATTTGTATTTAGTTAAATGCTGGAGCTTCTAAAACAGTCCCACACACACATGCAGAGCTGCGTTGCTAATACAAACAGTATCTGATTACACGTCGGCAGAACCCTTGATCTCCTCCAGCTTTCACAAATGCAAACGCACCACCCGACGGGGGAGGCCACGTTCGTTTACAGGACAAACAATAGGCCCGCGCACACGTTTTCTTAAACTCTGCCAAGAATGCCACCCTGCCCACCGTCCTCCCCGCGGCTGTCCAGCGTGTGTCGGGAACGCGTCTGCCTGATAAGGTCCGGCCCCGCGTCGAGTTGGAACAGATGTTGTCCCTGGCATCCATCTGCTCCTTGTACTCCTGGGCTCCATGAGCAAGGGCTCAACGCAGGACGTCCAAAGGCCACGCCGCACCCTCAACCCCCCCCCCCCCCCCCGGTTCATCCCTGGGTAGGCTTTCTCCCCATCCCTGTGATAATATCCCATGAGGCATTGCACAATCAAAGACAAACACAGGCCCCTTCCGAGGTGGTGACGCGCCACGCAAGCCGTGCGGCCCCTGGGGCCATCATTCATGCTGTGTTTTGGTAAGGGGGTTATTCCAGCCATTAACGGGCCGGACCCCCGGGTTTGATGCTTTTCCTCTTATTTATGTCATCACCACCCCCACCTCCGCCACCTCCCCCTCACACACCCACTCACCCACCCATCCAACCAACCGGCAAACCTATCTATACACACCCCATCCAAACAAAAACACACGCACGCACACACATACAAACACAAACCCTACTTAAAAACAAACAAGGATAAGGGGAAACAAAGCTGAAGATGATGTAATTGTATGCTACACAGCGAAATGTGCACCGTGGTCCAAAATAATCATTGCCAGAATTGTTGGATGATTGCTCTTGAGTCACACTGGCGGAGTTGACTGCCCAGTCCATGTGAGACTCCGTTTGGGGGAGAGAAATTTCAGTTAGAATTGCAATATTATGAAATAAGGAAAGGGCGTCCTAGTTTTTCATTTTTACAGAAAGACTTTTTGGCTTTGTGTAAAACCATCACAGTGGAATTAGAATAATTCAAGCCAGGGGGAAATTCTCTTTTGGAGTTGAGTCTTAGTTGTCACCATGTGTGATTAGTTTGTTTTCATTGTGTTTTTCATGTTTTCAGTTGATTCTCTGCCAGAGTATGACACAGTAAACATAATGTATGATACTCATAGTATATGCAAGCCAATTAACCCACAACATCATTTTTATGTTTTGTTAATTGAGAATCTCAATTAAGCACAAAATATACAACCGTATAATGACGGTGATATTTTGTGTTGACATGCTAATTAATGCAAAGGAAAATGCACATGTGCTAGCCGACATTTTCGTTATAAGGGGATTTTAAATCCTTTATTCTGCCAAATAGGTAGCCTCTTTCTAATTTCTAGTGGTTGATGGATAACGACAATTAACATTTTGTTTTATGATCTTATAAAGCTGGTTGAGTTTATTCCAACTCCTACATATAACCTCAAATCTATATCCCATATAAATAAAACCATAATATGTACTCCTAAGCATTGTGTTGCCTCTGATGTAAAGTCTCACTTCGGTAATGCATAGTTAAAGGTTCTCTTGGAGTAGAGCAAGTCGATTTTTACAGCATTATATATTCCTGTGCACTAACTGAATTCCATTCCGCAGTCATCATTCTGGGCACATTTTGCAGATCTCATATATTGTTAGACCTGCAATTCAACCGTTCTTCACCAAACGACCTCCCTCCTAATGTTCCATGTTTGCCTGGATTTCCAAACTCCTCTGTGGGCGAACAGACTCTTTTTGGACTCTAAGGGTCCTCTGTGAGATACTTACTCTGAATGGATGTTACAGACTTTGGCTTTGAGGCTCAGCAGGGCTGTTCTTCCGCCAGCAGCAGTCCTTCTCAATCTTTCCAATTGTGACATGTGAGAAGTATTTAGCTTCAGCTGGAGACGATCCACTATGACTCAACCGCCGCTCCCACTTTGATCCCACGCATGGCACAATATGCTGATAGGTTATACTTGATTCTTTCTAAGACTTATTGGGACAGGAGACCCACGTAGTCCGTAGGATTTACCAATATGTGATTCTTCATTCTTCTTCTTTTTTTTTTATTCTATATTTTTTTTCATCTACAAAGCTCTGTGCATCAAATGGAGTTCCACCTAGTAAATACTAAACTTTATTAACAAATTATCAGTTCTCATAGCATTACTACGTTATTTACATTTACATTTAGGGCATTTAGGGCATTAGGGCATTTAGCACGTTATACATATTTCCTAATATTATTTATATTATTAATATTATAGCAGCACTAGACCATTATGGTATGAAGAGTAACTATGTCTTCAGAAGCTCTTAGTCAGTAATGATTTCATACAAATCATCATATAAGTCAGTATGTAAAAGCTTAATGTCAAACAAACAAACCGCTGATCATTCCCCTCAGCTCTCTCTGGCCACTGTTTGTGGGGCCCGCCTCCTGTTTTGCTTTCTCCAGGTCCTGAGCGCCTCATCTGTCCGGTGGCTTCCGTGAGATCCTAGCTGGCCTGTCACTCACACTGTTGTCCTGAACGACCAGCGTCTGGCTCAGATCCATTTATCTTCCGCGCTTTCTCTCTCTCTCTCTCTCTCTCTCTCTCTCTCTCTCTCTCTCTCTCTCTCTCTCTCTCTCTCTCTCTCTCTCTCTCTCTCTCTCTCTCTCTCTCTCTCTCTCTCTCTCTCTCACTTTTTCTCTCCCTCATTCCTGCCTCTGTCCCCCTCTCTCTCTCTCTCTCCCTCTCTCTCCCTCTCCCTCTCCCCTTTTCTCTCCCTCATTCCTGCCTCTGTCCCTCTCTCGCTCTCTCTCTCGCTCTCGCTCTCTCTCTCCCTCTCCCCTTTTCTCTCCCTCATTCCTGCCCTCTCTCTCTCTCTCTCTCTCTCTCTCTCTCTCTCTCTCTCTCTCTCTCTCTCTCTCTCTCTCTCTGTCCCTCGCTCTCTCTCCCTCTCCCCTTTTCTCTCCCTCATTCCTGCCTCTCTCTCTCTCTCTCTCTCTCTCTCTCTCTCTCTCTCTCTCTCTCTCTCTCTCTCTCTCTCTCTCTCTCTCTCTCTCTCTCTCTCTCTCTCTCTCTCTCCTCTCTCTCTCTCTCTCTCTCTCTCTCTCTCTCTCTCTCTCTCTCTCTCCCTCTTCCCCTCCCTCTCTCTCTCTCTCTCTCTCTCTCTCTCTCTCTCTCTCTCTCTCTCTCTCTCTCTCTCTCTCTGTATCTCTCTGTATCTCTCTCTCCCACTCCATCTCTCTTTCTCTCTCCCACTCCATCTCTCTTTCTCTCTCTTGCCCTCTAGTGCTCTCTCTTTATTTTACTCTCTCTATCTCTCACACACAATCTCTCCCTCTCTTCTCTCTCTCTCCTTCTCCAGCGCTTTCTCTTCTTGTCTCTTTCTCCCTTCCTCTCTCTCTCTCTCCCTCCCTCCCCCCCCCCCCCCTTGTGCTGACGGAGACCCCGATTCCAGGTGGCCCCAACATCATAACAAGAGGGATCCGAGCTCTTGGTTTTCAGACAAACATCACTCACTGTCTTTGTTGTCTGAGGGACAGGGGGGGGGGACGGGGTGAGGGGTGGGGGGTGTAGGCTTATCTCTGGAAGATCTCTCCCGCTATCGCCTTCCACGGCCCCCCACTCCCCCCCATCCCATAGGAGCACCTAAAAGCAAATGTCACTCAAGTAAAAGGTGTAGCATTCCTGTAGAAGGTCAATTAGTGGTGGTCCCTTTGCGATGCCTTAGTCGCAATTAGGTCCGCTTTGGTGGGATCTTTCAATGTTTTTTTTAGGAAAAGTGTTGTTCATTTAGTACTGTATATTTCACATGACTTCACATGCCTTACCACTGCTGTTATCGCTTACAGTTTGTCCCTAACATACACAATAGTAGGTAATGCTCCAATGCAAACTCAGCGAAAAGCCCCGGTCGAGTTATATGAGATGGACCCTGAGTCACGACTAGGGGCCTGGGCGCATGTGGAACCTACGGCTCTCTCAGGCCCTGTGATTTAATCGGTGGGGCGCAGTAGCAGCCGCCGGTGTAGCAGCTTATTACCCAGCTGGCGCAGGTGATAGCCTGGGTTCGAGTCCTCCTCTCTGCCCTCTAGGGCTCCACGCGGCTCTGGGACTTTTTTTTTTTACGAGGGTGACCTGAGCATGGCCGTCTTGAGCGGTCTAGACTCCCAGTTGGTTTACTAGTAGCCCCGAAACGCCCGCCGAGGGCGTTTCGGGGCTACTAGTAAACCAACTGGGGCCAGTCTGTCACCACTGCTGCAGCTTTTGATCACTGGTGGAGGACAAGGATGATATCCTTTGTTTTACTGGGAAGTGTAATGAGGGTGAGGCAGGATTATGCTCTCACGCTCTCTGGGAAACACTTTGATGATGAGCATTTGGGATAAATATATATAAGCCGTTTGCTTTTTTGTCACAAACGTATATTATTAAAAATTCGGGATGAAGAAAAGCTTGGACTGAACCGCGACCTTCCCCACGATCAGGGCACTGTATGCCAACTAGCATCGTTCTCATATGAAAACAAAACAACAGGCAGAATGTATTCTGGGTAATTGAGTCTGTCTGCGAAACCTTATTGCAAATTTCCCTCAGCTCCGCTCCTCCGTGCATAAGCGACCACTCTAATGAAACGGGGCTCTGCTGTGCACTGCTTGACACTTCATTAATCACTTACTAATTTATTGTAAATATCCTCCTTTTAAAACCCAAATGGACCTTCCATGCGATAGGGGGCCTGTTGGGAGAGCCAGCAGCATGGCGCGGGGCCAACGTCTGTAGGTGGATTAGTTCCCAAAACCCAAACAGTTTACTGGGGAACGCGGCCCGTGTGACGACACACAGTGGGCAGCTTGCAGCTCTTAAAACACAAACGCTCTGTGTAGATATAGGGGGAGAGCCAAAATCTAGTAAACACATGATTTCCGCGGATCTAGAACACCTGTGTTTTGCAGATACCCGCGTTTATGGGGAGTGGGGGAGGGGGGGGAACGAAGTGGTTTGGAGGATACGGCGACCGTATTTGGTCGCACCAAATAAATATTGCACTTCATCCGGTGCATTGTGGTTGACACTGTCACCCATGGTCTTAAGTGAGATCTATCTATTGAGAAATACGGCCAAGAAGACTGGCGGTGTCATACAAGGTTGGTGGTTCACAGCTTGTATGACCCAGGCAGGTCGCAGCTGATTTTCCTGATGTCGGGCGTAGATGGGAATCCCTGTTTTGGCCGCCTCACCGGACTGAGAATATGACACTAATAGACGTTAAATAATGGAAATAGGCTTAGGAGGGACTGCCAGAAATAGTGTTGCAGGTATTGGGGATTAGGGTTAAATGCCAGAAAGGTCAGGTAAGATACCAGTCTAGATTGGTTTACAAGGGTTGGCCCATTAAGCAGCTTGGACAATTGGTCTGTTTCTGGCTGGCATTTTTTTAATGAGACAACTTTAATGTATTCTAGGTGTAAGTGTACAGTAGCCCTATTACTGTCGGATCAATGTCAAAGATAATCATTATCCGATAAATACCAGACTGATTAACAGTTGTCACCAGTTATCCAGTGATTGTATTTGGTAGTAAGTAAGTTCTAACGTTAACGTTACGTATTACTATATGATAATCAGGCGACAGGGCTGTCTGAAGCTGTGGCTATAGGCTTGAAGACGCTTTCTTTTTGTTTACTTTAAGGATTTGGAATTTGCCTTCAAAGATCCTCTAATGGGATTAGCCAATGGGAGTCCTGCCGCTTCCTGTTGTGTTTCTGTTTCCCGATTCAACCTTCTGGAGGCCTGACTATTGACTGTTTATGTTGCCTATCAAGATTTGCCTCACACTAACAGTGAAAGTGCTACTTGACCATTAACACTATATGCGCTGCTCAATGTATCTTGATTTATACTGATCTATTGCATGACATTTAGGGCTTTTCAACCCTTCAAAAAAAAGGGGGTCAAGTGAAAAGAAAACGGCTGCAAATGATCCTTATATCTACTATGTAGGAATTGTATTTAAAGAGATACCTTCTTGTTCGTGGATCTGCTTGAATTAATCACAATTGTACAATAGTAACACATTCAATTAAAATAACACAGAGAAATTCGATCATTATTGCTGAAGGGGATTATTTAACCAAGAAGCCTGACTTTTCTTTCACTTCATTTGATCAATCGAAGGAAAAGGTGCGGCTGATATGTAATGTATGAACAGTATGAATAAATACATGTAGAAAAATAACACATGACACGCAAAAACATGTTATTAAAATGGCCGACATTCCAGGCCACCCCGTTACATGGCTTGAAAGCCTTGCATTCTCTTCTTTTTCTTCCCCACTTTTCTTCTTATTTTCTTCTGTTTCACGTGTTGCCGCTGGACTGGTCCAGTCTCTACGAATCACCCTGGTTCACATACACAAGATTAAGTAGCAAAAGTGACATCCAAGACCAATCGGGCCACCCAAGAGAACAGCGACCTGTGGAAAGGCTGTCAGAAGCCCCTTTCGCAACATTAATCTTCAAGCTTCTCCTGCACTGCCAACTCGCATCTCCCTCAACCAGGGCAGGGGAGAGAGGATGGAGCTCTCCCTGCTTGTCTCCTCTTCATCAATTAACTCTTTGGGGGACAATTCATCGTCACCTGACATGTGCCCGAGAACTTCAAACAAACATGAGCAGATTAATGAGTTTCCCAGACATGTTAAGAAAACGTCTGTTTCATTGGCCGATGATTGGGAGGGGGGTGATTTTAATGAATTCTAGTGTTTTATAGAAGTGTTTTAAGTGTTTTTGTTATATGTATAATAACCAATGTAGCAATATCAGCTTGAATTGAAGGCCTATCATTATTTGACCTAACCATTAGACAAATAATAGGCTCTTTAAGGATATGTATATAAAAAGGTTAGATATATATATATATAACAATCATAATATATGCATATATGAATCAGTAAAAGACTGTCAGAGTGTTAGAGCAGACACGTAGGGGGCCGCGGACGTCTGTGTCCGGCTCCCTTACCTGACCCCTCTGACCCCTTTGTCCTCCCCATAGCCAATAGGATCTATGAAGTGTGTGGAGATCCTGGGGTGCTGACCTCAGGGAGGAAGGCATCACATCCAAGCTGATAGTGATGGGACAAAGGAGGAAGAAAAGATCAATAAGTGTGCCATTGTATGCCTTTGGGAGCCGTCCTCCCAAACCTTTAGAGTCGTTTAAAGCCAAATTCGTCATTGTGTGTCTAGATGGAGAGTTGGCTGTGTTAGCATTTGCTTTGCGCTAGCCGCATCCCGTTGACTTGCAGAGCTACGGTAGCCTCGCTCCTGTTCATGTGAGCGGAACACACGTTCAATTAATTTCAAAGATGTCCAGATGTGTATCTTGCTTGTTCCAAACGAGCCACAGAAACCAAACAACGAGTTTGTCAAGACGATGACAAAGATGATTTTACACTATTTTCCGGTGACCTAAACTATGAGGTCCCTGCGCTGCTGAGTGGTTACCCTCCACGTAGCCCACCCAGCAACAAGCAGCGGATACTATCACTGGGCCAGTTGCATCACAGATATAGAGAGCTGAAATATTGGTTGAGTTGGTTTAATATTCCTTTCTCGCTTAGGAAGGTCCCTAACTGAGCGAAATGACCCGATAGTATGCTTCCCCTTACCCCTTCAAAACAAGGGGGAGGGGTAAGGGGAAGGGGTAAGGGGTAGAAATGGGATTGGGCCTAAGTATCAGCCATGATAAGAGCTGTTCAAATGCCAAGGAAAGGTGCTTCTTCACTTCCTACCTTGTATCCTTTAGCGTCCTTTAGGAACGGAATGGAGGTCATGCTGTCCCACAATGCCTTGCTGCAGGAAGCAGCAGTCAAGCATTCAAACGATCAGTCATTACCGACAATCATTTTATAACAAACAAACTAAGTGGGATTCACTTAAATAAATATGAGTGGACAGGGGGGTGAGGCTTAGCAACCCTTCTCAATGTGACAAGGAATCCTATGATATCATTTTTACTATTATTTTCTATTTGGTTTTACAGAGTTGTCCACTTCATACGTTTATAACCCCAGAATGAAACAACGTGGTAAGATCGCACTGGGCGAAGTATCATAGATGCGCGTTTAGTAGTCCATCTTCTGAGCAGTGTGGTTTCACCCCGGCCGACCCCATAACAGCCACCGTTGCACAATGACCTAGGCCGGTGGACTTGCAGTCGGATTCTCTTGGCACAGCGGTGGTCTTTTCTTAAGTTATTGTGGATGCTGCTTCGCAACTTTGCTTGACCTGGTGACGTTTTCCATCGAGGGCAAGGAAAAGTAATTTGAAATGTTTTCATTTCCTTTACATTATGAATCTGAGTCTTGGGTGCGAGATGATGACCTTACGGGCGACCTCAAAAGTAAGGCATCATGATGATCTGCATTTGAAAACCGATTGACTGAAATTTGAGTCGTTTTTCTTGCTTTCCAAAACTACTTTGAAGAGGCTTTGTCGAAAGGACTTAATGTCACAGCTTTGTTTGAAAGCTGTTTATTTGACTCTTACACAATCAATGATATTCTAACGTTGCGTTGGTTGTTTTGCATATGCGGCTCAAAAGTCAGACAACCAAGGTGACAACTTGTCTGATGTTGCTGCCTGTGATGTTTTTTGGTTTCGATAGCCAGCAATCAATGTCAATCTGCAGATCGACATCCTCCACAATGTGTTGCAACACAAATACAAGCGCACGAGACCCCAGCGAAGCCGCAGCACGTCCAGAGCACAACTTTGGCGGTGGACTTTGCCAGGGTTGCGTGCCGCTTGCGGGGGCTAGGAAATTTACAGTATGAATGTGACCAAGAACAATAGTGATCATTGGGTCATCACCGCTTTGGAAAGCGGTTGCGTGAGGGAGACCACCCCCCCCACTATCTGATAGGTCTTGGCACGAGATCGACTCCATTTGCCTCCTGGGCCTTTTGTTCCGCCAATCGATCCGCAGCAGAAGAAAGCAGTTAGTGATGCTTGCGTGCGTGACTTTTCCATTGAACAAAAAACGCACGTTTTGATCTTAATATTCTGTACTCCTCGTTTTCTTCTTAATTATACTAATATCATGCTCAACTGATTCCAATAAGATTGAGAATAGGCCTATGTTGTTAGTTATTCCATGTGTTTTCCTTTGAGTATTATTCTACCTAAACTGAACACTTGTTTGACATTAATTCAATAAGAAGAATCAATAAAATTGAAAGTGGGTCCTGGTGTGACATTCAAAACCCATTCCAACGCTGATCTTTGGAAACCAGTCAAAGTTAGAAAGACAGATAGAACAAGTACTTCTGTGCGATTAGAATTTTTTTTACAACTTTTAATTGCTGCAGCATGCTCCCATTCACGCGTACAAATAAATAGACGCGCACACTCACATAACATCATTATGTACACATCACACACCATCGTCGTCGTCGATTGTTAGCCCAGCAATTTGCTTGCGCTTGTGTCTTTCCATGTGTTTGTGTTTGTGTAAACACTGTTGTTCGGTTGTTCAGTAATGACTTCAAACAATTTCATCATGGCACAATGATCTTTTTCTCCTCCTTTCATATTGCATTATTTCACCGTTGGTCCAAACGTGCTGGAATGCTTCCAACTTCTATTGGTGCAAGTTCAGCCAGGGGAAAGGATTTTCTCCGTTGCTTTTTATGTAGAATTCAAATGCGACGCAAATACACTGGTGTTTACGCATAACTTGCGTTCAGACGGCGCATTTCGATCATGTAGGGGCGGCCCTTATGATGTGCCGACGGACGGTGAAGGATTTGCATCGCGGTGCATTAATTACTACTGAAGGATGAGTTCTACCAATTATGCATCGATGAATAGTGTGTGAATATCAAAGCGGTCATGCAGTTTGGCCTCAGTGGAAGTTTAGGAAACACAAAGAACTTAGACAGGGGCTGGCTGGCAGGAAGTGAACTGCAGATGAGTGTGAATATAATAGTAGCCCCTTGGGCGAGTGAGTTGAAATGCATGAAAATTATTCACACCATAACTATACTACATATAAAGGCTTAAAAACAATGTGGGTTATGCATTCTCATGAAAACGTTAACTCAAAATATGTTGAGTTAATTATCAGGTGCTTTATGACCAAAGTTGGACATCATTATAAAGATGCATTTTCATGTGCATCATCACACCAATAAATGGGTTACCCGGACTACTCCTCACAACAAACAGCCCCCCCCCCCCCCCAGAGCTGAGCTGAGGGAGCAGGTCTCTCTGGACTCTGTGCCTCTGGGCTGTGGTGGAGGTTGTCTATGGTGGCGTGGAGTGGCTGTGTGGGAGCAGGATTTTAAACCACTTCTCGCCAACACCGTTTCTGAACATACAGGAGCCTCCTGGAGGTTTATGCAAGGGATTCTGGAAATAAATGAAAGACATCCACATTTGCACCGAGGTAGCCTTGAGGGAACTGAATTAAGCACTCAAGAATTCCGGGCATCTGGCATTAATAGAGAGTAGATCATTACAGTGATGTTAAGACGTGGTTTTATGTTTGTCCAATCTAGGTGGAGATTGATACGGATGTGCTGGAATACTGAAGGGGGACGGTGTGCATTACCTGTCAGAGCCCTTTGGCACACAACAAAACCTAAACCATAAAGCCCTAAACCTAAAGGAGGGGCTATCCTGGGACTACGGGTTTCTTTGCTGGGGCCGTTCCCTGTCTCTGGTCCTCCTGGGTTGTTTTTTTTCAGGAACCCTGACCCCAGGGGCATTTCGGGGCCTCAAACTGGGGCCGTTTTCTGGGTGCCAAACCCTAAAACCTGAGCCTTATAGTGAGCCCTGGAACCAAAAACCAAACCATAAACCCTGACCCTAATTAGGAACCCTAACACTCAAATCCTAGTACAAAACTCTAAAAGTTGACGTTCAGATGAAACAATCCTATATCTAAAAAGACAAATACATATATTTTTAAAACCTGACCCCAATAGAAAACCCTGGACCTAGTACAAACCCCTAGAACTAAAAAACAAACCCTACCTCTGAATCAAAATAGTGAACCTCAATACCCTAATAGGAAACCATAACCCTAGGATCAAAAAACCCTAGAATCAAAAGCAAACCCTAAAACGATGGAGAATGACGAATCCCCCAAAGGAGTGAGCAAAAAAAGATGCAACAAGAAAAAGTCCCCCAAAAAAGCTTGAGCAAAAGGATGTAGAATGAGAAGATCGATAACAGAGGAAAGAGAAAACCAATAAGAGTGAGCGAAAGGTTGCAGATCAAAGAAAATAGAGCAAAAGAAATGGAAAATCAAAGCCAAAAAAAGCCCAAACTCTAACCCTATAACCCTAAAATAATACTCTCAAACCAAACTTTAGAACCATCACAATCTTACCCCAAATCGAACCCATAACTCATAATATAAAGAGATAATTATTTGAACCGTGCAAAATACAATTTGTTTCCTTATGGAAAACAGATAGCAAAGCAGTCTACAGTGAAGTTTATAATGGCATGGAAACTGTTGGGCTTGGCATGGGGATGAAAATAAAACTTTATTACTTGGTTTGATTTTAAGAACATGCTGTTATTTCATATAGCTGTTAAGAGGCAACCCCTCAACCTTTTTGGATCAAACGTGTTTTTCTTAGCCGAGCTATAAATACAAAGTAATGTGAATTTCTCACCAACAAAAACTGCAACAGAAACATCAAAAAACCGAATGGACAAACGCATATTTCTCTTTTTATTGATAGGTTAAAATGTACAAGTTTGCTCAACAACAAGAACAGGTGAAGCAAAGCAAACGAACAGACATTTGGGGGGTCATCCATTTACTTTGCAGATCTCCTCGTCCGCTTGTCCCAGGAGAAGTTCGCTCCGTATGACTTCACTCTGGGCTTGGCGCTTCTTTTCTCCGTGATGTCGTAGCTCCAACCTGCACGCACACACACACACACACACACACAGAAACACACACACACAGAAACACACACACACACAACACACACACACACACACACACAACACACACACACACACACACACAACACACACACACACACACACACACACACACACACACACACACACACACACACACACACACACTTAGTTAGCGCCGACGGCCAGAACATCTCGTAGATTCCCTTTGGTCGCGCTCCAGCCCCGATGAGGTGCCTGGTAGACACCCTCGAGCTGTGGAGAGACAGCTCGGCCTCCAATCGCTTTCGTTTGCTAAAACAAAAGCTTCTCCGGCGTCCATCGTGAACGTGGTTTCAATATATTTATATTTCGATTCAGAAAAGAAAAGAGAAAGGCGGGTGTACAGTGTATAAAAGAAAGAAGCTTCTCATAGTTGGATAATTGGCCGGTGAAAGCATCCTAAAAAAATTAAAAAGGTTGTCAGATTGTTTTCTTGGTAGTGCTCCGATGCGGTCTAGTGATTATATACCATTTTTCTCAGCAAAAGCGATGGCGTCTTCCTTGGAGGAGAAGCTGAGCACCATGTTGGACAGTGGGTCGGCCCTGCAACAACAAACACAGATGCATATGTAAAACAAAGCCTCCGATCAGATAGTCCCTTCCCCACAGAACAAGGGCTATCTAAACACAAGCGCTGGCGGTGGACATTCACAGACATCCACCAAACGGCGTCAGGGGGACTCACGTGGAGGCCCAGCCCATCAGAGGATTCTCCCAGCGCTCCCTGGTGTCAAAGTCGATCTTCCACTTCTTGGTGCTGTTGGCCCCGGACTGCATGGCCGTCTTGGTGGGCACGAAGATGCGCACCTTGCGCGTCTTGATGTGCTCCTCGGGAACGCCCGTCAGAGAGGAGATATCCTGAGAGAGATTTAAAAAAAAAAAAAAAAAATGGCCGTTCAGCAGAAGCCAGAGTGATTTGAAAAAAGGCGGCCGCTTTCGGTCCATTTCGCCAGCAGTTGCTTCACCCGTAAAAGTGTGTTTTATAAACTAGTATCCAATGATGTATGGAGTTTGACGTGGCCATTGGCACCGACTGATATTAAACGGACATAAACTGTTCAGCAGCCGTTGTTCCTAACATAATTCCAACGAATGAGCCACATCAAATGAAGATCGCCTTTAGTAAATCTGGAAAAAATATCCCAACACTCAATCAACAATGTAACGGGGATGATTAAAACTTGTTGTGCAACTAAATGATTCATTGGGAAACCCACTGCTCAGAGAGATGGCGGCCAAACACTATCGAAGACACCTCGAACCATCGACGTGGATATATAAATACATTGACCATTTCATTGATTAATCTGGTTAGATATTTCAGACGATTAAAACAACGATTATGATTCGTTCCATCTTTTACACAATACAGCAAATGCTTGGAAAATATCATATATTTTTTTTAAAAAAACCCAATATGACGTTCGTCAGTGAAACTCAAGATTCTCTAATGGCAGCCCTGCATAGGAGACAAAACTAAAAGGAAAGTAGACAAAACAAAGAACAAAGGCAGCCAATAGGGTCCTAATTATGCTACAGTCCTCCGCTAAAGCCTGCCTTGTCTTATCACATTCTAAAACGCAACTAATTGATGAGATTGTGGTGACAGACTCCTTCTAGGGTTTCTGTAAGAAGGTTTCTTTTTTTTTGACAGAATTCAGACCAAATACTATTCTAGGCCGAAATATTGTTTCACAATAATGAAAAACGTTCACTGCAATGCCTCATTGGTTCCATCGGACTGCACCGAGGAAGATTGGATTTGTAATAATTCATTGGGGTCGCTACGGTTCTCTTGAATGAACTCGTAAACTCAAGTGAAAAACTAGTTTTTCATCGTTTATCTGCCATGTTTGGTCAATAACAGAATCTATGGCATTTCTGGGAACAAAGAGCTCCAGTCTCCTTAAACAAATATGTTCCTTTTTTATCCAGAAAGTAAATTAAATCCATACACACAATATTCTACCTTACTGAAGTGAAAAAAATAACATTGTTCTTAAAATAATCTTTCTATACAATCGTTTATTTAATACATTCTTGGTACTTTAATAGTTTAACTTTCCGTGACCCCTTTTAGCAACGAACCTGCCATTTTGAGGATTGCAGGAATTGAAATTGCCGTGCCGAAAACACTGATTGTATAGGGCACCTATTCTATGGCCATAGCAAAGTGCTCATTCAGAAAGTAGGCCAGCGCGAGGAGGTGGACCTCTGGGCACACATGCATATTCCTTGGTCATTGAAGGCCATTCAAGCTCTAATAGAGGATCTCATCCAATTCTTCAGGGAATTAGCAAACAAGCAATGGGGAAGTCGCCCACAAAACCCAGGCAAACCTCCCAGGACGCGGCCAGCAGCCACCCAGCGCTGCAGGCCTTTCCAGAGTGCCCCCCCACCACCACCATTCAATACAAGAACCGTACACATTTCAATTGACCATTACAACTTCAAAGAATCAATTTTTCATCATTGTCTGTCATCTGCCAATTGATTTGTATAAAGAGAGGCTCTCTTTATTTCGATGGAAGTCTTCACAAAGGACCTCCTTTCCCGTGGTGTAGAAGGTTTCCCTGAGCATAGTTAAGTCCAGTAAATGAATGCTCCAATTGCTAAAAACATTACAGCCTGCCTCATTCAACGGTTGCAAAGCTAAAGAACTAGACCAGATTCCGTTTAATCACGCACATGATCTACAGACTCAAACAGATTGTTAAAATTAGCAGAAAAAAGGGGGGAGAGGGGGAGACTTCCAAGAGTGCTTGGTAATTATTTCCGGTTGCCCCATCTACTTAACCTTAACAATTCCTCCTTGTCAGACAGAGGAGGAAAACATGTTCCTTTCACCATGAGAGAGTGCTCGTAGTTTGTGACACAACATTCAAATGGGCGCAAGAAGTGGAACTGTAGAAGATGGATTCGCTTTGAGAGACTAAACAACAAAGTGATAAAACGTGGTTAAAGAAAAATAAAGAATCTTATATATATAAAATTATTTTTGCACTAAGTTAAACATTGTGCAAGTTCTCATTCCAATGTTAGCACTAATTCCAACCCAAAATTCATCTACATTTTCGAGACCATAAAATTTGAAAGCTTGCTGGCATTAAGATAAACACTGCGATAGGTGATGTTGCACACAAGGTCACCAGCTCAGACAGGTTGGAGGACAAACTAATAACAACCCGAGGTTATCCTACGGTCACGTTGTGCTCCAAAACCCTTCAACTTAAGAATGGGATGATAGTAAAATCGGTCTCCCAGACCCATGTGGGGTTTGGATTCTGTATTCCCTCGGGATTAGTCAACGCTGACGCGTTATGTACGTTCACTTAAACCATAACCGACACATGGGCGAGGGGGGGGGGGGGGGGGGGGGGGTTCAAGCACAGCAAAACTCAGGCGATAATCCCCCCCAGAGGTAGCCAACCTTAAAAAAAAGAATAACTAAAAACAAAGAAAAACACCCAAATCTTATATCACACACAGTGTGCGGGGGTGAGGACAAAAGGTGCTTCGTCACCAAAAGAAGAGGATGTGCCAAGACACATGCTCCGTCAGGGCGCACTGCTCATTATCTCCCATTGTTTGTTTAAAAAAAAAAAGAAGCAAAAATATAATAATACACAAGTCTAGACTGCGCCGGGCCCTTGCATACATTACAGCCAGGAGCCTAGGAGGGCTGCCGGCACAACAGACGCGGCCCCACAATGCGGCGCGCCACAAAGAGGCCGATTGTGGCTGGAATGTGGCGTGTTCCCAGGAAGACTAGAGACGGCCGCCACAAAAGGGGAGAAAACACACACGGCGGGCACTTCTCCTCCTGCCACGTACAGGAAGCAAAACGAAGAAACTATGAAGTTTGACACTATTCACACACAGGGCCCTCACGGGGGCCCCCCCCTACAATACCTGGCTGTGCAGACAGAATGCCAGGCTTAAGAGAGCGCTCGGGAAAAAAGAGCTGGCAGAGTCTCCGTCACGTGAAAGCGTGTCCATATTTTTGACACCTCCAGGCTCCTCTGAGGATAAAGAGCGTGGGGGAGGGGGTGGGGGGGGGGGTGTGGGGGTGGGGAGGGGTGGTGGGTGGTGGTGGGGGTTTAGGGGGGGGCTTGTTGCTGTGGGGCTGCCGGGCCCTGCAGAATGCTTAATGCTGTGTGTCGGGGGTCCTCCTCTGCAGACCCGATGGAAGAGGTTTCCGTGTAAACAAGCAGACGGAATAAGCACCACGAGGTGCGGCCTCCGGTTTGTTTTTTTTAAGCGTCGCAGCGGATGAAGACACAGCCGTAGTGGCTCCATGCAAAACCCGCCGTGGCCTCGACTGAGGAACGAACACACTGCTTCAGACAGAAACAGTTTATAGTTAAAAAGGGGCCAATAGTCAGACATAAACTTCATTCAGGGGGAGTGTGTTAATGATCATGGCGTGCCTGCCCAGAGAACATGGACGAGACCAAACAACCGAGGCCAAACCGAAAAACAAGCCAGGGCCAGCCCTCCACCCACCCACCCACCCACCCAAAACAACAACAAAATGCCTTGCGTGCGTAACGCGAGTCTGTGACATACTTCTTCACACAGCCAGGATGTGCTGGGGAGGGAGGCGGGGACACGCTTTGACGGACGTGCTCGGAGGAGCGCTCAAACTTCTGTTTTGGGCTTCACACAAGAGGAAGAGGAGGGGGGGCCAAAGCCTACCTTGGTAGCTCGGGGAGGTCACTGGGTCAGGCTGGCTGATTCATGTTGAGTCAGCGTGTGGCTAAAACCCAAACATATCACCCCCCCCTCGCCCCCCACCACCACACCCAGTCCAAGGGCCTCACTCATCACCCCTACGGCCGTTCCCACCTCTACCATCTCTGAGGTGTTGCGCCATGGGCACTGGTTGGAGTGGTTCCTGTCTCGAATGGAGACAAATAAAATGTGGCCGAGTAAAATACTACCGTTTCCGTTGGTCTAGCTTACGGCATATCAACGTCGATTTAGGTTTTTACAGCCCGACTACTCTCTGGAGTAAGTTGGGGGTGTGTGTGTGTGTGTGTGTGTGTGTGTGTGTGTGTGTGTGTGTGTGTGTGTGTGTGTGTGTGTGTGTGTGTGTGTGTGTGTGTGTGTGTGTGTGTGTGTGTGTGTGTGTGGCGGAGGGGGGGGGGGTCCTAATTTGCTAGATGTGGCAACAGTTGTTTGTTGGGGCCTTTTATAGTTGTTTCTAAGGATGGCGAGGTGCCAGTTTACGATGCCTCAGCGCTGAATGCACAAACACAGGGCCCACAGTGCGTGTTGTCATGACTGATGACAGTGGCGTGGAAAAGGGGCTCTCAGCGTCACCACCACGAGCAGAGAATATGTTCTCCGCTCAATTCCTCAGAGGATTCTGAACGTATCATGATTGACCGATAAACTACAACACATGGGCTACTAGGAACGGGGGGTGGGGGGGGTGGTTCCTTCGAGTGATATAGACTTCAAACTATTCTAAACACAAATACGTAAACTCTCCTTTAGGCTCTGCATCATAACTTGGCTACAAAACACGCCTCAAGCACTGACTCATATTGCAAGATAGACTTGTTACTTTGAACGTGCGCAACATCTACCTCACATTTAACATACTAATGCAGGTACAAATGACCTCTAGGGATAAATGTTTTAACATCGGTACAGTACGCTAAAAAAACCACCACAGCCATCACAACGGCAGCAGAAAAACACAACAACTCCGGACAGCGAATGCGTGTAATGCAATGTGGTACGGCCGACAGTACAGACGGCTCTTCTATGGACGCCGGCGATGGTGAATGAAATACCATTTAGTGGACTGGGGCATAATAAAGCCGGTTGTCTGGCGCTCTTCAAAGAGCCACATCCTCTGCCCCGCTCCTCCAAACTTGAGCCCAGGGATTCTTTGCAGAAGTGTAGCGTACCGAGAGAGAGCACCCAGACAAAATAGACAGTGGAGGGGTCTGTGTGCAAAGGAAGGGAGCGAGGGAGGGAGGGACAAGTGGCTAGGAGGAAAGGGGGGTGTGTGTGTGTGTGTGTGTGTGTGTGTGTGTGTGTGTGTGTGTGTGTGTGTGTGTGTGTGTGTGTGTGTGTGTGTGTGTGTGTGTGTGTGTGTGTGTGTGTGTGTGTGTGTAATAGTGTCTGTAACCATGTGTGGGTGTGTGTGCGTGACACTGTAGGTCATCGTTTGTCTGTGGCTAGACAGGCTTCGAGAATTTACACCCATGTACTGTAGGCCTAAAATGCCTGCGCTAAAAATAACCCAGATGTCTGCATTGTTCCGTTTTCCTCTCCATTGCCTTCCGCCAATTTTAACATTGTGATCGCCCATCAAGGTGAATTAGCAAGCTCTGCCTTTTCTTTTTGACACATTGCTCAAATCCTTTCCAGAAAACCTCACAAGATCGAGATCTCCACATTTACAGAGAGATGAGATACGAAATTGTACCTAAAACTTATCCAGCTCACCAATAGCCAACTTTAACTCAGAGCTAAAACATCATAAACATATTTACTTTGTTTTACCGACAATACAATTGGACCAAAATGCCCTGCGTGCTGCTCCTCGCTCATTCACTGCCTGTATGAAGACCCGCGGTCGGCCTCCAGACCCCCGCTCTGAGATCATCCCACTCTGAATCTTTTGTCCAGATGGGTTCCACCTTGCCAAGAACTTCGGCCATAAAAAAAGTGACAAACCAAAAGACAGAGTAGCTAATTTAACATGCCAAGCATCAAACAGCCCCGACGTTTTCATACTCCTTTTCCTCTCCCCTTCTGCCTCGTCTTCTAACCATTCCCCAAGTCTCTTATAACCACCCCCCCCCCCCCCCCCCACCACCACCCCTCTCCCCCGACCCTCCCGCCTTCTGTCTTGTAAAAACCCCGGTGCTTTTAGACAACTCTATAACGAGGCTTCATGAGCCTTTAAGATGATGGTGTTGTCTTTATGTGGAGGGCCCGCCTGCTTGGGCCGAGCAGAGCAATGTGTGGAAGGGATTGTATCAGCGCGCGCAGCCGCGCACTCCCCGTTCCAACCGCCTTTGATTTGCCTCGACGCACGCGGTGACCTCCACTACCTGTCTGAGGGGGGCGGGGGGCGGGGGGCGGGGGGGGAGAAGCACGCTGCCCCGGGCCTCGGCGGGCCTCGGCGGGGTCGCGGTCCTGCGGGGAATCAGGGCAGACATTCCGTGTAGAGGCTGTGTATCGGTGGCTGCCACGCTGGCCCCAGGGAGTGGCCCACCAGGCCTAATCAAACTGGAATTACTGACTAAATGAGGGTCGGGGGACGGGGGGACGGGACGGTCTGGGTCAGGGGATAGCGTTGGGCAGCTAGGGGCACGCGGGGCCTGGGTCGGGCCGGGGTTTAAAAGGGGGGGGCTACTGGACTGTTTTTGAACACAAGCACCAAAAGGAAGATTGGATGTTGTTGTTTGGATTGCATGTTTATTGGAGGAAATGATTGATATTATGTTGTAGATATAGGGATTGATATAGACGAAGTAGGGGGTCGGTTTGAACGCAATAACCGTTCCCATTTTTTAATCATTTTGATTGAATTAGCCAACTTTTGACCGAGTCCATGTTTCTTCGCCCTTACGTCAAGCGTATTAAGCATTCAAGACGATGAAAACGTTCAATAACTAAATAATGGCTGAAAAATGAGCCCAGTGTACTGTAAACAGCTGAGGGCCCCTCTAGTTGGTCCGTCTGCGGGGGCCTTAGAGGACCGCCATGCCGTGGCCAGAGGCAGCGGCACACAATGGAAGCTCTGTGGCCAACCATTCTGAAGTGGCCGCTATCTTTTTCGTGAGAGTCTCAGGGTGTCTAACAAACTTTTTTTTTTTCCATGCTTGCCCCTTTCTCTCTCTCTCTCTCTCTCTCTCTCTTTTTTTTTTTACTCGACACATTTCTCTCTTCTTTTTTTCTTTTTTTCTTTTTAAAGAGGCCCTTTTTTTTTTTTGCTTCTCTGCTGTTCCTCTCAGTGGCCCCTACTGTGAGTAGAGAGACAGACCAGCCAAAGGTTTGTCTGGCAGTATGGTCAGCTTTGGTCTGGGACAAAAGCACACTGACACTGCCCACACAGAATACTACCCAGCCCACCCCCACCACCCCCACCACCACCCCCCTGCGCTCTCTCTGCTACCCCCAGCCCCACTCCACTCACATCAGACTCCACCACAGACTCCCACACATTCCCTAAAACACTCTCCCTTTCTTCCTATCTCCTATCTCTGCCTCGCTAAAGGACAAGGCTTTAGCTAACAGTCTGACACACAAAGGCAACTTCAAATGCTAGTTTATCGATGTTAAGGCTAAGTTAGCCCAAACAATCAACCTTACTCCCACCCCCCACCCCCCCTAAAGATATCTGTGATCTTTTTTTTGTCAAGTAGACCGTCTGAAATTGTTATCAGCTCGACCGACTTCCCACCCCACACACAACTAGCATCATTATCTTCATGTAGTCGCAGCTGTGTGCAAGTGTCAAATGCAATAACTTGAGCGCATTTAACAACTCAACCATTGTCAAAGTACCCAACCTGTTCAATTGAATGGCTCAACTGTGAACAGAATAATTATAGTAATTACAATTTAACACCAGGCAAGGCTATAGGCTATTACTTTATAAAGTAACCCAGTATCTGGGTGTCTTATTCATTTTTTCCCTGAAGGGGTTCCCACAGTAAACTGATCATAATTCACTGTTTGGGAAAGGGAGATCCGGAGACCTGATATATAAAACTGGTGGCCAATTACTGTATGAAATACCTTGTTCATTTTATTATTATCCAGGACACAACCTCAACGGCAACACTTCACTAGTGCCAGCCATCACAATTATATGTGCAGTTGCTTTGTCTGCATGTTATTAAACTTTTTTATCAGTGATGCCAATGTAACTTCACCAATGCACCCGAACAGCAAGAGAAGAAAGCCAAGGCCAAACATGGGTTTATTAAACGTGTTCTTAATTCCCTTGGCTATAGGACATGACCTTACCAAGCAAAGTGAAACCATGACTAATGTAAAAGGAGGTGGCTAATCCCTCAATGTACTGACTGAATATCTATGTACAAGATCCAAAATAACTGGCACATGGCACATAATAAGTGTTACTATGAGTGCTTAGAGTGGATTGTACTATTGCACAACTGACAAAAATTCTGTTCAAAGTCTGCAACACCGGTCCATAGGACAACATTAGAAAGCAGGGTTCAACACCTCGATGACTGATGACTGTGAAAAGCAATTTTTAAAGAGTAGATTTATCGGCTGCGTTAGCAAACAGAAATGAACACCCGCTGGGGCTTTTTGCATTGGAACTGGAGAGTTTGGAAGTACTTAAAAGGAAAACTCAACCTGAGGGCTTAAAATTGTTCTAGTGAGCTTTGTATCCTCTGAAGTTTTGCTGTGTTGAAGGACTTAGTTATAATAGGCAACATTTATCGTTTTCGTTTTTTTATAAACTTTTATTGGAATATTGTACATTCCTAGACATGGAACAATGGAGCGAATGGCTAACTAGCCAAGTACTGGCAGTAGAAACACATCATCTATCCTTTACAACATACAGATACAAATACACAAAGTACTTCAATAGCTTAAATTGTAAGTTATGCTTGTACACTGCCAACAAACACCACCAATTGCCAACAAGTACTAACATCGGGCCAGTGGGTCATACCCGTTGGTGATGGTTTGCTGTTAAAAAATATGAAAATAACCTTTTGCCACACAAATGTGCCTCACCAATTTTTCATCGACTGTGATGAGCTGTGAGTCCTTTGAGGTCTTCTCGGCCAGCCGCAATTGTAGATGTACTTGTATACCTAACACAAAATATATGAGAAATTTAGACACTAGGTTGTTGTCATGCTAATTAAACAGCAAAACACAGCTCAAACAACACATCAAGAATTCAATTTGTCTAATTTATTTTTCAAATATGGGTAGCTTGCTTAGAATATAGTCATACTATGAGTGAACAGTGTGGTTATAAGCACAAGCATAATCTTTGAAACACTGACTGAATCAACATTTGCTGAACAATACATAAATTGACATAATTTACAATTGATAGTGCAACGGTAGTTTCTGATCAAGTATGTGTAATAGTCATAGTGAATGTGTGTAATATTGTATAATGTGTAAGATAGTGAATTATCTGTCATTTGATTGGGTTTATAGGCTGAGCACATACCAAACTGTTAACTGAACTAAACAAGTCAACAAGGTTCATTATGCTCTCAGCAGTGATATTATATCAATCCATACTCAATGATTGACGTCAGGTTTAACCGAACATCAGGAGCAAACCATGAGGACACTTTTAGTCACTCAAATGACCTCTTAGTGTAAAGATAGCAAAACAACATGAGTTTGTGGGGTTAATGAAGCGAGGTTTTTGATGTGCAGATGTACAACTTCCAATATATGTTCGTGGATGATTTTGAGTGGGCTTCAATTTGTGATTTGAGTTTGTAAAGGTTGTTATTATGAGCCTAGCATACAAAGTGATACGGTTCCTACTGGTTGAACGAGCAAAACCAGCAGGCTTTGCAGTGAACTGTGTAGTTGTATTCATGGTGACACATATTTCAGTGCATTGGAATAGGGTTATTATGCACAGAGAATAATATCACAATCTGAAGGCTGCCCTTCTACTGCTGCTTTAGCGTCACCCTGGCTAGCTTCTGGCTAGCTGCAATGGTATATATACGTTGTCTGTGCTCCATAAAGAGGGAACAAACGAAGAGAGTCGCAAAACGAAAAGGACCAAATGGTCTAAAGTACATGCAATTACCTGGCAGGATTCAGAAACGCCTTTGAAGCTGCATGGATCATCGAAAGACGTCCTAAACCTAAAAGTGACATTGAGGACGCCATTGTTGTTGCATATGATGTACGGTGCCTGAACAGGAACAAAAAGTACGACTACGTTTTGGTCAGCGTTGTGTTTTTGAAGCAACACAACCTTGGGCTATGGGGAGTCCTTGGATTGGGCTCAGTCATCACTATCTATCACTACCAAAAAATAGTATTTTACTGAGTATGTACTAAACGACAGCAACAGAGCATGTCACTGCATTTCATTATTTCATAAAACAAAGGGATATTTTTAGATTTACGTCAAAGTGGTCGTTTCATATAAAGAATTTTGCTTTTGGCATTATGTTTGCCTGACTGATAAGAGTCCATCCTTTCAGGGATCCTACATATCAGCATCATTCATTAATTAAGAATAATTACAGTATTCATATTATTTGATAAGACCTTTTGATAAGTCATCATGACCATCTATCTGTTTTTATACTAATTTCCTCTTTTTACTAGGATAATGTGGTATTTCAAGATTGCTCCTCCAAGATAACATAGTTACAATATATTTTACCAACTGTTTGTGTACGATTTTCAGACGTGTATGCTAATTTAAAGTGATTGAAGTCTTCATTCATCTCAAGTATGTGTCTAATTGTGTTATAGTTAATAAACAAGACAGTTCAGGAAGTTTAAGTATAAGGAAAAAATTTATTGTTTCACTCTTCATATCTGTACAAATACCATCAAACTTTGTATGTACATGTGACATTTACATAAAAAATACAAAACTATATATTCATAACAGAATTTTGTATTTCTATTGTGATTGTTTGAAATAAAAAAGCAATCTGATAACAAAAGCAAGAACCAGTGATGAAGTTATGATATAGTGTTATGAACTGCTGATAAACTAGTTAAGCTCTGCAAGAGCAATATGGAGCACAATTGGCAAAAAGACAGCACTCAAATGTTAATGGCACACGTTTTCCCAAAGAATCACAATTTGTCCAACATCTCCTTTCGGTTCAAATATGGAGAGAGAAGAAAAAATAATATTAGTGAACAATGCCCAAAAGTGGACACCTTCATGTAGATACATATCTAAAGGTAACTTTAACTCGCAGGCTAACAATAAAGAAGTGGAGCGTATGTTTTTTTTGTTTTTAGATTTTTTTACTTTTCAATCCTACCGTTCACAATGCATCGGGGCAGTACCGCTGAGAGAATCCCTTTGGTCAGTTATCATGAGTTGTAAACAAACCAGAAACACATCTGTACATAAAATGATTGATATATTCCCAATAAATAAACACACAGCCTAAACATGCATTTACGTATGTGTGACATAAACATCTGTGATAAAGATTTGACTGAAATAAGCAGATTTTTACAGCTCAGGGAATGCAATTTACAGCTTGCAGAAGACTTTTTTTTTCATTACGTACACCCGTAACATGACAAATAATAACATAAATAACACTGCTTCTCCTTGGACATATATATTTCTTCATGATAAAAAAGAGAAAGGGGGTAATAACAAAAAAAGGGGGGAACATGAGTGGTATCACAATATATCATGGTAGATAGTAAGCCTGACAATGTAAATGTATAAATTATAAAACACAAAAACACAGTATAAATAAACATCTAGCAGACTGAACTATATGTATACTTCCTTTTTTCTTTAAAAATAAATAAGCATACACATAATGTACAGTATGGACATGATCCCTTGCCCTAGGACTGTTCCTTTTAGTGATGGCGGCCTATCCATCCAGTACAGATGATAAATGGACATATGCCATGTAGTCTGAGTCCTCATCGTCCTCATCATCGTCCTGGTCTTCGGTGATGGCTACATGGGAGAATATACGTGAGCTGTTGTATGAATATGGACCACAACCGCTCAAAATATTACGCACAGAGTGAAGCAAAGCGTCTACAATACATCTAGCCTGCAATTTTTCTTGTCTGTGTATGCGTGTGTGTGTGTGTGGTGTGTGTGTGTCTGTCAAGTGTGTTTGTGTGTGTGTGTGTGTGTGTGTGTGTGTGTGTTTGTGTGGTGTGTGTGTGTGTGTGTGTGTGTTGTGTGGTGTGGTGTGTGTGTGTGTGTTGTGTGCTGTGTGTGTGTGTGTGTGTGTGCAAATGTGTGTGCTGCCCATGCGCGCCGGTCAAGGGAAGGATCAGTTTTGGTTTAAGCGACTTGGCACTCCACAATTCACGCGCGGAATTTGCAGATTATGCAACTAAGCGTTTACATAATGTATCAAGTCAGATCTGTGACATAGAAGGAGGTGGGTGTGATGGAATGGGCTGAAGGCCAGCTGTTGAGGAGAGGAACTAGTTAGGAAGTTTCCAGTGGTTCAGATATATTTTAGCCAGATTCCTTAAAGCAGACATACACACATAATAACACTCTTGTGTTTTAGACATTGCTTCTTTCATTATCGTTATGATTATCCTTAGAATAATCAGCATTATTATTATTATTGGGAGGGGGGGGGACTCTTTGTGTCGCAACCGGACCTTAGCAAGCAGGTCATTAACACAAATTCTGAGGTATTTTCTCTTTTTTCTCTAAAGAGGCGATTTACATCAAACATGGAAAAAAGCAGACTATTAGCAAAAGCAATGTCAATATAAAAAAATACAGGCAATTCCTTATCAACCCATGTGTTGTTCAGCTCAGTTTGTTTTTCATAGATAATTGGACAGACAACACATTCCAACAGACACAGCCCAATCAATTATTGTCAGCCAAATGAGACCTTGAGATGTACAAGAGTAAAAATTACATCCCACAAGCTTTTTATGCTAATTTGGCCTATACTTGAAAATCTGCCAGTGTTTAGTTTTTTTAAACTCATGAGGTGATTATAAAGTTGGTCCCTTAGAGAAAAATTGAATCTTAAGGCAAATACTTGAGTGCTTACGACTCTTATCAAATAATATGAGGATCATAATCACACATTCAGTGCCTTTGCAACTTGGAATGTAACTTAATCAATGGATTGAGGCTCTCACGCACGTTTATGAGTGGCCCCCAGCTTTGCAGACTATTGTAATGGCTCACAAGGGTCTCGCTCTATAGGTAGTGTTTGTGAGGACACAAAATTCATTATGTCTAGAATGGCACCAATGTTACAATCACCTTATGCACAAGTTAGTGTGTTTTTTTTTTTACGTGTGTTTGGTTTCTTCTTATGCATTTTGGCAGTGTGATGTAATGTCACAAGAGGGCAGTGCATTTTTGAATTCGATTGATTACAGCCAGAAGCAAAAGGCAACAACAAAAGGTAAAGTGAAAAAACACGTTTTAACAACAATTAAAATAAAAAACAAATAAATGTGACCATGTATTTACACGCTGTAAAGGTATGACCCACTACCACAAATAATACACTAAAAAAGAAATATTGACAAAAAAACTGCATGAAGTTTAGGGCAACTGCTGCTAGGCAGATCACTAGCATGACAATACACTCAACTAGACTCAGGATTGTTCCAAGCAAATCAAAGTTAGTCTCCCTTTATTATCTATGTTAGTTTTAGGCAGTTAATCCGTCTCAGACTCTCAATAAGCCAGGCTAAAAGCACCATACAGTAAAGTTCAGCTATGGATGAATCTGCACATTTATTATATAATCTCATCTATCTAGATTTATTGATTTGTGTAGCAAAATACAAAAATAGAGAAAGAAAAACAAAGCCAGGCAACACATGATGTCATGCAAAGGGTTGTCCATTCCCAGAAGTCCTTGTCTGCTTGCTTAAGCTTGTGGGGCGGTTGGTGTGTGTGGTTCAGGTAGGAGAAAAGGGAATTAAGGTCTGGGACGGTCTGTCAAGAGGAGAAAGAACGGTCGGGGAGGTGACACTTGACAGGGAAAAAACAGCATGGACAACATTGTCTTTTGCTCAGAGAGGAGGAGGAGGGGTGTGTGGCTGTGTTTCTGTTTTTCGTTTTTTTGCGCGTTTTGTTTTCTTCTCGCGCACTGCGACCGTTCTTGCACTCGCTCTCTCGCGTCTCTCTCCTCCCTCTCTCTCTCTCTCTCTCTCTCTCCCTCTCTTCCTCTCTCTCTCTACTCTCCTCTCTCTCTTCTCTCTCTCTCTCTCTCTCTCTGCTCTCTCTCGCCTTCTCAGTCGCGTCTCTCGCTCTCGTCAGATCTTTTTACTTACAGTTGCAAGATCCTGGAGTCGCTTGACCGTCCTCCAGAGCGCACACAGAGAGCACGGGACTCAGCCTGCTTCATATGGCACACCTCGGTGGGGTAGTGGCGTGTCGCTGTCGCGGGCACACCGCTTCGTCACTGCGGCTCTCGCAGGGGCGATCCGTCGCATCGGGGACAGAGGCTCCACTAACGGCGGCCCTGCTCATCGCCCGTCCACACAGACACTTCTTCCTCAGTGCCTGCACCTGGATGTCCTCGCCACGACGTCTGGCCTCGGCAGGGCGCGCGTGGTGAAAAGGAGAACACGGGGCGAACTCCAAACATCCTTGGTTAGATAGCATGGATCTCTCTAGTGTTTTCGCTAGATGGATATCTCAAGTGTTTTTGCTCATTCGCTTTGTGCGTTTGGTTTCTGTTGTTGTTTTTGTTTGCTATGGATGATGGTGCGCGGATGATGTGAAATGTAAATAATGCTCTGATGACTACGGCAGACTTCGATTGTATGTTTCAAATGGCGGTTTGCCTCTGTCCGGACATCGTGACGCTCGTCTGCAAACAGCAATGTAGAGCTCTCGGAGACCTGATATATTGATACTTACTACTTACATGCGACGTACCGCCTGTGCGTCGCTCGACCACTATTGTGTCTACTTAAACGCAACTGGCTCTTGGGGAGCAACATTCAGGAACGTACTAAAAATGTCAGCCAATATTGTGTTTGGGGGGGGAACAAAAAAAGAGACCTCAGTTTAGTGGAATGTTGGCCCTGGAAATAAATTAATATCAGCTCCACACAGTGTGGGTCTCCTGCGTGTTCCTACAGAGCCTAAGCTTGGCCCCAGCGTATGCTACAGCTACGCCCGCGACCGCTGGGACTACTCAACTGATGCATTTGCCCTCGTACGGCCACGTCCGATGGATCTGCCCAGCAGACACGTAAGCCCGTCTCAGGTGGCATGCGCTGGCGTAGTGACGCCGTCGTTTCCCCGCACAGGTACTTTGCTCGGGCGACGTCATCTCAGGGGCAGATGCCGGTTACACGTCACGCAGTAGGGCGTTTGTTGGTCTGGTCCACCACGCACGTGAGCTGCCAGGGCACAGGACGTCGCGCACGTTTCTGTCAGGGAGTCGAAGAGTGGAAGGAGACAGGGAACGATTAGGGAAGGAGTTGTGTTTCCAACTGTCACTGTGTGAAATGAAAAAATGATGTACAATACAAATACACAATACACTACAAATGTATGTAGGTTTTGGTTGTGTAGGCCTAGTTTGGTTTAATAGGCTATGTCATGGGCCGGAAGTGTTTAAACACAAAACAAGGTATCACTTTGTTAGGCTTACTCTTGCACTTTCCCTGGTACTGGGACGTCCAGATCGGGTGCCTCTTGCATTACGACTTGAGAGCAATGCGCACTCATCCTTGTAGGTCTTCCCGTCAGAGCCACACACTGGTCCTTTCCAGGTGATGTTGGAGCAGTCTGGGGCACACACGCAGCGTGGTTTACTCCTCCGATTCATCTTGCACCTCTTGCCAGGTCCACAGTCGACGTTGTCGCAGGTTTCTGAAACCAAAGACATTCACAAGTGTTACTAGGAGAAGTTTAAAGGAAAGACAAAATGAAGACGCAAAATGTTTTAATTTTTTAATAAAAAACTCAAACGGCATTGCATATTTGATATTATCGACGAGTAGAAGATAATCAAAAAGACGAGTTGCACCTCCACCTTTGCAAAGTATGCAGTTGGGACCCCGCCGTGTAAAAAATCATCCACACGAAGAGCTAGCTTGTTCGGGTACGTTCTGCTCTCGCTTTGTCCAATGAACGCTCCCCAACAGGGCGAGGCCACTTTCGACAAAGTCTCAATACGCGGCTTTCATGTCCTGGCCATGTACAGCGACCTGGCTATTCTCCTTCTTACCCGCTGCAGCCAGCAGTTGCCGGCTAAAAAACAACGAGAAAGACCCCCCAAGAACAAATTAAAAATTAAATAAATTAAAAAAAACGGACCTAGTTGTCGCATGCGTCGTCTGGACGCGCGGGCCCGAGCGCGCGACCAGACGCGCCCTTTGCCCACAACACCACGTGCATAGCTTCGGCGCCTTAGACCCAGACGGCGCCCCCGTGAGTTTTGTCTGATAAATTGCGGCGAGACTGTTAAACACTTGCCTATCCTTGTCTGGGCGTCCACCACTGAGAGAGAAAGACAAAGCGGCTTAACGAGGATCCAAGAGGTAGGGATAGGCTAAGCCCCCCCCCTTGTGTTTTTCTCTTTGTAAGTCACTGCTGATTGCATGTCGTTAGCGCCAGTAGACGTCTAGACTGTTATTATATTAATAGGATTGATCTCTATTTTTTCTCACGAAGTGCCAGGAACCATGGCAGAAAACTTGAAAAAAAAGAAAGCAATGGAAATAGCGTCTTATTTTTCCGTTTTGTGAGCACGTCTCCAGAGCGTTACCAGAGGTTGTTTATGGGATCAAGATAACATGATGCCAAAGTCGTTACAACACACAATAAAAAAAGCGATTACTGGAAATAATGTTTTGGTGACATCATGTTCGAAACCCAAGTTATACACAAAAAAATTCTGCAAGCAAGCATTTCATCATTTCAGGATTTAAACATCATTAGGCCTGATGTTTTAAATGTTATATATTCGGACCTATAACTAAAACTTTCAAAACCAACCAAGTAGCGCCCACTTAAAGGTTTTGTAAATTTTTGGATAATTCGAAATCCACAATATTCTTTTTTACAATCCTGGAATTCCTAACTTTATCGAAAGTTTAATACTCAATTTACAATCCGAGTGAAAGTCAATTCATTACCATACTAACATCATTGCTTATAACTATTTCTAAAGATGCATTCCGTGTGGTGAGGTTTTCTTTAGAATGTGTTGTAAAATCTGCAAACAACTTAGCGCTATTTCAGAAAACGACACACAAGAGAGGCAGGACTCAGCAGTTCCGAGCAGGACCGCACAAATCTGCCCTGCTCGGGTTGGTTCCCCCATCTGCCACTGAAGCCTTATAAGCTGTGTGGTGTTGTTGTCGAGCCCTCTTCATGTGGACCCCGCGAAGCATTTTCCCAGACGTCGTTTTGAATCAACTTCGCCGAACTGAATCCGACTCGACCTGCCTGTTGGCTATTTAAAAGCGCCTCTCTCAATGCGCTCATTCCTAAATGCGCAACGTCGACGTCGTCAGCCACGTATCTTGTCCCGCCGTACGTTAATTAAAGAGCGCGTGAGCCAGGAAGGAGAGGATGACTGTGCGGAACAGGTATCTGAGGTATCCGGCGGAGGCCTAGGGCTTAAATATAGGTATCATACCTATCCCTGCTAGATGCTGCTCTTACACAAGTGGTACACACACGCACAGTTGAGTTGTTATTTGAAGAGGTAGTTTTCTGGGGTGGAATCGGGTCACTCTCTTTATAAATATATATATATATATACACTGCTCAAAAACATAAAGGGAACACTAAAATAACACATCCTAGATCTAAATGAATGAAATATTTGTATTAAATACTTTGTTCTTTACATAGTTGAAAAACAAAATCACACAAAAAATATCAATGGAAATCAAATTCATTAACCCATGGAGGTCTGGATTTGGAGTCACACTCAAAATTAAAGTGGAAAAACACACTACAGGCTGATCCAACTTTGATGTGATGTCCTTAAAACGTCAAAATGAGGCTCAGTAGTGTGTGTGGCCTCCACGTGCCCGTATGACCTCCCTACAATGCCTGGGCATGCTCCTGATAAGGTAGCGGATGGTCTCCTGAGGGATCTCCTCCCAGACCTGGACTAAAGCATCCGCCAACTCCTGGACAGTCTGTGGTGCAACGTGGCGTTGGTGGATGGAGCGAGACATGATGTCCCAGATGTGCTCAATTGGATTCAGGTCTAAGGAACGAGCGGGCCAGTCCATAGCATCAATGTCTTCGTCTTGCAGGAACTGCAGACACACTCCAGCCACATGAGGTCTAGCATTGTCTTGCATTAGGAGGAACCCAGGGCCAACCGCACCAGCATATGGTCTCACAAGGGGTCTGAGGATCTCATCTCGGTACCTAATGGCAGTCAGGATACCTCTGGCGAGCACATGGAGGGCTGTGCGGCCCCCCAAAGAAATGCCACCCCACACCATTACTGACCCACCGCCAAACCGGTCATGCTGGAGGATGTTGCAGGCAGCAGAATGTTCTCCACGGCGTCTCCAGACTCTGTCACGTCTGTCACATGTGCTCAGTATGAACCTGCTTTCATCTGTTTCATCTGCTTTCGCCAGCGAATTTGCCAATCTTGGTGTTCTCTGGCAAATGCCAAACGTCCTGCACGGTGTTGGGCTGTAAGCACAACCCCCACCTGCGGACGTCGGGCCCTCATACCACCCTCATGGAGTCTGTTTCTGGCCGTTTGAGCAGACACATGCACATTTTTGGCCTGCTGGAGGTCATTTTGCAGGGCTCTGGCAGTGCTCCTCCTGTTCCTCCTTGCACTAAGGATGAGGTAGCGGTCCTGCTGCTGGGTTGTTGCCCTCCTACGGCCTCCTCCACGTCTCCTGATGTACTGGCCTGTCTCCTGGTAGCGCCCCCATGCTCTGGACACTACGCTGACAGACAAAGCAAACCTTCTTGCCACAGCTCGTATTGATGTGCCATCCTGGATGAGCTGCACTATCTGAGCCACTTCTGTGGGTTGTAGACTCCGTCTCATGCTACCACTAGAGTGAAAGCACCGCCAGCATTCAAAAGTGACCAAAACATCAGCCAGAAAGAATAGGAACTGAGAAGTGGTCTGTGGTCACCACCTGCAGAACCACTCCTTTATTGGGGGTGTCTTGCTAATTGCCTATCATTTCCACCTGTTGTCAATTCCAGTTGCACAACAGCATGTGAAATTGATTGTCAATCAGTGTTGCTTCCTAAGTGGACAGTTTGATTTCACAGAAGTGTGATTGACTTGGAGTTACATTGTGTTGTTTAAGTGTTCCATTTATTTTTTTGAGCAGTGTATATATATATTCTCACATATTTTCTTCCCTCCTCATCCCCGTCCAGGTGTTGAGGGATTGAGCACAATGTGTTCGTTGTTTGTGTTGTGTGTAGTACTCTATTGTGCCAATAGTGTGTGTCGCGATAACTCTCACTCTTTTCATCCTCGTCTCAGTCCTCTCTTATCTCCTTCGCTCATCCTCTCCATTTCCATTTCTCTCATCCTACTCCCATCTGAGCTCTCTTCTCTACCCCTTTATCTCTCTCTTCCGCACTTGTCTTTCTACAAATCATGATAAAGGTCCTGCCTCGCGTGATGTGAATCACGCTATTCCTCAATCCTAGAGATCTGAGGCCCTGGGACTACTCATGTATGATTTAAATATATACAAATATGTAATCTTTCATTCAAGGTAGTACACGGTGTAGTTGCTGTGCTGTTGGCTCTGGTGTTACGTTGAAAAACACACATGTTTCCTCCTCGTGTGTGCAGATAAAAATACACCTACGCATAAAAAAACATGAGGAGGAGTTAGGCACGGTGCCCGTTTGTGTAGTGCAAATATGAGCATCTGCACACACATATGGCATTCAGCGTTAAGAGTTCACACTTTGATCTCACACACACACACACACACACACACACACACACACACACACACACACACACACACACACACACACACACACACACACACACACACACACACACACACACACACACACACACACACACACTCACACAGAGTCATTAATCATACTCACAACCTGCTCAATTTCAATTCAGCTAGCTCCCGCCCCCTTCACACACATACCACAACACACCACATACAGACCACACACAATTGGGAAATGAGAGAGCGACACATCCCAGCTGCATGTTGTCATACCAAACACATGTGGACCTGGAGTGAGAGAATATGTGTGTGTGTGTGTGTGTGGTGTGTGCGTGTGTGCGTGTGCGCGTGCGTGTGTGTGTGTGTGTTAGCTCTGTCTGACAGAGTCAGTCCAGATAAGCCTGTGTTCCAGTAGAGTAGAGTCTCATGGTTATGCCCATGATGCCGATAAGATCCATTCACCGCTTTCCAGTAGCAATTTTAAGTCCTTTAATCCGTGGCTCCAGTGTTGCTATCGGCGTTGGCAGGGCCTGTGTGGAGGTACGGGTGGAGGATGAGCAGACCCAAACGATTGGTGTTGCTTGGTGATGTAGTCTGCATAATTGTTTCCTTGGGGCACAGATGCGAAACGCTTTATATTTCCATTCCATACTCTATCAACGCCCTGAATCAGGACTGAAGTCAGAGTTTGGCAGACTTTCACTGAGAGAGGAGATGCACTATTAACTTATTCTTCAAAGTGACTTCAGGTTGAATTAGGATACAAGTGTTTAATTTACAGCCTCTTGCTCAAGGATGGTGACAGATAGGACATCTGCGATCAAAGCCAGTCTCTGGAGTCGACTGATTATACAACCCAATGTTCGCAAGAATAAACACAAATCCCTCCTTTGTTTCTGGCAGTGACTTCTATATTAGCCTAGGCTAAAAATCCGTTTTTTTTACGCCGGCTTAACATCATCTGACATCGCCGGTTCTCACCTGTTTTTTTAATGAGCAGAAGGCTTTTCATTTGTTCCGTCTGGTTCTAAGCTCCTAGCAATCACCATCCCTAGTGGGACGGTGATGTGTGTGTCTGTGTGTGTGTGTGTGAGAATGTGTTTTTACGTGTGGTTGGGCCCACACATACAAATGTGTATGTTAATGTGTGTATAAACGGTTCAGAATTATGGGTGTGGTCATGTGCGTCCCTACATGCATGTGTTTAAAGCCAGTAAAGCCCACCCTGCAACCCTGATAAGTCCTGGTTTAACATAAGTGAAGCCTAATAGGCCGTAAATGAGTCAGAGTGAGCAGTAGATCTGTGCCTGCTGCATCGCTATATCACAAACAGATGTTAGGTAACAGTCGCATCGTGCAGACCCGTGCAGCAATACTGGCATGACTCAGTCTGCCTGTCTGTAGATTACATTTTGTGTTTGTCTTTTTTGTATTCTATTCAATTTTGTTGCGTTATATTGTTTATATTTCAGCACCACCTTTTATATTAACCATATACACCTTACTCACTTTACTACACCTACCATACTCTTTTTCTTTCTCTCCCTCCCCTGCACTCTCATTCCCACATTCTCTTACTTTCACTCCTTCACTCTCTCACTCTCTCTCACTCCTTCAGTCCCTCTTGTCCGTCCACATCATTCCATCGCTCAGTTCTATTTTCCTCACCACCTGACCGTAAGCCAATCACAGGACAGCTTATTGCTGCGCTTGGGATTCATTGTGTGTGTGTGTGTGTGTGTGTGTGTGTGTGTGTGTGTGTGTGTGTGTGTGTGCGTGTGCGCGTGCGTGTGCGTGTGCGCGTGTGCGTGTGTGCGTGTGTGTGTGTACGTATGCGTGCAGATGTGGACCTCCATGCCAAGGCACGTACGCAAATCCTAAAATGCGACTCTGTGCGTCCTGGCCTTTGGTGTGCGTGCGAGTAGGATGCTGAGCTCTGTTTTGCTTGGCGTCGTTAACGGCCCGCTGCGGTCTGATACACGGCTGACCGCCGCTCCCTCAGGGCAAGGGGTGCATGAGCTACAGAATGAGACGTATCCCCCATGTGGTGGAGGACCACGACATGACCATCCATGGCATTGAAACCCTTCAGTGAGAGGACGGAGAATAGAGGGACAAAATGGGTGGTGGACGAGTCTATACCAGGGGAGAGTGGATTGGCAAGTGAGGAGAAGGGACGAGTTGAGAGTGGAAGAAACCAGCGGAGAGAAAGAGGAGACGAGACAACCCTCTTCCTTTATCTCCTCTTTCTCTCTCTCCGCTGTCGGCTCCAATCATTCCATCACCATGACTCACAGGGGGAGATAAATGGGGGAGAGAGGGAGAGGGGGAAGACGACGAGGGGGAGAGACGGCGAGGGGGGACCCAGTTGGAAGGGCAAATGTTTTGGGGGGATGAAGGGATTGACGCAGATAGAGCCCCGTAGGGGAAAGGTCAGAGTTCATCCTCTGTCTCCGTGGAAGAAAAAGGTGTCTGTGACGCACTCAGAGACTCTCTCACTCTCCCTCTCTCTCTCTCTGCGCCTCTCTCCCTCTCTCTCTCTGCCTCTCTGCCTCTCTCTCTGCCTTTCTGCCTCTCTACCTCTCTCTCTCTCTGCCTCTCTGCCTATCTCTCTCTGCCTTTCTGTATCTCTGCCTCTCTGCCTCTCTGCCTCCCTCTCTCCCTCTCTCTCTGCCTCTCTGCCTCTCTCTCTCTGCCTTTCTGCATCTCTGCCTCTCTCTCTCTGCCTCTGCCTCTCTGCTTGGCCATACACGCACACTTTCTTAGAGCCCTCATTGGAGGGTGACCCGAGTCACATGTACAAACACCATGCCGAGAATAGCCTCCAAACACCAGGGAAGAAAATAATATAACGTGGGAGCGGGCATGCTCATGTGCGTGGTTTGTTTATTACTCTTTTTACTCTTTCTCCTCATGCATTTAGGTTTTTTAAAAATAACTTTTATTGGGTTTTTTGACTTAGTTTAATTTAACTTTTACGGCACTATTTGATCCATGTAGAAATACCCCGGTGTCTTTAATGTTCCCTCCAACCGTTTGGGCCTGGTGTTACGGAGAGCCCAATCCGGTTGCAGTTCAACCCTGGGGTTCATTGGTTGGTGCGTGGGCGTTTAGAGAGGGATCGGGGGGGGGGGGGTCATCAGAGCTTGTTCTTGTTTGTCTTGTGTCTCACGAATGCTCCCCAAAGGCCTCTAATCTGCGAGCACCCTACGCAATAGGCGCTGTCTGTTAGTGTTTGTTTAGGGTGGGACCCTACTAGCAAAAGATGTCTTTTCAAGAGACTTTGTGTCAGAATACACTGAAGCTATTATGTGGATTTTTCAGTCTTACTTCGTGTAGGCGAAGCATAACAAGCCAGAGTGATCTGTAATCTAATGGGATTCAAATGGGAAATTCCACCTCTCCACTAGTCTTTTCCAAGGATGTTTCTTACCTATGATGACTCAAATTAGCTCGGCACCCCAGACCTCTAAGAGAGCAGAATTCCTTTTGAGGCACTCTACGGATAAAGCAGAACCATATCTCCTTCCCTCGCCCTCTCCTCTCTCCCCCTTTCACTCACTGCCATATGGCCCCAATACAGAGGTGTGTGATATTACACATGACATTTCTCATACGCCTTATAAACCTTTCATACATGACCCCGGTCCGGAGAGCTGGAAACTGAAGCTTCTCCGTGCATTCTGGGCTACTGTATTGTGTCAAGGCGAGGACAGGTGAAGTGATGGTAAAAGTATAAGGTTGTCTCCACCACAGACCTCAAGGGGAGGTGTGTGTGTGTGTGTGTGTGTGTGTGTGTGTGTGTGTGTGTGTGTGTGTGTGTGTGTGTGTGTGTGTGTGTGTGTGTGTGTGTGTGTGTGTGTGTGTGTGTGTGTGTGTGTGTGTGTGTGTGTGTGTGTGTGTGTGCGCGACGCGTGCATATATGCAACACACTTGGTTGTGGGGAACACGATGAGTCTCCTGTGGTCTCCTGTGACGACTTGACGTTGCGTCAGAGATTTGTGGTCAGAAACCCTAATCTGCTCCTCGTATGACCTTCCTCTGATGGACAGGCACAGCAGCACATACACACACTCACTCTCACACACTCACACACACACAAACACACACACTCACGCTCACACACACACACAGTTACACACACACACTCACACTCACGCTCACACTTAGACACACACACACACACACTCACACTCACACTCACACACAAAATGTAAAAGTTACTCTAGCATTTGCTTTGCAGACTAAACATACGCTTATATGGATTTCTGTTCAAATCTGGAGAGTTCTACTGTTTCATTATAAACAGACCCACAGCTGACTAACGGATGGAGGCGTGTGTGTGTGAGTGTGTGAGTGTGAATGTGAATGTGTGGTGAGTGTGTGTGTGTGTGTGCTCATGCTGTGTGGTGTCTGTAATTTTCCTGTGTGTTTAAAGACTAGGTATGTATCAGCCTATGTTTATGTGAGTTTTTGTGAGTCTGTATTGGTCTGTGCGTATGGGAGTCCAGGGACCGCCAGCCCCTGTGCTGATAGGGCTTTTTGTTCCCTTGATTTATAATCTGATATATGATCTTATTTCTGCTGTGAAGGAATATTGTATTTAATTTGAGTGGAGGGTTTTTCTGTTTGAAATCAAAGTCATAATAAGAGTTTGTATTATTGATTTGTTTTTGTATCACCTGTGCCCAAAGGAATTCCACCATCTAACTGAATACAGGTCAGCAGTCTCTTCCAATTACATTTATTTATTTTCATGAGAGTGTGTATAAATAGTTGTGTGTGCGTGCGTGTGTGTGTGTGCTTGTGTGTGTGTGTGCGTGTCGGTGTGTATTTGGGGGCTTGTATATGTGTTTGTGTGATGTGTGTAGAGAGCATAATAATGGCATGACCTCACCTAAATATGATTTTTAACACACAGTAAGGGGAGAGCAGGTCAGAGAGGGCTTGAAGCACATTGGAGTTGAAGGGTGTGTGTGTGTGTGTGTGTGTGTGTGTGTGTGTGTGTGTGTGTGTGTGTGTGTGTGTGTGTGTGTGTGTGTGTGTGTGTGTGTGTGTGTGTGTGTGTGTGTGTATTTGCACATTTGTAGCTGTGCTTGTGTCTGTATGCATACAGAGTTGGATGTTTTGCAATCCTCATCCCTGTGTCGACGACTCATCGCACAAGCATTTCTCAATGCATGTGTGTACTTTTTAGATGTGATGACGTTTAGTGTTGGTATTTTTTCGGTGTTTGTGTGTATGACTGTGTGTGTTTAAATGGGTCTGCATGTGTCTGTTTGTGTGTGTCTATTTCTACAAATGTGTGTTTGCGTGTTTTGTGTGTGGAAGCAGGAAGTGTCACCCAATTCTCTCCTCTTGTAAACATCCTCCGCTAAGCGACTTGCATGCTAATGCACGTGTTTGTGTGTGTGTGTGTGTGTGTGTGTGTGTTTGTTCAGTGGCACATATTTTTGCCTGTGTCTTGAAGCATATAAGTGTTTACATCCGTGGTTATCTTTGTTTAACTATGCATGGATTCTTCTGGCTACATTATGTGTGTGAGGATGTAAGTGTGTGTGTGCCTGTATCTTTCGGTCGGTGTGTGTGTGTGTGTGTGTGTGTGTGTGTGTGTGTGTGTGTGTGTGTGTGTGTGTGTGTGTGTGTGTGTGTGTGTGTGTGTGTGTGTGTGTGTGTGTGTGTTTGTCTGTTGAGCTGGATGTGTGCATCTGTTTAAGTGTAGGTGTGTGTGTCTGTGTGTGTGTGTGTGTGTGTGTCAGGTGTTTCCTGGTGCTGTTATTGTATTGCTATTGCTAATGAGCTCCTGAGCTGTGAGAGAGTAAGGACCTGGGGTCTTCTGAGGACCAGGGGAGAGGATGAGGAAGGGGGAGGTCTTAAGCTGTCCAGATCTGGATGTATTCGGTGACCTTATGGAGGAAGGACTGAGGTGGAAAAAGGTGAAGGAAATAACAAGCGGTTGCTGGGAGATGAGCTTAGCTAGATACTTCAGATGTTAAGGTTATGTTCACGTAATTATTTTTCATCTCATTATTATAATAATGTATAAATAAATTCATAATAAAAAATAATGTGGAAATACAAAATGTGCATTCTAAAGTATAAGTAAACTAAAGTGGAACAGTGCATATCCAAGAGACAAGGAAGCAGTTTATTTCAAAGAAGGTGATAAACATAGCCTGACATCACCAGACCAATTTACAAATGTATATTATTCTTAAACCTCTCTAAGGGGCGTTTTCAATGGCAGTAAAGCAAAACTAATCAGAGCAAAGTGACGGGTGGTTTATGGAAATGCCTCAATGGTTCTCCCATACGCCACTCCTCTGTGCAGTCCTCGTATTAAACCTGCTTCATGTCACACTGATATATTAGGTAGGTATTGTGATTGGCCCACCTCAGGCCAGGTCTACTGGAGATCTGCCTTGAGGGTTGGCCAGACGCATAAGCCAGAGCAAATAAATCACGAGCTCTCAGATCTGCGTTATCTTTGCCTCACCCTGGTAACTGTAGACGTTGTAGGACCTACAACATAACCAGTGACGGAGGGTGACTATGAAAAAGATAACTGATTTTGAAGGGTTGAAATTGTTGCTTTTTTCACATGCTCGAGCCGTCAAAAAGGCAAAGATCAAGCAACGACCAAACTAAAGGGAAGGTTCTTGGCCGTCCTTCTGACTCCCAACCCTCCCCTGCAGCTAAATCAGTACAGCTGTATGTTAAACTGAGAGTGATCACATTGGAGGCTTCGCCAACGCATGATGAAAAGAGATGGCTGAAGGCGATGGTGGTGTGTGTGTGTGTGTGTGTGTGTGTGTGTGTGTGTGTGTGTGTGTGTGTGTGTGTGTGTGTGTGTGTGTGTGTGTGTGTGTGTGTGTGTGTGTGTGTGTGTGTGTGTGTGTGTGTTGGAATGAAACGCCAGAGTAGATGATTGATGGACACTGCTTTGGCATCATCATTCCCCCAAAAATGTGCATGGATGCTGTGCACGAGTTTAGACACTAAACCATCTATTTGGTTGTCTAGGTGTTCTCTGCAAAACACAGACCATAGTTTTTAATATTTTCCTACACATGATGAGTTCATGTGAGGATGGTTATTCAGCATGCGTTTATATGTATGTGCATATGTACACGTATACAGCAGGGAGGTTGATAGTGTAAGACGTTGCTGAAAGAAAATGTTTATATAAGGACAGCTTGACCAAAAATGGAAGGCCTCAACAACAAGGGAAACAAAGGTCTTGAGCGTGACCATGGTGGAAAGGCCAAGTTAAGTTGCAGTACACTATGGGGGAAGTGGACATGTCTGCAAGGATCCAAGACAGCTAAAGGAATCTACACAGCAAAGAAGTCAGGAGATTGGCTAGAGCGGCGATGTGAACGCTCAATAACATAACACCTTTCAATTATAGGCAGGAAAGGAACAATCTCAAGGAGATTGTTCCCTTCCTGTCAAACAATGTTAACAAGGTCATGCCTTTTAAATTGGTTATTAATAATGGATAAAAAGGTTTTATAATTTGTATATCAATTTATATGATTATTACTGTAAGATAACGTTTTTTCCAAAAATGTGTGTGTGTAAATGCATGCATGCATCTTGGAACGTGTGCACACAGTCTCAAAGTCCAAATAAATCATTAGTGTGCCGACGAGTGGGAGACGGGGAGGAATGAAGGGGCGCTGTACTGCCTCTGTTGGACTGTCGGAAGCGTCTGAGTTTGGGAAGAACTCAGACGTTACACACACACACACACACACACACACACACACACACACACACACACACACACACACACACACACACACACACACACACACACACACACACACACACACGCACACACACATGCGCATGCGCACACACATGCACATCCATACTCACACACACCCACATGCGGATACACGTATGCACACGGTTACACACATCCATATACAGCAAGTGATTTGTGTCTATGTGACAAAGGCATGCATGAGAGAAAATACTTATTTTAGATCATGATAGGGAAAAAAGGAAACGTAATTAAAGAAAGGAGACAGTACTGCACCTGATTATGGTTGTAAAGTACATCTTATCTAAAAGGCACTACGTGTAAGAATGTGAAACTCCTCCTCATTACTGACCCCTTTGGCCAGGAGAGAACTGCAGCCTGCTCCAGCTCATACATTGAGATCACGCAAGTGCAAGCTCCATGGGTTAAGACGATAAAAAGCATGAACTATTGTTAGTTATAATCATAGATAAACGTTAATTATGAACAGACAATGGGAGTGGCATGAGTGGATGTAATGAACATAAAATGTACAACTTAAAAAGTTCTTAAAAGACATTAGCCTCCCTTCAGACGCCCGCTCCATCCGTCTGGCCAAACTGCCCCCGTTCAAACATGATAGAAACCATCCCACAGGAAGGTCCAATTTTGTATGTTAAATTAAAACTTTAACATTAGCATTATTCTACAAATAATGGTGAAGCAATTACTCCTGACTTAGCCTCATATTTATCTTATAATGATCTGAAGCAGAGCAGCAACAACGTATTTACATCTCTGAGGTTACGAACAATAATATTTTGGTATTTTGCCTCGATAAATGACAAATGATTTAGACAACTCACGGGCACTGACTAACTATTCCAGCCCTTCTGCCGAGGTTGAACTTATTATTTGTTTTGTATTGTAACACATATGCAGTGGATTGAGGCACTTCTTGTGGGTGTGTATCAGTGCCGGTGTTTTCATTCAGTTGCTGGTACCCACAGTCTACAGCTGGAGGAGTAATCTTTGAGTGAAAACACCTTCTCCCCGACAGCTGTCTTTGTTTATTGTGGGATTTACTCGGGTTGTAAGATGTTTTCATTATTCAGTCATTAACACTACAGTATCAACACTCAATACAAGTTAAAAGTCAGTAGAGAGTGGATGTTTGATTTGTTTACTTTCGTTATGAAAGAAAAAATGTCACCTTGAAATGAGTCAGTATTTCATTTGCTAACAAATGCACAGATACTCATGTTGGCAACATGGTTAGTGTGAATGTGTTCATCAGCTGTAAGTGGGATTTTTGCACAGTGTACAGTATGTTTCTGTGCATGCATAATGCGTCTGTGTGTATTCGCCGATAAGACATCTCTGCATTTTATAAACAACAGCAGCTTTTGTTTATCTAGTGTGTGTGTGTGTGTGTTTGTGTGTCACTCATGCCTCAAGCAAATCTTTGTAGAAATGGTCATATTCACGCGCGCGTGTGTGTGTGTGTGTGTGTGTGTGTGTGTGTGTGTGTGTGTGTGTGTGTGTGTGTGTGTGTGTGTGTGTGTGTGTGTGTGTGTGTGGTGTGTGTTATAACCATACAGTATATAACTTTCCATCTGTCACAGTGGCTTCTGCTGAAATAGATCCAAGGTCACCAAGCAAGGTTTCTTAATCGGGACAAGATGACGGATTCAGCGGCAGAATCCCGTTGTTGATGTATAAACCTTTATTTGTGAAGTACAGAGACAGGCAGAAGTGGGCAAGTGTACTGTGCGTGTTGTGTGTGTGTTTAAGTGTGTGCGTGTGTGTGTGTATGTTTTTGTGGATGGGCCAGAGAAAGAAAGCATGCAGCCATTGTTTTTTTCAACATATCTTTGGCAGTTGTTTTTCCAGGTGCCAGCAAGCCCCCCCTCCTCCCCTGTGTCTCGCTTTCTCTTTTTTCACTGTCTCCAAGTAGGAAACTCCTGCTCTGTAATGACCACAATGGATCTTATGTACCACACCTTCAGTCTGATGTTTAGTTTTGTTCCTCTTGTCTCTCTCTATTTGTCTGTCAACTCGGACGGCCTGGAAACGTTGCAAGTTTGAACACGAATCAGGACCTGTGTGTGTGTGTGTGTGTGTGTGTGTGTGTGTGTGTGTGTGTGTGTGTGTGTGTGTGTGTGTGTGTGTGTGTGTGTGTGTGTGTGTGTGTGTGTGTGTGTGTGTGTGTGTGTGTGAGTGCATAGTGGGGACCATTGGACGTGTTGTGAGGGGAAGTACTCATATTTTTCCCATGCTTTTTTTACGCAAAATTGGTCCAGTATTGAGTGAGAGTCCTTTAGCCAATGTAGTCTTTTGGCAGAGGCTCAAACTGTTGCTATAAATGTCTGACAATTATTATGAAAAGGATCCCTGTGGAGTAATTCAGCTTTTTATATTAACCTTTCACTTGATCTGGTCGGTATGTTATTGTGTATAACCAAGTCTCGTTCAAAGAAATGTGTCGCTGTGAAACCTCGCAAGAGTTGGGTTGTTGCAGGAATTAAACGGTGGAAACGTGAGTTGGAGAGGGGAGAGCCGTCAACAGTTTGTGGAGTTGGACTGCAGAACGCCTAGCTTAGGGTTCTCTCAAATATTTGGGGAGGAGGGTTGAGATTGTAATGACTCGGAAAAGTCCCTCCAACCACTCAGCAGCCTTTCCATATTGTTGTCAGACACTTATAATGACTATCCGGGCCTGAAAAAAGAAGCGCTTTGAGACGATGTACAATGACGCAGTGTTTTGGGTGTTTTTTATTTGACCATATTAATTGATGATTCCACAAGGCTAGGCTGACTTCTTGCTAAAGATAGCGAGCTAGACATGTGTTTTGGGGGAGGGGCTTTGGGATTCTTTTTATGTTGGATACATTCAAAATGTAGCTTTAAGTGTGCAGATAAAAGTAGCTTCATATGGTTTGAGGTTAGGACCTCAAGCTGTGTTTGTGTATATGTGTGTGTGTGTGTGTGTGTGTGTGTGTGTGTGTGTGTGTGTGTGTGTGTGTGTGTGTGTGTGTGTGTGTGTGTGTGTGTGTGTGTGTGTGTGTGTGTGTGTGTGTGTGTGTGTGTGTGTGTGTGTGTGCTCGCTGAGTGTTTGTCTATATGTGAGTAAGAGTATGCATTAGTAGGAGGGTACAGCTCTCTGGAATGCAATCCCTACCCCCCTACGCTTGGACTCAAGAAAGCAGTCTCTCACAGGGGGAGGGAGGGAGAGGGAGAGAGAGAGAGGAGAGAGAGGAGAGGGAGAGAGAGAGGAGAGAGAGAGAATATCATCGAATATGATCAGGGAGGGAGTGGTACAAGATGGAAAAGGATTGGGTGATGCAAAGTAGAATACAATGGGATATAATGAGATGCTGGGAAGATTGAGCTGAGGCGAATGCAGGGCCAGGCACCACCGGCAACTGAGTTAGTCAGTGGCGCCTTGGTGGGCGGTCACACAAGCATGCAGCATGTGCAGCCCAACAGCTGTTCCTGGGGACATACCTGTGCCCCTTGCTTCCGGAGGGCAGTCTCCGAGGAGGGTTTTATGGCCTTCCTGTGACGACTGGAAAGGAAAACTTCTGAAGTTTTCAACTTGGAGCCTATTTTCCATGCATTTGTCGCTGACGGGATCATTTTGATGGAAAGAATCCCTGCAGAGAATTAAGCTTGTTTTGCTTCATGCAGTCTGTATTTTATTGCATTGTCTGTTTTTTATTGCATTGTCTGTATTTTTTTATTGCATCGTATGTTGTTCAACTGAGTCTGGCTCAAGGAGAAGTCTCCCACTGAAATCTCGTTGCTTCATCGTCGTAGGATATTTCCCCATTTTCGTGAACATCTCTTTTCCGCTGAACCTTACAGATAACACTAAGCTACGCTTTCTTTAGTTGTAGCTAGTTTTTTTTTTCCACGTTTCCACACTCGTTCCATAATGTTAGAATAGGAATATTTTAATATTTTTTGACCAGTGCAAACTTATTTTGTCCACACTAGTCGCATAGACACAAATTATCGTAAAAAAGGGAGAAATGCACACCCCTCTACGGCCCCCTTTCCTTTCCACCCTTTGATCTCAGTGTGTGTGTAGGCGTCGGTCTATTTGTGCATGCAGTTGGAACTGATGTGAAAGGAAGTTACGTTTTTTGGCCTTTCTTTGACGATGATTTGACGATGATCGGCTGTCACTTGGACCGTAGTCAAAGGGAGGATTCAGTGCTTCTTTACTCGGAAATTCACAAGTACTACAGGTACCGAAGCATGGCCATTTGTCTCACACAGTCACACGTGGAATGAGTCACTCTCTATGATACATCTGTTAAAATGTATTTTGTTTCTTGTCTCTCTCTCTCTCTCTCTCTCTCTCTCTCTCTCTCTCTCTCTCTCTCTCTCTCTCTCTCTCTCTCTCTCTCTCTCTCTCTCTCTCTCTCTCTCTCTCTCTCTCTCTCTCCCTCTCCCTCTCCCTCTCCCTCTCTTATCCTCTTGCTAAACCACAGGTGGCGTCCCCCCATCAAGAGTGTCCCACTTCCGAGAGAGAGAGAGAGAGGGAGTCAACCACCTTCACACAGAGAGAGTGAGAGCTCTCGAGCCCAGCCTAGCATCTGTGACGGTTCCCCTGTTAAACGGCAGCTGCGCCGAATTCAGCAAATGCTCCTCAGCCCCTCCAGGACGGAGCCAGACGCCAGGAGACACGGGGGAGGAGGGGGTTCATCCTGCGTTTGGCTGCCCAGCGTGATGAGCCAAAGCTGGGGACCATGTTGAAGCCCAGCTGGCCATGGAACAGGCCCCTGGGGCTGCTTTTGTGCAGGCATGGATTATAGCCTCGCTGCTTGCTGATGCCGCCTCTCTCTCTCTCTTTTTTCTCGACGTGGATATCTGCCATGAGCGTTGTTAAAGGATAATAAGGAGGAAGAGAAGGCTGTGAGTTGAGCCCCGTAGAAAGAGCGAGAGGAGGGCTTCCAGCAGCAGTGATGAAGAGGCCCTTCCTCATCCCTGGCTCTCTCTACAGGGTCCCTGCTGGGGAACCTGTATCTTTTATCTAAGGCCTCTGCAGACTGTGAAACTCAAAGGGAATATTTATTCTGGATTCATAATTGGGGAAATCTTTCTGTGGAAATACGCAGCACACATTTTTGGGCTGACGAAACCCAAGGAATAAAGGATTGTAAGCACAGCACTATTTTATCGCTGCTCTGTTTTTAAGCCGTCTCTCTATTCTCTTTATACTTACACACTCACCTGTCACCCGCGCGCCCCTCTCGCCTCGCGGACCCCGTCGCCATGGCGGCGGCCTATCGCGTGGTGGTGAGCAGCGTGAGCTGTTACAACAGCGTGGTGGTGGACCGACGCGTGCACAAGCACGCCGTGCACTACTGCGCGGGGCCATGCGGCGCCGTGTCGCAGGGGCTGGACTGCGCCGTGGCCCACCGCGGCACGTGCTCGGAGCTGCTGGTGGCCCCCGAGCACGGGCCCCTGGACCGCAACTGTTCCATGCACACGTACTCTCATCACATCACCACGGCGACCGGGACGACCTACCAGGTCTCCGCCGGTCAGGGGAATAGTCTTTCCGTGGACACCGGCGGGGGTCTGGAGAGGGCAGGGAGCATCGGCAACATGTCCCTGGGAGAGGAGAGCCCCCCGTGGAGGGTGAAGAAGTCCCCCGGCGGGGGAGGCGGCTCCATGGGGAACCTGGCATCCGCCACCAGTCTGAAGGACATCACGGGCGAGGCCATCAACCTCGCCAGTGGGAAGCTCAAGGAGTTCTCCTTCGACAAGCTCCGCCTCTCCACGTCCAGCCACGTCACCTTCCGCAAGGGCCGCAAGGTGCGCCCCGATTCGTTCAGCCGCCGCTCCACCGACCTGGACATCATCTACGGCCACTTCAGCTCCTCGGTGACCACCAACGGCTACGCCGCTAACGGCGGCCCCGTGAACGGCACGGCGGCGGCGGCGTCCAACGACGAGAACCTCCCGCCGTTCACCGCGGCCAAAGGGGCGACGGTGGAGGAGGCGAAGGCGAAGGGGGCGGGCAGCTTGTCCGCGGTCACCAAGGTCGGCGGAGGCTCGACGGGCAGCCTCTCGAGCGCGTGCAGCGGGTCCCTGGACCAGGGCCTGAACACGGTGGCCTCGCTGTACCTCAACACACTGGGGGAGGAGAACCTGATCGCCAGGCTCCTGGAGAAGACCCGGGCCGAGGCCGGCAACGGAGCAGGTGGAGAGGACATCCGCGCCTGCCTGGACATCCTGCTGAAGTGTTCGGAGGACCTGAAGAAGTGCACAGACATCATCAAGCAGTGCATCCGGCGCAAGGGCCCCGGCGGGAGTGGATCGGACGACGAGGGGGCCAATCCGGAGAGCATTTACCGGGCTGTGATGACTCGACTGAGCTCCTACCTGAAGAGGCTTCCCCTGGAGCTGGAAGGCATCGGGGGTCTCGGCCACCTGGTCGGTGGACAAGGGGGCACGGGGGCGCTGTCCAGCGGGCACAGTGAGCTGGCGGAGCTCGTCAACAGCCTCCACTCCATCCAGCAGGGTCCCTTCTCCCCCATCTTCGGCCACGATCAACCCCCCCGATACGAGGATGTGGTGCAGTCTCCCCCGCTCCCGAAGTCTCCGTCCCTGCCCTCCTCTGCTCCGGCCCCGTCCAGCTGCTCAGCGACCTACTCATCGACTTCCTCCTCCAACTCCTCGTCTTCTTCCTCGTCCCCTTCGAGAGCGGAGACCGTAAACGCCATGCAGCTCCAGGGCTCCAAACCGAGTCAGCTGACCAACGGACTGCAGCGTTCCCCCCACCACCATGCTCTCCCTCCCCCGGCGTTCACGCATTCTGCCTCCTCGCCTTCGTCGTCTCCGTCACACTCCCCTCTCCCACTTTACAACCACACCCTGCCGGCCACCCCCATGGAGGCGCTCTTCATCGAGGAGGACGCCGATGTCGGCAAGCGTGGTGAACCGTCGTCCCCACAAACGTACACCCCCAGCAGGGGAGCGGTAGAGAGACGTTCCCAGTCCCAGATCAGAAACGGCACGGCGTATGCAAAAGACACCCTCCCAGCCTCCCCACCTCACGCGCTCCGGAGCACCTTGGGTACTCCGTCATCCAGTGCCGGTTGCAAGTCCTCGTGGGATTCGACAAGCCCTGCGGCCCCCAAAGCCACCCCGGGGACACCGTACAGGAACGACGACATCGACAAGCTCCTGCTGGACTTAGGAGAACCTCTCCCAGAGCATGAACCACCAGAGGGAGAAAGAGCCTCCTCTGCCGGTGAAGACCAGGAAGGTGACGGGGGAGGGTGGCGCCAGCCTTGCTCGTGACGGGGGAAAGACCGCCAGCCTTGCTCCACCCCAGCCCTCATCAAAGCTTCAATCCAAGGCACAGACCCAGGCACCAGCGAATCACCATTTCACCAATGGCTCTACCTCCAAGGCCCCACAAGGCCTGATGCCTGTGCCCCTCCCGGGGGAAAGCCATGGAGAAGGTGGTGGTGGGGGAGGGGAGGAGGACGGGGCTCTGCTGCTGCGGATCCTGGAGAGCATCGAGAGCTTTGCTCAGGAATTGGTGGACTCTGGGGCGGGGAGCACCGGCAGTTCGGAGAGGAGCAGTGGGAAGGAAAGGGAGGTCATGAGACTCCTACAGGATACACTTGCCACGGCCGGCAGGGCTGAAACCCCTCCTCAGAGCACACAGATGGCAGCGCTTGCCTCTGTGCCGCCCGTGAACCTACCTGAATCAGTTCCTGCCGTGCCTCCGAAACACAGCCACTCGAACCCTCCCGCGGCCTCGCCAGCACCCGTCCCACACACACCTGTCCAACACACACCCGTCCAACACACACCCGTCCAACACACACCCGTCCAACACACCCCCGTCACTCACACACCTGTCCCACAGAAAACCGTCCCACACACAGCCGTCCCACACACACCCGTCCCACACACACCCGTCCCACACACGCCTGCTCCCTCTGAACCTCTGTTCGCGGCTGTACCTGAACTTTTATCTCTTCTTCTGGCACAAGCGTCCACCACCACCACCACCAACACCACCACAGCACCCACCCCCACACCCATCCCCCCCCCGCCCCCCCGCCCCTACCCGAGGCCAAGCACAAGGTCCAAGCTGAGGAATCGGAGGTTCCTGCGGCAAAAACGTCAGCACCTTCACCTGGAGCCCTACCTTCTCCACCGGTTGTCCTACACACCTCGACTCCGGACACTGCTCAGCCCGAAACCTTGGCCACCGTCGTGGAAGTCACCACCGTCGCCGGGAGGGATGATGACGGCACCGTGGGCAGCCCTGCTGCTGTGAGGAACACCGGCTCCACCCTGCTGATTCAGCAGACTCCTGAAGTGATCCGGGTGAGTGGCACACCAATGAATGTATGCATGAAGTCATGTCAAGGTGTCAAAAACAACGCTACAAGCTGGTTGGCTGATATCCCATTTAGATTGCATAAATCAATTAGATTGCAACTCTCTCATGTTTACGTTCCACCCATGTGACTGTAAGTGCATTGATTACATACTTCAAGTTATTACTCAGGTAAAAGTCAGTGCGAGGGTTTAATGGTGCCATAAGTGGGTCAGCGTAGCTGCTGGAGTTAGTAAAGGAGCGGGATGGATGTTTGTTTATTAGCTGTGCTCAAGTTGCTGATACAGTGTCTTTGTATCTGGACTGAAATAGAAAACTGACTCTCCCTTCCGTGGAATTGTACAGCTCAGTGTTAGGAGTGGCTCACTGTTGACTTTTCCTGGATACTGTGTGTGTGTATGTGGGTGTGTGTGTTTGTGTTTGTGTGTGTGTGCGTGTGTGATTTGCCCTGACTTTGCTCCTTACAGAATATTTCTGAGGTAATTTAGGGTTGTGCTTAAGGCAGAGCGAGGCAGAGGCGGAGGGTGGGTGTGTGTGTGTGTCGCCCATACTAAGATTTAAGACTCAAGAGGGCAATCCAGGCTTTAATGTTTTGTGTGTGTGTGTAAGGAAAGAAATTAAAGACTTAACTAATGCTGTGTATAGACAGGCCCACAGTTATACACACACACACACACACACACACACACACACACACACACACACACACACACACACACACACACACACACACACACACACACACACACACACACACACACACACACACACACACACACTCACACACTGTTATGGAACTTGGGATGGAAATTATTGCTATTTATTTTCCCAACTCATGCCTTTTATCTCTCTCACCCTCTGTCATGTCTTTCTCTCTCTCTCATGTCTGTGTCTTGGATTGGGTATGCTTGCCGGATGGTATAACCCTATAGGGGACCTATTACTGCTGTCACTGCCAAAGCTTCACCATTGGAAGCTGCCGCATAGTTCACAAACCGGCATTCCATACCTTATCTTACTTTTCTTTCTCCTCCCTTTCCATCCATCCAACTATTGTCATGCCCATTTGTCTCTTCTACCCCTCTTCTGTTTTTTTGTTCAAACTTATGTATGTTCTTACTTCACCCTTTACTCCATCCTGCATCCCAGCTCTCGCTCTCTCTCACTCTCTCACTCTCTCTCTCTCTCTCACACACACACACACACACACACACACACACACACACACACACACACACACACACACACACACACACACACACACACACACACACACACACACATGACACACACACACACACACACACACACACACACACACACACACACACACACACACACACACACACACACACACACACACACACACACACACACACACACACACACACACACACATCCCCCCATAGACCGAGGCCCAGTCCTAAGTGGTCCCCCTCAGCCACTGGCTGTCCTGTGTTATTTCCGGAGCGGAGGATGTGTTGTTGCTGTGTGACAGGCAGAGCCAACAGGCGGAGTTTGTTCGAGTGATGGTTGTGGGGGGGGGGGGTGGAAGTGGTGCTGGGTGGGGGGGGGGGGTAGGATTGTTGCCACACATAGTGTAAATGGTGTGATTACCCACCACCCCAGCGCTCAACAGGCCTTCCCTCTCCTCGCCTTGCCTGGGCTGGACCTAAATCAGTACCCGCCCCCCTCCCCCCACACTCCTACCCCCCGCCCGCCAGTCGTACTATGGCATCTCACTAACAGACTCACTGTCGCCACAGTGTAAGGGGACCTGCGCGTGCAGGTGTGTTTTTGCGTCTATGCCCACGTCACATGCACGTAGGCCAGGTGCTGTGTGGATCAAATGAGTCACTCTGTGGTGTGTGCGTTAGTGTGCGCGTGTGTGTGTCTGTGTGTCTGTGCGCGCGTGTGTGTGTGTGTGTGTGTGTGTGTGTGTGTGTGTGTGTGTGTGTGTCAGGGTGTGTGTGCCTGTGTGTGTGTGTTTGCTGGCCGTCGCCCCTGTGCTACCGTGGGTCACAGCTGAGTTTGGGAATAGCTCTAGGACATCCAACACCAGCTCTGGTACTCTGGGAATTATGTTAATATCCGCCCAGCAACAAGACCGCCCCTGGGGTCAATTGCACATTAAACTGCCAATCAGACTGTAAACAAGACGAGCCCCTCACACTTTGCACATGTGAGTGCCTGCCTGCCTAACTCCCTGAAATTACTTCTTGGATTCATTATGATTGGCCCCTATCGTTGCCATTCATCTGAACTTTCATCGGAATTGAAATTTAGTTTCTTCTAAGTTCTTAGCTCTGATCGGAACTTGGCTCGATCAGAATTTAGCCTTTTATAAGCACATTTTGTGATCTGATTTAAGGTTGGAATTTAGCTCTGATCGGAACTTGGCATTGATTAATTGTGATTTATTTGATTAAAAAGTGCCTTAAGCCTGTGGCCACTAGCATTTCACTTTATGCTGTCTTACTTTAGGTTCCCTCTCTTCTCAACTATCGAGCATGCGTGTGCTTGAGTTTGTGTGTGTGTGTGTGTGTGTGTGTGTGTGTGTGTGTGTGTGTGTGTGTGTGTGTGTGTGTGTGTGTGTGTGTGTGTGTGTGTGTGTGTGTGTGTGTGTGTGTGTGTGTGTGTTTTTGTGTGTGTGTGTTTGTGTCTGTATGCATGTTCCTGTGTGTGTGTGGTGTGTGTGTGTGTGTCTATATGCACCTTCCTGCTTGTGTGCACATGATACCGTTTACTGCCATAGAAAAGGCACATGATCAGCAGAGATATGCTCTCCCTAGCGTCTGGCCATTCATTTCATGTGGAGGTCGTGTGTACTCCCAACCTCAAGTTCAAACCATTTGAACTCAAACCTCTTTTACGGCTGACCTTTCGAAGGCCCAATCGGATTACGGTTTGAGACGTGCAAGGAGTTCAAACAGGGGACATAAAGCTACAGGCGCAGTCAGTTACCTCTTAAAACCCGCTTTTCCTTTGCTTTTTTCTGTTTTACTTGTGCTGTCTCAAAGGTGAATGTTTTTAGTTTTGCATGCCTTAGTATGTATGCCAAGTATTTGTAAACTGTGTGTGTGCGTGTGTGCGTGCGTGCGTGCGTGCGTGCGTGTGAATATGCCGACTGCATCACACCCCGTCACTGAGTGCAGATCATAAAGCTCTCCCCATGTGCTTAAGCCTTAATGCAGAGTTTGCTGCACCTGTCAGAAACCCCACCATTAATCTCCATGGAGACAGCAGAAGCCAGCCTATATGAGTCGGATGCAGGGGCTAGGCCAGTCAAATTTTGAGTGATGGGGATTGCATCAGAAAACTGGCAAGAAGGAGGCCAAAATTAGGCCTTGAAGTTTTTGAATTTCTGAGCATTGGCTCTCAGAACGTCAGTGTGGGAATCTTCTCTTTATTTACTCGGTGACAGCTTATGCATGGCCCCTCTGTGTTTTGGATGAAATGTAAGTGGAGATATTTGAGAAGATGTTTCTCTATATTTAGCTCTTGTGTTTGTCAGTGGGTGTCCTTCAAAACCAACGCTGACAAGCTTCACGCACGCAGACACACACACACACACACACACACACACACACACACACACACACACACACACACACACACACACACACACACACACACACACACACACACACACACACACACACACACACACACACACACACACACACACACACACACGTACTGCCAGATTGACAACTTCATCAAGTACAGCGTTGGTCGTGTTAACGTCAACTGCAACGGTATGTTTTTCTTGTCTAGAATAGAAAAGCCACATTTAGCTTGGATCTTGGAGCTCACGTTGTTGGTGTAGCTAACCCCTTACCATACTGAAATGTTTCCGTCAAACTGTCTCGGAACACACGCCCCAGGTTAAATTCTCCAAAGTGGAGCTTTTAAAAGAAATCGTTGACATAGTAACAAACTGAATGACGACTGCACAGGGCTCAGAATTGGACTCATGTGTATTCAACACCACCAGTGATGCATTAGTCATGACTGAAGGCCGTCATAGTGTTGCAAAGATTCCCCTTTTTAACCGCCAATGCGCAAGAATATGTCGACACGGTTCATCTAACTGCTTCTCTCTCACTCTTGTCGGCTGTGACATGACATGAACTGGTAGAGGGGGCATACGGCAACAAAATGTTTCACTATATCTCCGGGCAGGATTGGCCAGTGATTAGAGTGTCCACTCTGCTTGTAACTTTGGATAAAAAAAGTCTACTAAATTACTAAATATTAGTCAACTAAATCACTAAGCCAAGTAGTTATATATAAATGAGCAATGAAACCTATTAACAATGCAAGTTGTCCTAGAAAAGTTCAAAGTTTCAGACGATCTCAATACTGCAGTGTTGCTGGTTCGATTCCGCTGTTCAAAGTGTTGACATGTACCAAGACATCCTACTCCTAAGCCACTCCTGGCTAGCAATTGCTACCATGCAAGGTTTGCCTCTTCCAACTTTGCGTGGTGGGCATAGCTATTCTGTGAGCGATGCAAACAAGTAAAGTGCTTTGAGTGCCCCTCGTGGCCTGAGATTGCTGGTGCCAATGTATAATAGTGTGTATTAGCTCCAGAGTCACTCACCATGCCCAGGCTTGTATCTAATGAGCCAGAGAGTTTAAGTCTCTGTTCTGACACAGAGCCTGAACACCCCTTACTAGGGGAGATAAGAGCAGAGGGAATAACAATACTTGAGTTTATGTAAGAAACAGCATGAGAGACTTATCATAAGCAAACACTGTGAACTTGGCGCAAAGAGTACTTCTGGGGACCGAGGGGAGGGTAATGAACAGCGAGAGGGGGGGTTGAGTTGTTGGCCCAGGCTTAGGTTAGCATGACATCACCCTTCGGCTGTGTTCACAGGAAATTAGGTCAGAGCAGGAACCTTGTTGGGACAGGGGAGGACTTCCACACAGGTGCGAGTGGACGCAGCTACAAGGACACACGCATGCACACACACACACACACACACACACACACACACACACACACACACACACACACACACACACACACACACACACACACACACACACACACACACACACACACACACACACACACACACACACACACACATTTATATCATTGATTAACCAACTGGGCCTGTGCTGGTATGTATGAATGTTAGGGATCGAATAGAATTAAAAGGACTAAAGTTAAGTGAAGACAATGGAAAAAGGTCCAGGCAGACACACACGCACGCACGCAGGCATGCACACACATGCACACACAACTTTGGACCTACAGGAACCTCCGTTCAGACTCATACAATGGGGGCTTATGAAGTACACACACACACACACACACACACACACACACACACACACACACACACACACACACACACACACACACACACACACACACACACACACACACACACACACACACACACACACACACACAGTAGGTTCACACTCTTTGCCTTTAAGGGAGTGACATAATGATCCAGCATTCAATCTGGGATATAATGCAACTGATGTTTCCCAGCGCTCGTGCACACACACACACACACACACACACACACACACACACACACACACACACACACACACACACACACACACACACACACACACACACACACACACACACACACACACAGACAAATAGAGCACACTATTGTGTAGATCAGACTTTTATTTCATAGGCTTTTTGACTTCGAGAGGCATATGGCGTAACGCATCCGTTGGCCTCCCCCCTGATCACCATGGAAACCAGAACAACATGTTTCTAAATGCCAGAGTAGCTCCTCAAAAACACGATTTGTGCAGTTAAACTGGTTAACGTGGACACAATAGCATCCTGAGTGTTGTATAGTTTCCTACCAACCAGTATCCTGGCTGTGTGTATGTGCGTTTATATTGCGTATGTGTTTTTGTGTGTGTGATGAATAAAATAATTATTGGAAGGAGAGCGGTGTGTTATCCCCATGGTTACGACCCAGAGCAACCTTTTTGATACTATCTTGCTTGCATAGTTTTGTATGAGCATTATAATGAGGGATGTTATGTCTTGTTTAGAATAACACGTGGCACTATTCTAGAAGTGTCCAAGAAGCTTAACCCTTAAAGCGGACAATCTAAATAAATAGGGCTAAAAAAACAGATTGGTGCATCCCTAGTTTAGTTATCATGGTAGCTCCCTGACAGACCCAGTCCAGCTGTATTGATATGCAGAAAAAGAGCTGCTGCCCTCTAGTGTTCCCCTGGACACATCACAGACGCCCATGCTTCATGAAGATGGTCTAAAGCAGCATCTGCAGGTTGAGTTGGGAATTAACACCCACGTGACATCTGCACCATGTTTTTCACCTCAGCCACCTCTTCTGTTAAAAACAATATTGACGACTAGTTACTCTAAAGTCATCCGCTAAAAGAATATTGCTCAAGGTCGGCCTACAGGTGGATTCAGGACACTGGCGTTTAAACCCAACGGCTTTTCGCTTGGAGTTAAACATCATAATTCCTACTCTCCACCCCTCTACTGCGAAAGGTCCCAAGAATGAATTAACATCCATCAACCTAAGCCCTGTAAACATAAATAATGGCTAAAGTGAAAAAGGGACCAAAGGCTTAAACGGAGTGATCTGTTTCTTAGAGGGTCACTTAACAAAATAGCTTTGATTTAGTTTCTGCCCGATTATGACTAATCCTAATGTGTTCATAGTGTTAGGCACTTTGAAGATTGTCTTTGAGTGGTTTAGGGCTGTTTGGCTACTAAGCGGAAGATCTTACAATAATTTGGGGGGCTTGGGGAACGTTTGGTGATCGATAATCATGTTGCTAAACTGTCAAAGTAACCACAAGCAGAAACCTGTCTAATTATTCCACGTTTCCTCTGAAAAATGCCCAACGAATGCGGTAGACATGCCTCGAACCACATATTGGTCGGATGTGGTGGCTACTTCGTTCCCGCATTTCACCGTTATTTCCTCGAGAGCTGAAGAGATCTTCAGTTGCCTCATACTTGGAAGTATTTCCATGAAAATGTGTTATTTCGCCCTCAGGGCCGTTGGGCTTGTTATTGTTAGCTTGTGCAATGAATAGACTGTTAAATTGCCGCTGCTTATCCAGGTTTGCTTCCACTGAGAAATAAAAACAAAGAAAGTGTCAATCCCCGGTCAACCAATTAAGGGTGTGCAATAGGACAATATTAGGTAGTGAACGATTCAAAGGCCTCTGCGAGCTGCCTTCACAGAGAGACCGTTAGCATTGTGCTAAAGTTGCAGTTCTGTGGCTCATCCAAAAGTGTTTCTCTCAGCTAAATCCTAAATCAAACGTCCAAACTTGCTCAGGGACACATCGACACTCAGCTAGGAGGAGCCGGGGATCGAACTAGCAACCTTAGATTTACCATTCAACCTGCTCTACCTGCTGTGCTACTGGTGCTCCCAATATAAACCCATGGTGTGTTCATGTGTGATGCCCAAGCAGCGGTTGATATGTTGTTATGTTGTTATGTTGGTGTCCGAAACAGGGTAAGGCTTCCCGGGCACTTATAGTATAACGCCACAGTGTGTGAAGGTTACATATACAACATCGCTCATTATAGCGCTCAGACACAACGGCGGTACTAAAAATGTATCACAAAGTTGTTGTGGGTCGTAACCATGGGGAAAACACGCCCCCCCTTCCTAGCACTCTCAGCACAAAAGGTATTTTTTAATTTTTCAGAGTGTTCGAAATCTAGCTGAAAAAGTGGGTACACTTACATCTGAATGTTATGTAGGTATTCTTATGAAACTAATGCTAAACCATGTTAAAATTCTTTTTTTTGTTTGGTGGTACTGTAAAGCAACATTCAAAATCAACATAAAAAGTTCATGGATCATGATCCTGCATGGATTTGTAGAAGATATTTTTGCCATATCACCACCCCTACAACCAATAACACAATTTAGTGGGGACTAACAAAGAGGGTCACTAGTTTCCAGTGCTGAACTGTGATCTTATTGGCTAGTCCCAACTAACTGAATCCCAACCAATAGGATCCCAGTTTGGGTGCTGGATAACTTACATAATCTGTCATCTCAAGATAGATGGCTGTTTGGGAAGGCATCGCCGTGTGTGTGTGTGTGTGTGTGTGTGTGTGTGTGTGTGTGTGTGTGTGTGTGTGTGTGTGTGTGTGTGTGTGTGTGTGTGTGTGTGTGTGTGTGTGTGTGTGTGTGTGTGTGTGTGTGTTAAAATAGGGATGCCAAGCTTAACCCCTTATGAAGTATTTTATGGTTGTCAGCAAACCCGCCATTACCCGTGTCTCTTCCACCGGCGGAAATCCTTTGGGTGTTGACGCCTGAAATCATTTAACCTGGGTTCAGGTTCCTGACCAGTAGATCAGTCATTACTGGGTGACTGAAGTAAGGGGGCTGAACTTCATACTGTTTTGAAGTGATCCGATTGTGATCCGAAGCCCGTTTTCAGCAAAGGGGCTTGTTGATAATTCTCTTGGCTATGTTCATTCATTCTATAATTATTTCATCCAACTTTTATTTTTATTATATATTTATAAAATTTGATTGCTTAAAATCCCAGAAGAATAAACAGTTTTCCTTATTTATACTTTTACCCCCTGCTTTCGTAAGCATTATAAGGTTAATGTAATATATGCAGGTTATTAAACTGCATGGAATTGAGTGGCATCTAGCAGAACGGACTTGGCAGACGTTAAATATAATGTTTGTGTGTATATATATGTGTGTCTATTAATCCATGAAAATAAGAATAACTAGAATAGAATAACATCACTTAAGAATGAGCCTTTTATATCTACGTACAGAGTGGGTCCTTCTCTTGGAGTTATCCTGTATATGTAAGTGTCTGAGAAGCCTAACACTATTTCGGACGCAAACCATATAGCCAGTGAAGATGAGCTTATCCTCCAAAAATATCCTATGTATTAGAGGACTAAGTTAAAATGGAGTTTCACACACTTGCAAGTAAACTTGTACCAACCGCTATCCAGATTTATCATCAATAAATATAACCAAATTGTCTCTCTCCACCATCTTATACTGTCTCTCTTCTTTGCATTTGGCCAACTACACAACTAATGCCAGGGTGTGTTCTTGCTCTGTCCAATTTATCTAGTATGCATCGAGAAGTGACTTGTGTGGAGCCGGGATACCGAAATATCCCAGAATGCACAACAATTGGCAATGTAGGAGGAGAAAACACACAACTGTTGGCTATAACTCTGATCCATTTTTATGATTTTTTGCTGAATTTTCATTCGACATTGACATTCATTCACCAACATCCACAACAACCACCTTCAATAACTTTTTTTCCAGCCACTGGCTTTTTGGATGTAGGCTACATTTCTTGGAAGAAGAGAAGAGGCCGGGCTGTTTTTTATTTCATGTTTGGTTTTATTGGGTGAAGATAACCGGAGGGTTGCCAAGACGACCTCAGATGGGGGCGTCATCAAGTAGTAGACTGCTGTTCTGACTACCAAATGACGGGCAGCCCATTCTGGGTAGTTTGCACTCCTGAGCCAAACTCCCAAGTACGCAAGTCCGAATTTGCCGTTCTTGGTATTGAGAAAGATGTCATTGTTGCTTTGGACGTCATTGTTTGACAGGATGTGGATGTGGCCTACAGGAAGTTATCCATGTCATCTGTTGTTAAAGGAGAACTTGACGAGAGACCTGATTTTCTTGAGTGGATGTGGTTCCCAGAGTCAGTGTGTGTATGTCTGTGTGAGTTGGTGTATGTGGATGCATGTGTGAAATCTGCCCTGTTCCCAAAACCAGAAATAAGTGTCATTTCATCTCTGATTTACACATATGTTTGCTCATAGTAGGGTAGGATAGTGTGTGTGTGTGTGTGTGTGTGTGTGTGTGTGTGTGTGTGTGTGTGTGTGTGTGTGTGTGTGTGTGTGTGTGTGTGTGTGTGTGTGTGTGTGTGTGTGTGTGTGTGTGTGTGTGTGTGTGTGTGTGTTCGCTTCTGTGAGGGTGTGTGGTTGGAGTGTTTAGGAAGTTGTAATGTTCGCACTATCCCCTCGCCATTACCCCTGAGAGGTAAAGAGGCGGTTCCTGTGACCATTAATAACCCCCCCCCCCCCACACACACACACACACACACACACACACACACACACACACACACACACACACACACACACACACACACACACACACACACACACACACACACACACACACACACACTTCACCCATAGTTCTATTTAGGACTGCTTATGCTAATGTTAGATGACTTGGTTTAGAGTGTGGTTCATGCACCTGTCTGGCCCATGTTGCTGACTCACCTCTTCCCATAGATAACGCTGTTATCTGAGTATGTCTTTATTGAGCATGTAGAGGGTTACTTGCTCAAGGATTCCTAAAGGTGAGACCGTGGACTTCAGGTATTAAACCCAGTAGCTTTTGGCTGGCACCCAAACCATTAAACGATTTGCTCTCGGCCATTGAACGATCATGCTAAGCTATTTTCTAACTACTTTGTGTGTTGGCCATAAAGTATTTTTTTCCATATTCAACCAATGGATAACGCATATCCTGGAAATGGAATAATTCAACTTTTCTGCAATTGTTTAACGGACACAGAGTTGATGTTGCAGACAAGACCACTTGGAAGCAGTAATAGTATTTCAAGATATCGAGTGTGACATTTTCCCAAGTACTCACATTAGCGGAGCCTGACCACAGCTCTGTCTCCTGTTTACTTGTGGTGAAGTTGTTTTAATGTGGAAACCCTGAGTAAAGCAGGGAAGTTGTGGCCGGTGTAATGAGCAACCAGGCTCTAGGACCCAGGGGAGGCTTTTTTTTCAAGGGCTAGGTTACACCACCTGTCATTCAGACAGGAAAAGAGCACACAGCTGCCTGAGAGCATCTGTTCTGCACACACAAACACACACACTCACACACACACACACACACACACACACACACACACACACACACACACACACACACACACACACACACACACACACACACACACACACACACACACACACACACACACACACACACACACACACACACACACACATAGAGCTCTTTATACAGCCATTAATGATAGAACTCACACCGCATGACGAGGGACGATGAGAGGGCATGAGAGGGGAAATTGTGGGAACTCATTTTCAGGCGATATTGTCATATTGGGAGACAGAAGCTTTTGAACTCTCCAGATCTTGCGCTGTCGGTTAGTGTGAACAGAGATTGTGATTGGTTAGTGGTAGGGGAGATGGGTTGTGTGTATGTTTTTGTGGGTGTGTGTTGTGGGGCAAGGTGGATCAGGCCATGACCTTTCAGTTGTCATCAGGCCCTATGGGGGTTTCATTGAGAAAGGGTTGGCCTGAGATGTCCAAGATGACATAATAATACTGACCTTATTATTACATACCAAAACATAAGTGAATCATCACAAATTGAATCTGCTTTTAATTTGACACAAGCACTGTGTATCTATATGAATATATATTGGTACATTGACGGTCAACAACAACTAGATGGCACTGTTTATACTACTCCTCTTCAAATAAACGAACAACACTTTGCAGTTGTTACACTAGTTCACTGTTCAAACAAATACAAGAACTGAAGCGGCCAGTTTGTTGGTGTTTATTAACATAGGGGCCTTTATACAGTCATCGCTGAACATTTCACTAATCTCATTGTGATGGAGAATAGGTTTGACTGGTGTGAACTGGTAGAGAGAGGGGGAGAGGGAGGGAGAGAGGGAGAGAGGGGAGAGAGAGATGTTGTCGGGTGGCAATGAAGTGATACTTTATGGCTGGGAAATTAAAAGCGTACCAGGGGAGCCTGGACTGTGGGTTCCTGACTTTGGGCTGACCTTGTCCTTAATGTTTCCACCAAGCCAACACGGACATGCTTCACTGCATAACAATCTGGCGTAACATTGAACTTTACACACGGCTTCCTTGTTGTATATATTTCAGCCTATAGAAAACAGTAATATAACACTGATCTTATAATAAGGATGGTATTATAGGAGTAATAATAGTATTGTTTAGAATAAGGGTACAGTATAATAATAGGAAGGTTACCTTCACATATACATACAGCATATCATACCGGCTACACGTTTCAGGACTATTATTGACTTTCATGTATATGGAAATCTGTATATATGTATACATAGACTTTTGAACTCATTTTGGTTGGCATTGGTGCTCGTGGTCCATTGTCATCAATTAAAAGTGGGTTGAATCTGAACAGACTGCCCCAGCCAACTTTAGTTATCTGCGGCCATTACAAAATGTTTCAGATAGGGAAACGCTTAGCATTACGACTTCCCGACGTCTAACTTTAGTGAGGACAGGCAATAGACGGGAGTGTCACACACACACACAAAAATACCCCCACACACACACACACATAATTAAACACACTTGCGCACACACACACACACACACACACACACACACACACACACACACACACACACACACACACACACACACACACACACACACACACACACACACACACACACACACACACACACACACACACACACACACACACACACACACACGTGTGTGTGTGTGTGCCACCGCAGCGCGGCATGGCTCATATTTCTCGGTGTAGTCCACCAGTAGCCCATTCTTGGAGCGACAGGCACCAGTCAGAACTAAAACTAGACCGCTACCTCCAGAGCGAGAGAGCAGCGGGAGCTCTGACGAGCTCCTTCTACCCCAGGGAAGAGTGTCTCACTGCTGGGCGGCGATCGACCAGACCCCCCCCGGTTCCCCGACCCCGTCCCCACCACCACCACCACCACCACCACCATCATCTCCGGCCGCCGTCGGGGTTCTACTTCAAAAGCCGGCACGATTACAAGGGATCTTTGAGGAATACCCTGATGCACGAAACAACTGGTGGATTACCAGGGCACAGGAGCCTGCTGTAGGCGTGTGTGTGCGTGTGTGTGTGTGTCCGTGTGTGTCCGTGTGCGTGCAGGAGTGCAGGCCGTCTGTTCCCCTTGGGTTTTTTTTTCTTTCTATATTGTTATGAATGACCGCGTGTGTGCGCTGTGAGCGAATCCAGCGTGAGACGCATGCGTAGGGCCGTGGCGGGACGCCGGACCCCCCCCCCCCCCCCCCAACCCCTCACCCCCCCTTGCCCACAACTCTGACACAACCTTCCCGGCGCATCTGGCTTCTTCAGCTGTCGGTTCCCCCCCAACCTCGCCCCATGTGACACTTTGTCCGGCTACCGTCGCTTCTTACCCCCTTATCGCCCGCTTCATCCGCCCAGCCTAACCGGACCACGAGTGGGTCCCCACCATCGGTCACATTTCGGGTGAGCTCCCTTGGCTGGTCGTCGGACTTCCCTTTTCTCCGGTGGCCGGTTCGGGTGGGGGTGGGGTGCGCGTCGCTGCCCCCGCCATGATGATCAAGGAGTCGTCCCTGCGAGGAGACCCTGACCTGCGTGGGGAGCTAGCCTTTCTGGCACGGGGGTGTGACTTTGTTCTCCCCTCGCGCTTCAAGAAGAGGATCAAGTGCTTCCAGCAGCTGCAGCTGCAGCAGCAGCAACAGCAACAGCAGCAGGTCAGTGAGGGCACTGGCTAGCGGCAATGCCAAACAGGAAGTCAGTCAGTGAGGCGAAGATGCACTTTTGGGCTCACTGCGTGTGTTTGTGATAGTGTGCTTTGATATGTGTTGTTGTCGCTTTAAGAACGGTGTAGTTGTGTAGTGTTGGAGATAACCGAATATTTCTGTTCCTCTCGACCTCTGTGTTGTTGTCAATCTCTTCCTTCCTCTTTAGTTCTCACTCTGTCTGTATCTCTCACTTTATCTCTTTGTCACAGTTGGAAAACATGCACTGTAGCCAACACATTATGTGCATTTATCTGCCACTGAGAGAGAGAGAGAGAGAGAGAGAGAGAGAGAGAGAGAGAGAGAGAGAGAGAGAGAAGAGAGAAGAGAGAGAGAGAGAGAGAGAGAGAGAGAGAGAGAGAGAGAGAGAGAGGAGAGAGAGAGAGAGAGGAGAGAGAGAGAGAGAAGAGAGTAGAGAGAAGAGAGAGAGAGAGAGAGAGAGAGAGAGAGAGAGAGAGAGAGAGAGAGAGAGAGACTATTCTGAGGCAGATACCAGTGAGGTATTTATAGGATGGGCCTGCAGGAATAGAGTGATAGAATGAATGAGGTGGAACACTGTGGTGGTGGGAGGTACAGCTGTCCTACTCAATAGACAACCTATGGAGGCCTTGTCTGCACCAAACACAGACTAATTAAGTCTAAACTAATTATGTAAGTACTAAGACAGCATAATTCAGTCCAACTACCTAAATGTGAATTAAGAGCTTTTACTTTGCCCTTTTTTTTAAGTACGTGCGTGTGCCTGTGTGAGTGTGCGTCATTTTTTAAAAGCCTGAAAAAGAATGAATGGGTATTTAGAAAAATACTAAAGGCTGTGCACCAACTTTTGGGCTTGGGCACTTCAACCTGAGCCACTACACTAGTATCCACCTCTCGAAATGTTCCCGTTTTACTGTTCGAGCCAATGACAGAAGCATACAGCCTGCAAAAAAGCATAAATGTATTGTGTGTTATGAAAGACTAGTCTATGGTGACTTATTGGTGCCTCAAATGGAATGAAAGCTCCAACAGAAGGGATGCTGTTACTATTATTTGGGTAGGGATCTTGCAGTGATTTCGACACAAGACAGTAAGGAGAAAGAAGGAACCATTGGCATTAGGGAAGCCTGCTGGTCAACTGTGGGCATCGGGGTTCAGTCTCGGAACCCCAACCTTTCCGTTGGGTTGCCAGTTTGTGGTACAACACTACTACACTGTGCGACCCCACCCAAAACACTTGAAATACAAAACACCTGTTTGTATCCCACAAACCACCCTGACCTCTAACTCTCCCCCCCCCCCCTCACCTCCACAACCTCCTCTGCTCCTCCCAGGTCCAGTCCAAACCAGAGAAGAAGCCCGGCACCCCTCCCCCGGCCCGGCCCGCCATCTCCCCGCCCCCGGCCCCCCGGTCCCCCAGCCCACCCCCTGCCCCTCGTCCCCCTCCCCCCCCCGCGGTGGTGGTGGTGGTCCCGCCGCCGGTGTTACTCCCCCCTCCCCAGTCCGCAATCAACATTCCGAGGTTCTACTACCCCCGCGGGCTGCCCGTGTCGGGACCGCCCCAGAACCACGACGCCGCCATCGCCGCCGCCGAAGCGGCCTTCACCGAGTTCGAGGAGGAGAAGGCGGACATCTATGAGATGGCCAAGATCGCCAAGGTCAGTGGAGGTCAATATGGGATGTCACAGGTGACAGCAACCCACGCCCCCTTAAAGGGGCCCTGCCCAGTGGACCGCACCAACCGGTACCGGCTGGTCAGTTGATCCCCCCCCCCCCGTTATAGGTGTAGGTCGACTCTCCCGTTTGTAATGTCACTTTTGCTCTTTCATTTCGCTTTAAGGACCCATCAGCTAATATCCATAACCTATTGAACTATTGACTTATCCTCATAGATAAAGACTCCCCATGTTTTAATATCGAGGCTGCACTTCACAGCTTCCTCGGCTGCCTTTGCACTCGCGCGAGTTTGACCGCACCAACTGCGAGTGTTTACCCATGCGAAGAACGAGGTGCTTACCTCGCGTAAACTCCAACGTTTCCCTCCACTAGCCATGGGCGAGATAACCACCATTGCGGCTCTATACTGGTTGTGTCCCGGAGACGTCAGAGAACCCAACGCCGTCGTATCGGGGCTCATAACCCCATCCAGAGGCGCAGCTTGGTGAAGTTCAGGAGCTTTGTGATTCCATCAGGCTTCAGTGACACTGCTTCACATGAATTTCGAGCAAAACCTGCGAACAATGCAAATTTCATGTCGTTTGTGCGAGTAGTAGCTTGCGCGATGTGCATCTATTAGCACCTTTGCGTTTCAGTGAGAACGCACCTTGAAGCAGACATGCATGAAACCTGAGTGAAACTGTCCGAACACTAAAACATTCGCAAACACTTAATAATTGACTTCCCTGAACAGATTTGACAGCGTTATGATATCAATTTCTAGCTGTTTGTGATTTATTTGTATAAATCTATATATATTTTGATCTCGTACTTATCTATTTGGTCTGTTCTAGGCGTGTGGGTATCCCCTCTACTGGAAAGCGCCGCTGTTCAACGCCGCGGGTGGGGAGAGGACTGGATTCGTGTCTGTCCACTCGTTTATTGCAACCTGGAGAAAGTAAGACATACATCCGTCCCTCCATGCCTCCCTCCCTGACTCCTCGTCTGACAATGGATAAAGCCATTCTCAACGCCCTCCCAATCTCTTCTTTATATGTTGTTCCTTATCTTCCTCTTCCCCTCTCTCTCTCTCTCCTGTCCTCTCTTGCACTCTTCCCTCCTCTCCTCTTCTTCTCCTCATCCTCATCCTCCTCCTCTCTACTGCAGGCTGTTGCACAGTTGCCATGACGACTCATCCATGTTCATCTGTCTGCTGGCGAAGCCCAGCTGTAGCTACCTGGAGCAAGAGGACTTCATCCCACTCATGCAGGTACAAAACACCCACAACGCCAATCAACCAAGCAATCATCTGCAGATGACGTCACACCAGTGCAGCAACTTCAGTCGTATATTTCCTAGATCATGCAAAGCATGTTTCTTGCAGGTTAATGGTGTGTTCAGGCCTAATTGTTTAATAATAAGGTATTATCAATCAAGGTTGAGAGGCTAACTTGTTATCTTATCTGCACAACCCATTTTCAGCATAGTGACTTGGAAGCTTTTTTAATTGAACATTTTAATCATTGACACACTAAGGCAAACATCCTATTCGTAAACCCAGCCACACATCAAATTGTTACTGTATGTATCAACCCAACCCCGAGCTCAGCTCATATCACCTATCGTCAACTGACTAAATATGGTCAAAATGTTGACGCGTACCCATTGCTGGGTGAAATCTGGCTCAGTTGGTGAAAAACTGCCTGTATCAAAGGTGATAAAGGGTGGATGAATGCATTCTTCAAATGTTCTTCGTTCCTTTCCATGTTCAGGATATCGTGGACACCCACCCTGGGCTGACGTTTCTCAAAGATGCGCCTGAATTCCATTCCCGCTACATCACGACGGTGAGTAACTTGTCAAGGATTAGTTTGACTGGAAAATTCTCTGTATTCTTGTGTATAACGTTTTTTAAACACTTTATATACACAAACTTTATAATTAAAAAAGTTTGTGTAGTGAGAAATGTAAGACAAATCTATTTAATTTGTAAGGTTACATTATGGATATCATTGTGTTGTTTAATGAACAAGTACATTATAAAATACACAACACGTTGACATTTGATTTAATCAGTTACTTGGTAAGATAAATTACCCTAGGCTACATTGTTGTGTCCTTACGTCACATGTAAGGTTTGCGTTTCCCTTTGCTAAGCCAGTTTTACGACAAAGACTAAACTTTATGCGTGCCATTCAGACTGGAATGTAGAATCAATCGATTGTAGAATCAATCGGAACTCGGAGCTTGATTGGACACTTAGAGTCTCAGCGTGCTGAGTAGTTGGCACTGTTGTTCCTACTTCTTCACTTGCTGCCATAACACCAGCAGCCCAACGTCCGTCTGTCTCCTGTGACCGTCTGTCTGTCTGTCTCTCTCTCTTGCACTCTGTCTGTGTCCTATGTATATATCTGTTTCCGTCTTGTGTGGCTAAATGTCTGTAATTTTATATGTCCATCTGTCTGTCTTTCTGTACATCTGTCTATCTATCTCTCTATCTGTCTCTTTCTCTATCTTTCTTTCAATGTGTGTGTGTGTGTGTGTGTGTGTGTGTGTGTGTGTGTGTGTGTGTGTGTGTGTGTGTGTGTGTGTGTGTGTGTGTGTGTGTGTGTGTGTGTGTGTGTGTGTGTGTGTGTGTGTGTGTGTGAATATGCTCATGGTCAGAAGTGAATATTGTGAATGCCACCACTGATGATGAAGACTCCATGAATAAGAATAGTGAGGTGGTCATGTGACTGTTGTGTAACCGCAACACGCTGCTCGTCGCCACATGGGGACAACTGCAACGCGTGCAGCATGAGGGGGTCCGCAGCTGCCCCCCCCCCTCCTACACAGAGCTATGCGTCGGATTCTGATTACATCACGGAACACCGTGCCCTCACCCCCTGAGAGCCTCTGGAAACGGAGGACCTTGGTCGACCGCATGCCCATATTAGCACTGTGTACCCATGTGTAGCGCTGCTGGGCTAGTGTTAGCAGACATGTGTGGCGCTGGGCTAGCGTTAGTAGACATGTCTGGCACTGGGCTAGCGTTAGTAGACATGTGTAGCGCTGGGCTAGCGTTAGCAGAGCTGGGCTAGCATTAGCAGACATGTGTAGATTTGGGCTAGTGTTAGCAGACATGTGTAGATTTGGGCTAGTGTTAGCAGACATGTGTAGAGCTGGACTAGCGGTAGCAGACATGTGTTGAGCTGGGCTAGCCTTAGCAGAGCTGGGCTAGCGGTAGCAGACATGTGTTGAGCTGGGCTAGCGTTAGCAGAGCTGGGCTAGCGTTAGCAGACATGTGTAGCGCTGGCCCTGACATCGCCAGACCAATTTGCATAGGTGTATTAATCTGGTACCATTCAATTGATTCTCAATTACCAAGGGGCATTATCAACTGGTGCAGACCAGAATGCCTCTGGACGCAATTGGATAGACCTACAACCAATCAGAGCCACCAAACGTGTGCCACATCAGCGGCACATCTTGGTTTTTTACTAAAATGCCTCAACCGCTCTCCGATAGGGTCGCTCCTCATCGTATTCAACCTGCCCTGAATAAGATATACAGTTGTGATTGGCCCGGCCTCTTCCAGGTCTTCTAGAGATCTGTCTTACCACGAGATGGGCCACACCCATATGCGAGATCAGAGGGGTGATTTGGCCTAAAGGCTTTGTTATGGTCACGCCACCACGTCAACACAACGCAAGGAAATTTACAGACCGATTACGTCTTGCGGTCTTTGCGTCCACCGCAAGGGCCGGACGTGCGCCTCCCAAAAATGTTAACCTTGCATTGAGGTCACACAGTAGCAAGGAGTGTTAATGGTCCACTCACTAAAACCCGACTCAGAACCAAAACAGGTTCACATCTGCGTCGAAGCGTCTGCGTGGTCATTGCGTTGCGTCGACATGGAACCATAACTGAGCCTTAATGGCTGCATCAGCGGTTCTAGGCCGAAAGATAAATTATCACATTCATCAAACCAAAATAAATAGTATTCCAACCAATCACCGACAAGGGATGGGTGTTGTGGGGTTTTGCTCAGCGTTCATGATCGTTTTTACTCGACGCACGGAACGCGGAAAGGGAGGGCCGAGCTGGCTCTGTTTGGGGTCTCGCTTCAAATACCAACAGAATTGACGTCACCCGACATCGATGATCCAACTTTTAACACTCCTCCTCTGGTCCCTCCCCTCTCTCTCTGGCCAGGTGATCCAGAGGATCTTCTACGTGGTGAACCGCTCGTGGTCGGGCCGCGTCACCATGACGGAGCTGCGGCGCAGCAACTTCCTGCAGACGCTGGCGCTGCTGGAGGAAGAGGACGACATCAACCAGATCACCGATTACTTCTCCTACGAGCACTTCTACGTCATCTACTGCAAGTTCTGGGAGCTGGACACCGACCATGACCTCTACATAGACCCCAAGGATCTGGCCCGGTACAACGACCACGGTGAGGGGCCCCTCACACAGGTTCAAGATTCAAGAGAGATCCAAGAGGGTTTGTTACAGCAGCAGCAGTCACTGGCAATGCTCTCTCTCTCAGGCTCCTTCAACAATGACCCAAACTGGACATGAAATAATTTGAATAAAATATATATATATATATAACTAAACAATGGCTGTAAACTAACTAGAATACTGGCCATGAAATAATTTGAATAAAATATAAATATAACAATGGCTGTTAACTAAATAGAATACTGGCCATGAAATAATTTGAATAAAATATAAATATAACAATGGCTGTTAACCAAATAGAATACTGTCCATGAAAAAATTAGAATAAAATAAAATATAATAATAGCTGTAAACAAAATAGAATAGGGGGCATGAAATAATTAGAATAAAATAAAATAGAATAAAAACGATGAAATAGAATACTGTACATGGAATATAAAAATGTGAAATCTAATATTTATTCGTAATATGAACTTTGGCTGAACAATCCTCGTTCACGTATATTTGACCTTATTCTACAGTCTCCTTATTGATGGTTTGTCGCGATCAGGAGTGAATACTTTGCGCAGTTCAGACAGAACAGAGCCGTCCGTCTCCAAAGAGACCGCTCCCTGTTTAAATGAATAGATGTATTATATTAATTACGGTTTATTAAACAGGCTTTAATGATAGTATTTAAGTCTAATAGTAGCCTGTTCTATGAGAGCCTATAGTCTATTTTCTGTCAAATTGAAAGCAGATGCTTAAAGGAACCGACACGCACACTGTGGTCATGTAATGATAATGATGGTGGGTCGTTTAGCGGAAGCACAAAACCGTCGCTATAGACAGCTGTGGGAAAATCCAATAAGCCAATTGGTTGTAATCAACTATCTTAACCACGCAAAAGATTCCAAAAATGAGGCGTCATTGGTAATATTCTACATGTTAAATATCATACATGAATCTGAATCGAGGTCACCTCATCGAGAATTCTTTTTGGATGAATAACTGCTTACAATAGAAAAGTGAAAAGCTATTTTTTATTTATCTATTTCTTTTTTTTTTCTTTGCTATCACATCTTGCCTGCTACATGGTGTATCGGGGGCTTTTGTTCACAGAGACGTCTGAATTATCTTCCCTATTCAAACCGAGTCACATTATAACTTTCTGTCATTCACAGCTTCTTCCAACAGGATAATTGAAAGAATGTTCTCAGGAGCAGTCACCAGGTAAACACACAGCTATGCTCACACATACAGGCACAAACACACACCTTTATTCACCAAGAGTGCTTGTACAAACATACACAAACATAATATATATACATAAACTCATAGACACACACACACACACACACACACACACACACACACACACACACACACACACACACACACACACACACACACACACACACACACACACACACACACACACACACACACACACACACACAGACAAAAGGTTGCATTACATAGGGGTCACAGCTGCCGGTCTGGTCAATGCTAACTGGTGATTGCTTCTGGTTGCCAGGGGTAACTCGGTACAGAGGGAGAACAGGATGAGCTACGCCGAGTTCGTCTGGTTTCTCATCTCTGAGGAGGACAAGAAAAACCCCACCAGGTACTCCACTCTCTGCATGGTACTGGGAGATATATGTTACCACTACGGCTGGGCTACTTCTGCACTGTTCTTTGGATCGTCGGTTCATTGGATGTGTCGGTATGATGCAACACTCTGAATGAACCATGTCATGTAACCTCAAGCTCCAAGCACATGACCCTGTCAGGACAAACGTCAAATAATGTTTCAAATTCATTCAGAAGTGGTGCATTACCATCTGTATATCGATTGTGCGAGTGGAAGTAGTGTCTAAGTCACCTATGACCTGGCTGACTCGCCACAGTGTACAGTGTAAAAGGCAAACACGCCCAGCATTGGTTTCCCCTTCATCTTCTCCCATTTCATGCGGGTTGTATCTTGGCCTGCTTAGCGGAGTCTTCAGGATGCCTGGCTCCTGTTCAACAGAAAGGCTCGTCAAGACTGGTGCCCCTCGTGCCACGTTACCTTGGCTGATAGAACAGCCAGATTGGTAGGGATAGAGGATGGCACGGCTGACTCCTATCTGCCACCGTTCGTTATGACGGCAGGTCAAGCGCCAAGGAGGAGTGGCTTGGGCCTGGCCTAATCTTGGACGAGGAGCAAGATGGGCGATACCTCGCCTTCCAGGGGGGGGCACTTAAGCATCCCATTTGGCAGAGATTAAGGCTTTCCTGCTAAATCTGCAGCCGGTTAGTGTCCGGCCAGAAGAGGTTCCACATCCAGCTGAGCCTGTATCTCTGTCTACCTGGGCATCAGACTACCTCTTACGGATAATGAATAGTTTAACAGAGACCACCTCTCGGGCCCACACAGGAACTGCTTACGGTTCCCTTGAAGGCTCTGAGGCCTGTGCAGCCTCAGTCAACCTAGCCATGAGGATGGCTTTAGCAGATCTGGGATTAGACTTCACACTTGCAGAAATGAGTGAGTTCCAGAGACACTATAGCGGTAGCTATGGGCTGAAGCATATGCCCAACATATACAGCACGCCGTTGCCTATCTGAATGTGTCATTGTAGCTCAGTTCCTCTTATCCGAAAGGTGTTCTCCAGACGCTTAAGGTGGGGCCAGGACAGAGCAAGCCCTAGAATGCAATTTCCCGGTAAACAGGCACCAGCTTTCAGGCCTGCTTAGGGAGAAAAGTGGGTTTTCGATCGCCAGCTCGCACTGGTGGCCAACAGAGAGTACTCTGGTCCACTGAGCGGCTGTTTCATCCTCCTGCACCATTTCAGCCATCATTTCGCCAACACCAAGGCCCTGAGTGAAGGTTTCTTGTCAGATGCTTCTCCAGGCTGCCTAGGAAACGCTATATCCTACACTGTCCCAGGGATAGAACTACAATTCTGATCGCAGACTTCCCAACACAGACCTTTTGACCCTATAAATATCGATAACTTATTAATAATTTTAAGAAAGTGATTATATTTCTCTCTCTCTCTCTCTCTCTCTCTCTCTCTCTCTCTCCCTCTCACCCTCTCACTCTCTCTTTTTCCCTGTCTGTGTCTGTCTGCAGCATAGAGTACTGGTTCCGCTGCATGGACATGGATGGAGACGGGGTCCTGTCCATGTTTGAGCTCGAGTACTTCTACGAAGAGCAGTGTGAGCGTATGGAGGGCATGGGCATCGAACCCCTGCCCTTCCAGGACCTGCTCTGTCAGATGCTCGACCTGGTCAAGCCAAAGAGCCAGGGTCAGTCTCCCCATCCGTCCCCCTTATCATCTTCCTTCTCTCCTTTCGTACATCCGTCCAGCTACCCCTCCATCCTCCCTTGTTCCCCCCCTTTCTCCATTCGCTACGTCTCCCCTTCCATCGTTCCGTTCTCTTTCCTTCCTTCAGTCCGTCCGTCTTTCCTCCCTTCCCTCCCTCCCCTCCTCCCTTCCGTTCATCTCTTCTATCCTTGCATCCTTCGCGATTCCCTGCCCCCCTTCCTTCCGTCCTCCCTCGTCTGTGCGTCCCTCCATCCTTCCTTCCTCGCTCCCCTCTTTGTCCCCCTTCATTGCATCCATTGTTCCATCCATACTCTCTACCTTGTATTCACCTTTCCCCCCCCATCTATAAATCAGTATTTTTTTCTTCCCTACCTTTCATCCATCTGTCCATCGATCCTTCCACCAAGGTTTACCGTGTCTGTGATCAGTAAAATACTATCCTATCTTGCCTCCCTTCCTCCCTCTGTCCTTTCTGTCCACTTATCCTTCCTTGCCTTTTTGCCCCCTGGTCCACCTCTTCCCTAACACTATTCATGCCTGATGTCCATGTCTGTGATTGTGTGTTGTTGTTTTTTTTCCTGCAGGTAAGATCACACTGAGTGACCTGAAGCGATGCCGGATGGCTCACATCTTTCTGGACACCTTCTTCAACCTGGAGAAGTACCTGGACCACGAGCAGAGAGACCCCTTTGCTCTGCAGAAGGTCTGCTCCCTCTCAGCTACAGCAACGATAGATTGGCTAGAATAGTATAGAATAGAATAGATTAGAATTGTCTGTACTGTGATTGCACTTAGTGCAGAAAAATGTAAATGTCATCCAGAAATGTGAAAGTCATCCATGTCTGACTTCCTTGTTCCTTTACCCTGGTTCCTGCCTGCCTGGAATCATCTTTTGAAAAAGATGATTCAACACTGGAAATATTGTTGAACTTAATTGTTGATCTATCCTGATTCCTGTGTGTGTGTGGTTGTGTCTGTCTGTCTGTCGTGTGTGTGTGTGTGGTTGTGTCTGTCTGTCGTGTGTGTGTGTGTGGTTGTGTCTGTGTGTGTGTGTGTGTGTGTGTGTGTGTGTGTGTGTGTGTGTGTGTGTGTGTGTGTGTGTGTGTGTGTGTGTGTGTGTGTGTGTGTGTGTGTGTGTGTGTGTGTGTGTGTGTTTCAGGACGTTGACACTGAGGGTCCAGAGCCGTCTGACTGGGATAAGTATGCGTCTGAGGAGTACGAGATCCTAGTGGCGGAGGAGACGGCCAACGAGCAGCTACACGATGCGTAAGACACAGCACGCACGCACACATACACACACACACACATTAACATACACACACACACACACACACACACACACACATGTACACACACATACACACAGGTACATACACATGTACACACACACATACACACATATACAGTATACATACACACGGACACACACACACACACAACAGCATGAACAGATCCAGCATTCAGACTCACAAACTACAGGCACGGGCATGTCATACAAACAAGCATTAAACATAAGTGCACAAAACGTGCACACACAAGGACTTCGATTTGCGTGGGGACCGGGGGACGTGTCCCCGCCAATGTCAAATGACGACTATTGTCAAATGACAAATATTCAGGGTGAAACGGGAAAAAAAAAGCGTCTCATGCGGTACAAAAAGGGTAGGAAAGTTCCTCTGCGTCTTTCTCGTATATCGCATCATCTCCCCCCCGTCTTTGTTTAATGCGCCTGCATCACCTTCTCTCCTATGAGCAGCTCGCGGTCTTATCTGGTTATCACTGGCTATCATTTGCTTGTTACATCCTATTTAATCCAGATAACCCAACCGACACACGCAGGCACGCACGCGTGCACAACCAGGTCACTATTCAGTGCATGAATTTGAGGAAAATGGCAAAATGGCAATTATAAAAACAACAATAGCAGGCTATACAATAGTATTGCGTAGACTTCAATAAAATGAACACGTGCTCTTCTCCAGCTAGAACTACTCTATGTTGATATCGCTGCGTTGTCGCTGTCTAGACAACGCAGCAACACCCCCCCCCCCCCACACACACACACACACACACACACACACACACACACACACACACACACACACACACACACACACACACACACACACACACACACACACACACACACACACACACACACACATGCGCGCACACTGGGCTCCAACTTGGGGCTCTATGCATGTTCCAACATTGTGTAAGACATGTAACCTGAAACATTTGCAGGAGCTAAGTAATGCAGACACACACAAACACAGCTGCCCCCTTGTTGTTTTGTGACCACGGGTCAGAAAACACACTCTTTGTGTGCGTGTTTTTTTCTGCTGAGTCATAATTGCGTTTCTCAGAAAGCAGCGCAGCGAGTTTACCGGCCTCGTGCATGTGCTTCGATTCAACAGGTCCTTCGATGACGACTACGAGTCGGACGAGCTCCAAGTGCCCGGGGACATTGGGAATAAGACGGAGAAACTGGTGATTTCAGACCTCACCGCGTGAAGAAACCTCCAGTCTGGGGACTCCCTGAAAGACCCCCCTCAGCCCTGTCAACTCTTCCAGTGCCCAAGCAGGAGGCACAGAGAGGGGCCCCCCCTCGCCCCCTGAAGACGATGTTGAGAAATTTCCCCTGAATTGACCCACTGTTGATGATGTGTGTGTGAGATGTGTGACCTTTAAACCAAGACACTCTTCTGGTGCAATAATACATCTGTTTTCAAACAGAGATAAGAAAAAGAGGGGTGTGAGTGAAAGGGTGGGGGGGGGGGGGCTTGTAAATTCACTAATCTCTGGGAAACAAACAACAAAAACATTTTCTGTTGTGTCTTACCCTACCGACAATCTCACGAGGAGACAATCATATATATATATCCTATTTTTGTGCTACATTAAGTATTAACGTTCTCCTCAGACTGCCAGCATAACTTTTTTTGGTCGGCACAGACCTGCATTGACACGGTTGATGGACAAACTTTTCCCTGTGAAGAAAATGTATCAATCGTCCATCCCCAGCCAAGACATACACCCTTTGGTGGAGAAAAAAATCAACATAATTTCCACCACCATTTCACGCTCCCTCTGTCCCCCCCCCTGGTGGCCGGCCGCCACAACTGCAGGCCGAACAGGTGACGAGCGACCCGTCCCTCTGACTACACAACGACGACGAAGGGAGCAGAGTTCACGGAGCAGGCCGTTTCTATTTTTAGAATGCCCGGCAATCTGCTGATTGTTTCGCGACACTCCTGGAATCCCTTTGTCGAGGCTTGAAACCTGCCCGGGGAGCGTGCAGTACGCACAAGGGAGCCGGAATGTTCCGCCCATGTCCTCAATCACCCCCCTCCTCCCTCCTATTTTTTTCAACGTCGCGCAAGGTATGCTCATTCTGTACATAGAATAACATTTTAAAGTAAAAAATACAAAGGACTAAAAAAAGAAGACACGTCACACTCTCTGGTAGAGTTGTACACACATTTCCAGCCCGGAGACTCAGAGGTTCTCCGAAATGAAGACACTTGTGAGATTCAGCCTTTTTGTTTGCATTAGGAGTGGACTAGTTTCCATGAATTCACCCCCCCCCCCCCCCCATACCCTCACACCCCTGCAATTACACAATGCATACAGTGTTTTACCTTTTGCCCAATTGATTGTTACCAAAAAAAACATGCGTGTGCTCGTCGGTGTAACTACTCCCCTTCGATTATTATAAAACCCCTTGTTTGCTGTGTTTTTTGTACGTCCTACATTTCAGTTCGCCTTTCAAAAACATTTAACTTATAACTTTTGTTATTTAGCGGATGCTCCTCGGTTTCAGGAAAGTATTTTTAATATAAATATTCTGACGGTTCTTTATTTTAATGTATGTAATCATTCTCACCCTGCTGCGTATTCAAGACACACTGTGGCCTGTTTCTTTCGCTCCATACCTTGCTGCATTCAAAGGGAAAAGTGCATGTGTTTGTTTATTTCTGTGTGTGTGTGCGTCCGTGTGTGCGAGCTACTCTTACTGTGTGTTGCTTATAAAATCTTCGATCTAGGGGTGTGTGCTGAGGAGCGTGCTAGGTTGCTGAGCGGTGTGCGGCAGTTTGATAGAAAATAACCGTTGCCAAGAGAACAGTGTTCTCGGGGGCTGACAAAGGCGCTCTCTCTTGTTTGACTCTTTTAATTAGCACGGGGAGAACGCTTGTCCTCGAGGGCTTGGAGTTCACCGGCTCTTCCTGGGTGATACACACATTCACACGTGACACTCAACGACACACGCATACACGGGCACGCACACGCAAACAGACTTAAATACACATATGAATAAACACACACACGCGCACACGCACACACACACACACACACACACACACACACACACACACTACACTAAACAGACACACAGACAAACAGCTAGGCACACGCAGATCAGTCCGTCTAACGAGAGTGAAGGAAAGCGAGTAAACAACACAAAGCCTCGGGGTTGATATATTATCATTTTGACAATGTTTTAACTTTTTTCCTGCTGTGCCACCGTGTGGCTTATGTGCGTACAATGGTGGCTGCGTAGGTATGGTGGAATGCCCACGTGTGTGTGGGTGTGTGTGAGACATGCAGTGACATCATCAACGATGATGACGTCATCCAATGGGGCAACGGCCTCAAGCAGCGGCTTCCCAAACTTGTTAATGCCGTGAGGTACTTTGAGGCACAGAGCCAGGCCAGGCCCATGAGCCCCTTAAAATAAGCAATACATCCTCACAACTAGATCAAAACAGCTAGAGAGCTAACATGTATCTATGTCCATTGTTCTTTATAGTCTTGCCCACTTTTCACTCCTCAAACGTACTTCTGTGATTAAATATATGTTTTTTCGGAAATGTTACAAAAAATGTTTATGGTGGGAATCCCATGACTTGGACCCGCTTTTTAGGGGGTTGCAAACTAGTTTGGAAACCACTACTGTATAGGACAGGAGGAGACAGACAATCATGCACTTAGTACGCGCATGCACACACACACCCTTCCTTTTGGGAGCGGTACCTGACTGCATTTTTCGATACACTACAACACATACACATGCACAAACACATATATTCACACACACACACAAACATAAATACACCTGCACAACTTACGGGACAAGTCCATCTGAGTGATCCTCAACTAAAATTGTTGGGGAGAATGTATCGTCTGGTGTTGCAGTTCTCAGTGTCTGACTACTGAGTACCGAATGAAGACAGTGTGGGGAAAGATTTGTGTTATCATGAAACACTTTCTGAGACTTTCTTGGGAGTTTTGCTTTGAATTGAGAGGTCTACTCAGAGCAATAGACAGCGTATGTACGACGTTTACTGTCGTACATTGTTGCAGAGGGGAGACTGGATTTAAATGTGTTTGATAATTTACCTTCTTCCTTTACCTTACTCTTTTTTTCTCTATCCTTTTTCCTTTATTTCCTGTCCTTTATCCTGCCAACAAGTTACCTGTCCTGTTCTTGCTTTACTTTGAAGCAAAATAAAGTCAAATTAATATTTTAAGAGAATTCTTTGTCTTGATCTGATGGTTGACCCAACATATAAAGAGACACACACCCACATACAAACCAATAACACACACACACACACACACACACACACACACACACACACACACACACACACACACACACACACACACAACCACATACACACACACACACACACACACACACACACACACACACACACACACACACACACACACACACATGCTGTGTGTGCCCACATTTATATCCCTTTTGACTTTGATATAGAATCTCAAAATAAAATGCTGGTAGCACTTTATTATAAAGTTCAGTCATAAGTAATTTAGGTATTGATGATCATTCATAATCAATGAGTTCTTATCAATAATAAGTTAATTGCCAAAGGCTTATAAATGACCAGAAATGCCATTGCCTAAGGTATACAAACCAGCGCATCTCCAACAGTTAAGTGCCTTGCTCAAGATAAGCATAAGGAATCCAGCCAGCAACCTCCAGAGATGTTTTATTGGTCCACACATGAGTGTAATCAACTTGCTCAGTGCATTTACATAGCAAAAACCCCACTAACCACAACTTTTATTTTGTAAACTTGGAATTGTCAACCAACGGTGCTCTGGGACACCTGAGGCAGGCACAGGTCACGCTCCAGTCTAGGTCATCGCTGCCTGTTCCCCTGCCTGGTGCTGCTGTTGCTGCTATGGTGGCGTCAGTGTTGTTATGCGTCAAACTGGCCCTCTGGAGAGTGTCGTTGTTTTATTGATGGAAGAATTACCCGGCCGGGAGGTGAGTGTTTGGGGGAGGATGGGGAGGGGGGCGTTTCTCTCAAGCTAATCAAAGCCATACGTCCCATGGTTACTCAATGGACCACTAGTCTTTTGACTCTAGGCATGGTAATATGCTATTTTCCATATAGCTAACTGGACTGAACTGAAGGACAGCAGGGGTGTTTACCACATTTACTATGTATATGTGGTATATGTATTAAAAAGTTATCTTACAAATGCCCCGTTAGTCTTACTCTATGATGCCCCCACATGGTAAAAATCAGCAAGTGTGTGTATGTGTGTATGTGTGTGCGCGCGTGTGTGTGCGTGTGTGCGCGTGTGTGTGTGTGTGTCAAGCAAACTTTGGCCGCCCCAAAATCCTATGGCGTCGCCTGTTTGTCTTTGCCATGGCAGCAACATGGTGCAGGCAGCTCGCCAACTCCTTGGAGTGATTGCCACCGGATCCATGTGGTGCCGTCCCTGTAGAACACCCCAGAGTCACTGTCTCAAGAATGACAGTCAAGTAGTATAACTTCTCTTAACAAGTTTCCAGGTAGTCCATTAATGCATGATTAATAAAGTCATGAAGTCCCTTTAAATTGTCCTTTATATAAGCCGACACAAGCTCGGGCAATAACGGACCTTATAAGGTCATGTCAGCACACGCTCTGACATCACAGCTGTGACCCCTTAACCATTGATTAAAAGATCTCTTTTGAAAGTACTGTGTCTAATCTATTGGCTGTGTTTGTTAACTAGAAATCTAGTGCCATTAGAAACCTGCGTGATTAAGAAGACCTTAACACTAGAGAAAAAAGAAAAGAAAAAAGAGTGCAACCCCCCCCCCAAAACAGATGACTAGCTCTTTAGCTTGGGCAATAGCTCTGCCTAGCCCTGTGGAAGACTCCGGTCATGAGCAATAGGTGCATGAAGATTGCACGCAGGTAGCCGGAAAGCTAGGTAGATAGAGGGGTAGGCCAATAGTGTATCAAATCAAAAAGGTTTTATAAAAGAAAAAGACCCACCAAAGTGGATTATGTGTGGGAAACACAGCAATAGCTTAGTGCCTGGCATGAGCCACTCGTCAAAGTAGCACATTTGAGTGAGTGAGATGGCGATTGAAATACCATATCAATATATTGGGTCTTACTGGATTACTGTGTTCACGTGTTCCCCAGAAATTAGTAAAGATTAAGGGCCTGACGGCATCACCGATAATATATCTACATATTGTTCTGGGTGTCAACATTTTCTGAAACCATTTAAATAATGTAAGTACACAATTCAAAAATATATATAACACAGATGTAGTCGTTTTTAGATATCTTAATGTGAAATTGCTACATATTGCCTTTAAGGGTTCTCTCTTTTTTTTTTTTTAAGTAAATATAACTTAAATACGGTGTACATAGTTGTAGATTGTGCTGCTATTTAGGGATTTTCATGAATGGTTTTGGTGACCCAATTTGTGGAAAATGCAAATTCTTTCTTGGTATAGGGATGAAGACCAGCAGTAGGGGCCTGGTTTGTATTTGGGATTATTGTTCTAAATTCAACACACTTTAACAAGAATGCTGTTTTCTTTGGCCCGTTCCCATTCTGTGAAGAATGCCCATGGAATCCGGCTCAGATGGAAGGTCAGCAAAAGACTTGGCCATTGTTTGAAATGGCATTCTATTTGTTTTCCCTCAAATGTCAGGGACAGAGCAAATTAACCAATCAGATTACATTCCCCCCCCTTTTTTGGAACACCGACATTCCACTGGAATGACCGTCGACTGATGGCCCTTCGCGATGACATCACCTGCCGTGATGTCATCCCGAGCTCCGTGGGTTCCGCGGCGCCGGGCCCGGAACACATGACTCCTTGCAAGGTCAGTGGTGGCGGTGGAGGGCAGCGCCGTGTTCGAAACCGCCTGGAAGATGTTGGGGATGAGGTCACCTCAGAAGCCCCCGCTTCTGCGCTTTTGTCTCCTGATTGGTGGAGACTTGTCTCCTGGATCTTCACCCTGACACTGACACAATAAGGAGACAATTACAGCCACGGCAGTTATCAATCAGGGAGCGAGGGGAGGGATGGAGGCAGACATAGAGAGAGGGAGGGAAAGCATGGAAAGTAAAGTGAGGTTGACAGGGAGGGCAAGCGAATAAGAGAGAGAAAGAGAGGACTAAAGAGACATGAAACAGAAAGTGAGAGCAGAAAAAAAAGTTTTTTCCCATTCTAATGTCCTTGGGCAGTAAACAGACTCCTGAATAAGGGGGAGTCCTTCTACTGGTGTAGACATACCAGAGAGCGTGAGTAATAAGGTGGAAGAAGTCTGACTCTAACCAGCTCAAAGTCAGGACACGCAATACAAACCCAGCCCAAGAACACATCACATAGAATTCAAGTCAAATAAATACAAATATGTAAAAAATAAACATAATGGATTATGCAAAAAATACAATAAAAATGATTAAACCAGCAGAGCTGTAAAGGTAGTCTTGGGGATTCTAGATTTTAAAATACATTTTTAACTTGTTATTTTTGACCCCATTCTTAAGATGACCAAGTATTTTAATCACAGTAGCAAAGATTGTTATCAGCACGTGTTTAAGATCCACTCTCTAATCATGCTGCCATCCTACTGATGCGTGTATGGAAATACTCTCGTATCACTCTTTTGTCACACCAACCACCAGACGTATAAGGGCACAAATGGAAAAAGACACACCCAGATGCACACAAGAACACACACCCCCACACCCACACCTGAGAACTGCAGATGTTGATCCTATGTGTTTAAGTCCAAGAGAGAGAGAGAGAGAGAGAGAGAGAGAGAGAGAGAGAGAGAGAGAGAGAGAGAGAGAGAGAGAGAGAGAGAGAGAGAGAGAGAGAGAGAGAGAGAGAGAGAGAGAGAGAGAGAGAGAGAGAGAGAGAGAGAGAGAGAGAGAGAGAGAGAGATGATTACAGAGACAGAATCTGCTTTAAAGAGCCTTTTTTTTCGCAGCAAGCGAAAAGGAGAGGGGGAGGGTGATAGGGCAGAGATCTGCTTTAAAGAGCCTTTTTTTTCGCAGCAAGCGAAAAGGAGAGGGGGAGGGTGATAGGGCAGAGATGGGGGGAGGAGAGACAAAGCGATATGAGGTTAAGAAAACAGAGTGAGGAAGGGAAAATGTAAAATAGATAGGAAAAACAAGAGGCTCTGGGAGAGAGGTAATGCTAAAACAAGATAGAGCAGAGAGGGAGAACCAGGGAAAGAGAGATAGACAGACAGAGGGGCATGTCTGCTCTTGTAGCTGAGCAGGGCTCTGGCTTGACTCCTTTGATCTCATGATGAGCCGAATTCCATCCACAAGTCTACAGAAGGAAGTAATACACACACACACATGCACGTGCACACGCAGGCGCGCGAGCACACACACATACACACACACACAGACACACACACACACAGACACACACACTATTCAAGTTTCCTAATGTTTTTGCTAGATGCTGTGTTATCAGCTGTCATCTGTTGTTGGGCCTAGTTCCCATTGAAACATGCTAACACAGGTACATAAGCCTAAATTCCCCCCCCCCACACACACACACCTACACACACACAAACACACCTGCACACAAACACACGATGACATACCTTTATGTAAGGAATCGCACACATGGGCACACACACACACACACACACACACACACACACACACACACACACACACACACACACACACACACACACACACACACACACACACACACACACACACACACACAAAAGCACCCGTCCATACATGCAAAGGGCAGAAGGGATGCGAGCATGCGCAAGAGAAAGATAGCCATGATTACAGAGAGGAGACTCTTTAAAGAGCCTTTTCGCAGAAAGAGAGACGGATGGGGAGAGTAGGGGAGGGAGGGATGAAGGGAGAGAGGAAGAGAGGAGATAAAAAAAGAGGTTGAGAAAGTGGTAGAGGAAGGGGGAGGGATGAAGAGGGAGAGAAAGATTGAGAGCTAAATAAAAAGAAGTGAAGGAGAGAGAGAGAGAGAGAGAGAGAGAGAGAGAGAGAGAGAGAGAGAGAGAGAGAGAGAGAGAGAGAGAGAGAGAGAGAGAGAGAGAGAGAGAGAGAGAGAGAGAGAGAGAGAGAGAGAGAGAGAGAGAGAGCAAAGAGCAGCTGGGCTGGGTGTTGAACATCTGGCCGTTGAGAGCCCTGGCCCTGACACTGGAGAGGAAATAGCTGCAGCTCATCTCCATAGAAGAACGCAAGCTCAGCCTCGTCTGCTCTGTGATGCATCCTCCATACACTGTGCATTCATACACACACACACGCACACAGACACACACAGACACACACACAAACACACACACACACACACACACACACACACACACACACACACACACACACACACACACACACACACACACACACACACACACACACACACACACACACACACACACACACACACACACACACACACACACACACACACACACACACACACACACAGATGCCTTCTCAAACAGCCATCTATCTTGAGATGACAGATTATGTAAATTATCCAGCACCCAAACTGGGATCCAATTGGTTGGGATTCAGTTAGTTGGGACTAGCCAATAAGATCACAGTTCAGCACTGGAAACTAGTGACCCTCTTTGTTAGTCCCCACTAAATTGTGTTATTGGTTGTAGGAGTGGTGATATGGCAAAAATATCTTCTACAAATCCATGCAGGATCATGATCCATGAACTTTTTATGTTTATTTTGAATGTTGCTTTACAGTACCACCAAACAAAAAAAAGAATTTTAACATGGTTTAGCATTAGTTTCATAAGAATACCTACATAACATTCAGGTGTAAGTGTACCCACTTTTTCAGCTAGATTTCGAACACTCTGAAAAATTAAAAAATACCTTTTGTGCTGAGAGTGCTAGGAAGGGGGGGGGGGGGGGCGTGTTATCCCCATGGTTACATTTATATCTGCCTTCTGCTCATCTCCAATTCACATAAGCCCTGGGTTTTTCTCCTGTATCCAACGTTGACAGTTGTGAAATAGTCCATTCTATTTATCTAATAGCTTCTAGCTTAACTGACTCAACAATGAAAGAAGTACGTCGTTGACAAAAATGTTTTTGAAAAAAATTGGGTAATAGCATATATATATATATATATATATATATATATATATATATATATATATATATATATATATATATGTATGACTCCTTGCCTGTAGGCCTTCTCGAGCAAGCCTTACCCCTATACCTGCTCCTTATTAATACATGGATATTCATTCACTGTACGTAGCCATGGATAAACTTACTAAATAGTAAATAGGAGATATGTGTATAGATACTTTGCTCAAAATGAGAAACTTTTTGTTTGTAAGGTGTGTATGCGCAGCAACAGTTTTACTACATCCCCTGAAGTAGCTCAACAAGTGTTCCTCTTTTCCATTTTTCTCCCCATTTCCCCCCGGTGAACATTCACTGTATAACATATTTCCCATTAGCAAAGCTGTCCACAGACAGCTTTTTTTTGTGCAAATAACTTGGATGTGTACCAGAATCTGTTTTCTTAAAGCAGCTGGAATGTGTGTGTGTGCGTGCGTGTGTGCGTGCGTGCTTGTGTGTGTGTGTGTGTGTGTGTGTGTGTGTGTGTGTGTGTGTGTGTGTGTGTGTGTGTGTGTGTGTGTGTGTGTGTGTGTGTTGTGTGTGTGTGTGTGCAGGTGTGCACGTGTGTGTTTTGTGTACTTCTGTGTCTATGTGTTAATGTCTGTATGAAAATATCAATAAACAAGCATGCATATTTCAGTATGTGTGTGTGTGCATGTTTGGGTGTCTGTGTGTGTGTGTGTGTGTGTGTGTGTGTGTGTGTGTGTGTGTGTGTGTGTGTGTGTGTGTGTGTGTGTGTGTGTGTGTGTGTGTGTGTGTGTGTGTGTGTGTGAGCATGTATTGGTGTTTATATGTGTGTGCCTGTGTGTGTTTTTTGTGTGTATGCGTGCGTGCGTGTGTGTGTGTGTGTGTCTGCATATGTATTGGTGTGTGTGTGTCTGTGTGTGTGTGTGTGTGTGTGTGTGTGTGTGTGTGTGTGTGTGTGTGTGTGTGTGTGTGTGTGTGTGTGTGTGTGCCCGCGTATGTATTAGTGTGTGTGTGTGTGTGTGTGTGTGTGTGCGTGTGCATGACAAGTGTGCTTGCCAGCAGAGAGAATTCAGAACTCAGGGAGTGATGTGGTTCAGATAACTGGCTGTGAGTGAGATATACAACAGGCATAGTCCAATTAACACTGGAAACCACCAGCTACATGGCTAATAGAGACGGTTCTTGTTGTAATGTTTGATTTGGTTATGGCATTTGTCATTTAGTCATATGGAATTGGATCAAACAATTCATGATTTCTGTCTGTTCCTGTATATAATTGGGCGCTTTTGACTGAGTCACTCCTGGGAGTTTATTGCCAAGTGCTAAAGAGTTTTGAATGTATTAGTACTGATTTGGACCAATTTGATTTTATATTCCTTTTTTTTTTTTTTCAGCTTTCGGGCTTTAAGATATCACCGTGGATTTACTAGTGATTGACATAAAATATTTTCATCAACATTCTTCAATAGACTTTGAGAAGTCATGCAACCACATTTCAATCAAATAAAGTTTAACTGTCATTTCGTAAAACCAATGATTCTTCTGTCTATGTAAAGACTGCTCACTAATGTGTTGCTTTTTTAATGCGCAGCTTATTACGGTAAAAAAGGGGCGGGCTTTGATTTCCATGTGCGTCTGTGTTTGATTGACATGGCGGAATCTCCGAGAACTTAGAACTCGACGCAGCGCGCCAGCAGACAGGCAGGGGAAAGGCAAAAACCCGACCCTGGAAAAAAAAAGCGCAGCCACGTCTGTTTGAAGATAATTTTATTGCAGCGAGGTGAGTTCTGTTACAATTTTTACCCTGATCATACACCAAACAACGATCGGAGCTCGAGAGTTGCTGTTAAAAAGTTTTTCAAAGTGTGCAAGTATTTAGTGGGAGTTGAGTGCTGACGCCGGCTGTCTGAGCTACTTGGCCAAGGCAAAGGAAAAAGGAAAACTGCTCCACTACAGAGGGGGGTGAAACGAAACTTTGGGGTGATTTTTTAACTTTTCGCCGTAAAACAACAAGGGACAGGGCCAAGCAGGTCTGGATTTTGTGTTCAATACTTCGTCTTTCCGAAAATGAAGGTGTCTTGTTGTGCATGGCGAGTGTTGGTTGTCAATGTATTTCGCTATTTTTTTTAATAAGGGAAAGAATGCGTTTTTGTCTCCGAGGACTTCGGATGGAGTGAGTGCGCAACAGAAGAAACCCTCTTCTACTGTTGCTGTGAACGAATTCAATGAACGATTGTTGTAGCGAGACGTGCATATGCTACTGTGCGAAAAAATTGTGAACTTTCGATCGTCTTCGAAAGCAAATCGTAGACGGGAAAAAGAAAATAGTTAATCGTTAACATTTTCTTGGGTAGTGAAAGATGCTGATGTAGTCAGTTTGTCGTGAGTTACGACATGACATGAAACATGACTATTTGGCGTTTAGTTCATTGTTTTATTCCTAAAATGCAGTGTCTGCGGCGTTTATAACGTGCGATGCTCCCAAGGAGAGAATTCTAAAAACTCCAGCATAACCTAGCATTCCAGCCAGCCTGTCTCTCTCTCCCCCTCTTTCTCTCTCTCTTCCTCTCTCCCTCTCTCTGCGAATGCTTAGAAACGGCTACGTGTCTGTTTGTGCAGGGAAGATTCTCTCTCTCTCTCTCTCTCTCTCTCTCTCTCTCTCTCTCTCTCTCTCTCTCTCTCTCTCTCTCTCTCTCTCTCTCTCTCTCTCTCTCTCTCTCTCTCTCTCTCTCTCTCTCTCTCTCTCTCTCTCTCTCTCTCTCTCTCTCTCTCTCTCTCTCTCTCTCTCTCTCTCTCTCTCTCTCTCTCGCTTTCTCTGTCCATCTCTTTCCATCTACGTGGAAATCAAATAAATCGGGATCAGGAAAGACCGATTGGTGGGCGTCAATGTCCAGCCGTACAGGTCTGAAATGCAAATAAAGATACAGAAAACGAGTAGGCCTACTACTAATGTGTTAGCGAAGAGGTTGACGTGTCATAAATTGATATGATGTTGGTTTTCATGATGTGGGCCGGCTTTCTTCAGAGTTGAAGCCACTTGATTAGATGTCACATACATGTTGGGCTGTCTGTGTCTTAGATTCATTTCTCAAGAAATATTATACTGTGTGGGCTCTGGATCCACTGGGCACGTTGGAGAAATATTGGGGGGGGGGGGGGGCACAAGCAGGCGCGCGCACGCACCCACAGACGCGCACACTGGCGCGCACACAGAAGGAGAAATCCGATCCCAAATAAGATGACGTCAGATGACATTCCTTCGCTAAAAGGGCTGATGTGGCCTTGCTGCTTTTCTATGGAAAAAATATACAATTTTTTTTTATCTGACTTTTCTTGTACCAACCTCACCAATTAAAGCTTAAAGCGTGATTACGTTAAGAAGATGGGGGGCTAAGGGTTGCGTCGTACTGGATGAATGGGCAATTCATTTGGCTTTTCACGAGTCAAAGGCATTGGAAATGTAAAAGTCAAGTATTCAGGTCTAAAAGTGTAGCCTGGAGGCTGAGAAATACCAGCAGGAGTTGGTAAAGTTTGCTTTCCGACTTCAACCGGCCAGCGGTTGAAGTCCACTTTTAAATACCTATAGCCTATCTACAGTTTTTCCGGAATTGTTACTATGGTTACCACATTTTTTATAATGAAAATGTTAATATTCCACGATTTGATGTGTTTAGTATTTTCCTCATTAAAGGTTAGTTCTATTCGTGTTTACCTGTATACTGTGGCATTCTTTCTTGGTAGTAATCTGTTGGTCCATATAGTAACTGTTGGACCAACGTTTTTTGTTTTTGCAATGCAAGGGCTTGTTTTGTACTAGCTAAGGACCAAAACTAATGTATTATACCATAACAAGAGGATTTAGAAGCATACTATCTACCTATAATGAATGAACAATGAGGTAAACATATGGTTTACCTTTGATCTCAGTCATGTTTACTTGCCCGGTCTCTGCCAATTTTGCATGTCAAAAAATATAACTGATTTGGCACAGATTCAAAATGATTGAGAGGTTTGTCTTTCACCGTTTTTATGTCAGTGACCTGATTCATAGAAGGTTAAAAGTGTAGCCCTATTTATTTATCCATTTTTAATTCACTATCTGTTTCTGAATGGCCGACCGGTGTTTGACTTTGTCCCCAGTGCTCAGACAGTGGTTTATTCTAAGCTCAGGGAGGAAGTTGTTCCTCTGTTTTGTGCGGACCTTGTGATGCCAAAATATCATCAAGCTAACTATAAATCACCTAAAGTAACTCACCAGACAACTAACTTAAGTAAGTAAATAACCAGCTTGCTAAATTAAGTAACTAACTTCTCAACTATCTTATGTAAATACCGAGCAGGCAAACTTAGGTAACTAACTATTATCTAACTCAAGTCACAGTCTGAGCTGGGACACAATTGGGTCCCGTTGGGCCTTTCGGTCCAGCAAGTGCCCAATAAGGCCCTCAGGTATGTTGGGTCAGACAGGGGTCAAAAAAATCACAGAAATGGTGTGTTAGACAAGTGTGTGTATTTATATGAGTGTGTTTTTGC
>OLKM01000118.1:123456-125956 GCA_900291075.1 Melanogrammus aeglefinus | reverse complement strand
AAAGGAGAGGTTCAACTTAAATAACTTAGATTTCGGGTTATCTTTTAGTTAAGGCCGGGGCATCTCCATGGTGACAGCAGGGAAAAATTACGTTTTTTTCTGGAGCAGACAATAATAGATAGGGGATTCAAAAAGGTTTCATAAAAGTCTGTCCGTCTGTCTCTCCCTCTGCCTGTCTGCTCACGTCTGCTCATGCAAAGAAGGTCTGCTACATTTACAACCTCTTGTCTCTGTCTGTCTGTCTGTCTGTCTGTCTGTCTGTCTGTCTGTCTGTCTGTCTGTCTGTCTGTCTGTCTGTCTGTCTGTCTGTCTGTCTGTCTGTCTGTCTGTCTCTCGAACAGCCTTACAATAAGGTTGTTTTTAGAAGACACATGCGCTAGCCATATCACAACATTGGTTGCTATGGATATGCTTGTTTACCCAAGCAACCATATGCCATATCTTGCTGAAATATGCTTTTGTAGTACTTGCTGTTGTGCATGTAAATGTGATGGGCATCACATACCGCTACAGGTTATAACACCGTTGAATGATGTTATCTTCACCATACCTTCCTTGCCTTTGCGTACCTGATGTTATATTCTACCACGACAGCCAGGCCAGCTCAGTTCCCGTGAGCCATTCCTCTGTGTGTGTGTGTGTGTGTGTGTGTGTGTGTGTGTGTGTGTGTGTGTGTGTGTGTGTGTGTGTGTGTGTGTGTGTGTGTGTGTGTGTGTGTGTGTGTGTGTGTGTGTGTGTGTGTGTGTGTGTGTGTGTGAGATCCATTTTTTTTTTTTTTTTTGCTCGGAGCATACCCCAAAGCTATGTGCATGTCCTGGTGGGTAGGGTTGGTAAGTACTGAGGCTTCCCTGTCCTTACTTGGTTTTGGAGTCGAGTTTGAGAAATAACTGGGATGGATAGAGAGGTAGAAAGGGGTGAGTAAGGGTTCGGGGGTGGGTGCGGGGGGGGGGGGGGGGGACAAATCTGGAAATGTTGCTATATGAGAGTGAGTCATGTTCATGTGCTTGTGTGAGAGGAGCCACTTCCTCTCTCTCTCTCTCCCTCTCTCTCTCTCTCTCTCTCTCTCTCTCTCTCTCTCTCTCTCTCTCTCTCTCTCTCTCTCTCTCTCTCTCTCTCTCTCTCTCTCTCTCTCTCTCTCTCTCTCTCTCTCTCTCTCTCTCTCTCTCTCTCGCTTTTTGTCTCTTTCTCTCTCTCTCTCTCTGTATTTTCTATCATTATTATATTTTTGTATATCTGTCTTTGTGTCTTTTGTAGACAGAACTCAGTTCAGGCTGGCTGATGATTTCTTGTTGGTCATGTGGGTGTGTGTTTAAAGGCGGACTATATGATAATGCTGGCTGGCCATGGTCCCTGACTGGAATATAGCACATAACATAGTCAATTAATCTCCCTGTGTATGACTTCTGCACAGCCTCTGTTTACAGTGTCCCTGCCACACCACGACCCACATTATATGACCCCATCACTTTCTCCTTGTCTCCTCCCTTGTTCTTGTCTCCCCTCCTCGCCACTTGGCCCCTAACAAGTTTCTAGCCATCTCCTCTCTTCTCCTCTCCTCTCTTCTATGAACTCCGATTTCTGATCTCTCTCCTCTCTCCTCTCCTCTCTCCTCTCCTCTCTCCTAGATCCACTTCTCTCTCCTATGAACTCCGATTTCTGATCTCTCTCCTCTCTCCTCTCCTCTCTCCTCTCCTCTCTCCTAGATCCACTTCTCTCTCCTCTCCTCTCTCCTCTCTATTCTCCTCTCCTCTCCTCTTCTCCTCTCTTCTCTCCGCTCGTACTCTCCTCTCCTCTCCTTTATCGTCTCCTCTATCCTATCCTCTCCTCTTCTCTCTTCTCCTCTCCTCTCCTTTCTCTCCTCTCCTTGCGTTAGCGACTACGTGGCACTAGGCTGTCAGGGCCTCCCTACTGCTTTTTTATTGCTTGCTGGTCCTTTTCCCAACCACACACACACACACACACACACACACACACACACACACACACACACACACACACACACACACACACACACACACACACACACACACACACACACACACACACACACCTACACGCGTGTACACAGCGGGGCTAGTGAGCGTACAGCCGTCCACCTAAAAGAGCAAAGGCTGCCAGGCAGACGCAGACAGCTGCTGGCGTTTGCCGCGGCGGCGCTAACAGCCAGCTAGCAACAGACGCTGGGACTCAAGGCTACACCTCTGTGAGGCCTGGAACACTGGAGGCTCAGAAACACTGCTTCAATGATCTTTCTGTCTGTCCGACTCCCCCCCTCTCCCACGCCCTCTCTTGTTTCTCTTTCTCGCACTTTTTCTTCTCTGTCTGCTCTCTCTTTTTGGGGCAAGTTGTTGCTTTTTCTCTCTAACCCACTCTCTCTATCTCCCACTCTGGCTTTCTCTCTCTCTCTGTGTCGGACTCTTTCGCTATCTTCGCACTCTTGCTGTCTGTATAAATGTGAAATAATGTTAGCGCTGCAAGAGTAAAACAATTAGAAATCCAC
>OLKM01000118.1:103456-115956 GCA_900291075.1 Melanogrammus aeglefinus | reverse complement strand
CTCAATGGTGATTTTAGCAAAAGATTGGAAATGGCTTAAGTAAGGAAGAAGTTCTGTCATCTTTGGTATCAGGTTGCTATGTCTTGGTTCAAATGAGCAAGCTTATGTTACTTGATGTTAGCCTCCAGAACCTTTACAGCAAACTGCCTACAACTGTACATGTTCGTCCACTAGGTACCTCAGCAGTGTGTGTGTGTGTGTGTGTGTGTGTGTGTGTGTGTGTGTGTGTGTGTGTGTGTGTGTGTGTGTGTGTGTGTGTGTGTGTGTGTGTGTGTGTGTGTGTGTGTGTGTGTGTGTGTGTGTGTGTCTGCTTGAGTGTATGAGGGACCAAATAGGCCCACCTTGTCATTTGGGTTTTCTTGTGAATCAAATAATCTGGGTGTCGTGTTCGTGTGCGTGTCTTTGAGATTGCGGGTTTAAACCCATGCATCCAGTGTTTACCATCAGGGCTGAAAGTGAGAATATCTGATTTGTGACATCATGCTGTGCCTCCATTGCATTGCGTTGTTGCGGGTTTCTATTCCTGACTGAAGGCCAGTCAGAAGAAGTTATCAATGTGGTATTGTTGTTATGTCATATCAAGATCTCCACACAATAAACGCCCATGGTATTGGCATTGTTATCTTCCAACTCAATTCCCGTTACTTGAGTTCATAGCTATTCTTCTATGTGAAATAATAATACCCCAATGGTTCGGGTATTTGACTCCCAGCCAAAAGGGTGTGGGTTCAAACCTCAACTCTGCCTGCAGTTAACCAGTAGGCATCCTTGAGCAAGATGCCTAACTCCTGATCACTTTAATAATCCATACATGGATCTAAAAAAGATCACAAAATAGCTATTGACGAATAAATGGACTGCTAAATAACTAAATTTGTACCAAATCGTGATTAGTTCTATAATAGTGAACCCACAAATCTCATCTTGTTTTATTGCCATGCTTATCTTGCTATCCAAACACAAACTCAGAGAGCCTCTGTTGTCGTCTTATTCCTGCCTCTGCCGCGCTCGGTTGGGCCTTAAATGAAACCATGTGTGTGCGTGTGTGTGTGTGTGTGTGTGTGTGTGTGTGTGTGTGTGTGTGTGTTGTTTGTCTTTCATATCGGCTGATTTAGCGACGGGTGCCTACACTGTCCTTTCATCTGGCAGACCGCGGTTCATTCATCCCTTCGTTCTCGAATCGTGCAACAGGATGTTCATTATGACTGCTTAGCGCGTTAGCTATTGTGTTGACGGCTATAGGCCTGCGTGCTACGTCACGCTTTGTGTTTCATGGTAGCGTGACCAGACCTGTCTGCCTGGCTGGGGGATAAACAAGAGCAAGGTTTCAACGTTGACATGGTTGAGATCGGAGGCCGCGTTCCTCATTCACAGCTAATTCTGACCCCAACTTTTGGATTGGATGGCCTTGTGGTCATGTTACTACGCTCCAGTTACTACCTCTCTTTGTCTCTCTCCTCTTTGTCTGTCTCTTATTTGACTGTATCCGCCACAAACATTTAGTTTGTGTGTGTTATGTTATATGCAGTATATTTGTTTCATACTGAAAATAATATCCATGTCCCTTATAGTGTCTGTGAAATGTATCGTCTATTGTTTTTCCTCTTCCTGCCTCACACGTGTTGGTTGCCATGCTCGTCGTTTTGACCTAGTTTCTCTGTTGTCATTTGTTTGAAAAAACTAAAACTAGCCATTAATAGTCTCCTTCCCTCTCTCTCTCTCTCCCTCTTCCTCCCCCCCCCCCTCTTCTATGCCTCACCAGGTAGGGCAGTTCAGTCAATTTCTCCATGAATGTACGTCACAATGATGATGACAGACCAGATTCCACTGGACTTGGCTCCGCCCCCCCACCTGAACGGGGAGGTCCCGCTCATGCAGCACATGGTTAACGGTGACGCCACACAGCAGGTAAATGCACACGCACGCACGCACGCACGCACGCACCACGCACGCACACGCACACACACACACACACACACACACACACACATCACACATGAACATACACACACATACACACACTCACATACGCACACGCACGCACGCACGCACGCACGTACGCACGCATGCAAGCACGCACGCATGCAAGCACGCACACACACACACATGCATACGAAGACACACACACAATCACACATGAACAGATACACACACAAACAGACACACATACATAAACAGACACACGCAGGCTTGGACACGAATGGCTAATCATGCATACACTTGCATTAGAGTTGCCCAGTGTCACAGCGTAAGGACTGTCGCTGTGACACGTGTGCCTCTAAGCATTCCGGTGTTACCACACGGGCATGACACCCAGATAAACACGCAGAAACGTGGATTTGTCACCGGCTGTCGTCAGCTAATGGGGTGGAGCCTCAGGTAGCTTGCACGCCAGCTGCTCCAGTAGACAGGCTTGTCATATCCTAGTTACCACAAACATAGGTCTTCACAGTCACAGAGGCGCGCACATGAACATACTGTAGGCACACACGCGCGCACACACACACACACACACACACACACACACACACACACACACACACACACACACACACACACACACACACACACACACACACACACACACACACACACACACACACACACACACACACACACACACACGTATTCACACACACGCATGCACACGTATTCGCACACGATCACAATGATTGTTCAAAAAGACACACACTCGTACACACACACACACACACAAAAGACACGCAATTATTGTGTTGTTGGCTGGCCATCGGCAGATCCCAGGCCCTTAACCTGAACTGAGGGATCTGAAGGCTTTCCAACCACGACTTTGAGGACATATCTTATCACAAACACTACAGAGAACACGGGAACCACTTCAAAGCACAAGAGGGGAAGAAAACGACGGAACACAAACCAACACAGCCGGGTGTGTGTGTGTGTGTGTGCCCGTGTGTCTTTGTGTGTCTGTGTTTGAGATCATTAGATCTAATCTAACGATCAAAAGTCATTAAGAGCCTCACCATGCTGCCGAACTGGAACAGGTCCCGCTGTGGTTGAATATAAGTATTGTTACAGCACACCTTTGTTAGACAAACTCTGAAGAGAGGAGCCCACGCACATACACACACACACACACACACACACACACACACACACACACACACACACACACACACACACACAACCATGGACACACACACTCACACACTGCAAAACACGTGAGGCAGGAGAAATTGGGGGGGCTGGGACCTATACACTGAACCCTGAAATGTAACCTTTTGGGGTTGGGGGCTTACAGAGACAAGACACATGGATATGTTATAGGTTTGCCTCAGTGTGTGAGTTTGTGAGTGTGTGTGTGTGTGTGTGTGTGTGTGTGTGTGTGTGTGTGTGTGTGTGTGTGTGTGTGTGTGTGTTGTGTGGTGTGTGTGTGGCTGTTTTTATGCTTCATCTTTTTGATGTCTGCTAAACTTGTGCATTCCTGCATGCTTGCCTGTGCGTGGGCGTATTGTTGTCTGTGGGTATCTCGGTCCTTGTGTATGTGTCTGGGTGGCTTTGTTTGGAAATGTGTCGATTCGTTTGGTCTGTCTGTCTCTAAATATAAGTTTGTGCGAGATAGGTCCCTATGGAATACGGAAGCTCTGCTGTTGTTATTGATCATGTGTCGTATGTTATTATCAGTTACTACAAGGGATGGGCAACGATACCGCGTGTTAATGTTTGCGCATGTGTTATGTGTGAACAACACACACACACAGACTCACTCACACACACAGACACTCACACACAAGCATTGTGAAATGGGGGCTTATCACAGATATTGGGATACAAGGGTTGGCCGGTACTACGCCGAGGTTCCCATGGCAACAGTAACAGCCGCTGCCGCAAGCAGCAGAGCAGTGTGTATGGTGTGCATCTGTGTGTGTGTATGTGTGTGTGTGTGTGTGTAAGGGAGTAGAGCAGGTTAGCACTGCGATGAGAGAGCACACGGAAGAAGTCTGAGTCGGCAGGGATGTGAAGATTTTCCGACGGCACACCTGTGGAGGACAGAGAGAGGGACTGTGTGTGTGTGTGTGTGTGTGTGCACGTGCATGCATGCCTGCTGTTTCATGTGCATCTGTGTGTGTGCGGTGGGGGGCTAGTGTGTGCCAGTGAGCCATGGAGGGTCATCTGTTCCATGTGTACAGCCACGTGTACAGACTCGACCGTCTGCACTCTGCACAGAATATGACGGTAAGGGGTCCGTCGATCAGTTGCCACGTGCGAACGCAACAACATTTTATGTTGTTGCGTTTGCACTGATGGCGTATGCCATCAGAGCTGATGTCCGGAGGTTGAAACTCTGTGTGTGTGTGTGTGTGTGTGTGTATGTGTGTGTATATTTCTGTGCACGTGTGTGCATTTGTGTGCTTATTTTATATACATGTCCAAGGGCGTGCAAGTATGTGTCTGTATATGTGTGTGTGAGTGTGTGCACATGTGTGTGTGTGCTTGATGGTCATCCAAGTGCCGGTTAGTCCTCCATTTGTGTGTTAATTTCTATACATGCACCAGGGCATGCAAGTTTGTGTGTGTATGTGTGTGTGTGTGTGTGTGAGATGGTCATCCGGGTGCGGGTTAGTCCTCCGGCAGTGTGTGTGTGTGTGTGTGTGTGTGTGTGTGTGTGTGTGTGTGTGTGTCTGTCTACAGCTCGGTGGCTTGTCTTAACACCTCATTAAGGGGGTCCTGACGACGGCCCTAAGTCCTCATAAGTGTGGGGACTCTCTGAAGTGTGTGCGGTCCCCACTAATAGCCCGCTCAGCTGGCTCTCTGTCCCCCTGCTCGTAGCTCGTGCATTGGGCTATTATTATGAGGTTACATTGTGGCCCACACGTGTTACGAGCACACGTGTTACGAGCACAAGTGTTACGTACATAATATTGTTATCTTTGTGTTTCAGCCTTCATCTGTACTCACTGACTGATGTATGGACTGTGTGTGTGTGTGTGTGTGTGTGTGTGTGTGTGTGTGTGTGTGTGTGTGTGTGTGTGTGTGTGTGTGTGTGTGTGTGTGTGTGTGTGTGTGTGTGTGTGTGTGCGTTTTGTGTGTTGCCACATCCATAGGTGATATTGGTGCAGGTGAACCCGGGAGAGACGTTCACTATCCGGGCTGAGGACGGCTCGTTGCAGTGCATCCAGGGTGAGTCCTGTTTCTATTGCATCGCTGGCGCACTGTGCACTGTCACTGTGCACTGTCACTGTGCACTGCTAAGCATTGGAGACGTTGGTTTCCCATGACGAAGGATTATTCTTTGGCTTCTATATTAATCAATTACTGCCAGTGAACAGGCCATTTGTGCCCGTCGGTGTTCCAACTGATAAATAGAAAAATTGAGGAAAAAAAACGAAAAGAAAAAAGAAAAAACATGAGAACAAAATGCCACATCATCATTTTCTTTTCTTTTTTCCTCATTCCTGTCAACTCGGGTCTGTAAATTCAGAAACTGGAAGATTATTTACGAAAGGCAATCTGGATAAAGAGTTTCTTTGTGTTGCCTGTTAAAGAGAGAGGTGGTCTGATGGCTGTGTTGGCTCCGGGATGTAGTATTATTCCTCTAGCTCTTTCTCTCGCTCTCTCTGGCTGTCTGATATCAGCGGATGACGAGGGTGGAGCTGGAAGCCACTTAAACACTCTGAGATGAACTGAGCGAGTGGGAAGGGATTGAGGGGAATTCCCCCCTCATCGCGCTCTCGTGTGTGTGTGTGTGTGTGTGTGTGTGTGTGTGTGTGTGTGTGTGTGTGTGTGTGTGTGTGTGTGTGTGTGTGTGTGTGTGTGTGTGTGTGTGTGTTTGTCACACTTTGATGACATCAGCAGAGCCGTAACTCAACTGCACAGTGAAAGGCTGCCTTTGTTTCTCCCGATTTCCTTCTTTCCTCTCCTCCTCTCTCTCTCTCTCTCTCTCTCTCTCGCCCTCCCTCCCTCTCTCTCTCCCTCCTTCTCTCTCTCTCTCCCTCTCTCTCTCTCCCTCCTTCTCTCTCTCTCCCTCTCTCTCTCTCTCTCCCTCCCTCTCTCTCTCTCTCTCTCTCTCTCTCTCTCTCTCTCTCTCTCTCTCTCTCTCTCTCTCTCTCTCTCTCTCTCTCTCTCTCTCTCTCTCTCTCTCTCTCTCTCTCTCTCTGTCCGTCCCACTCTCCCCTGCTCCCTTTCCATCCCCCTCAGATCTTCCTCTTTCAGAAAGTGCTATCCTACCACAACCTTCTCTCCCTCCTCCATCACACAACCCCCACCCTCCTGTTATTGTAGCAAATTAGTAATTACACCCCACCTTTCCTCCCTCCACCCACCGTGTAATTCAATTTCGGACCCTGAAATCGGAAGGATCGCTACAGGCTAGGCTAGCAGCCTCAGGGTGAAGCGATGGCCAGATAGGCGTGCGGATGCCTGGCAGCATGAATGGATATATTGACCATTAGTAGGCTAGTGATTGACTGAAGGAGTGGGTGTAATTACGACGCCCGTCTGGGATGGATTGCGTGATGCGTGAATTAGTTGTGGTTTTTATGATACTAGCGAGACAGTGAGGAAGATGTATCGACTCTGGGCTGCAGCCAGCGCAAAACGCGCCCCTTTTCCCAGTAGCTAACAGGTTTTTTTTTACGTTAAAACATAACGCGACATGACACAATGTCATAAATTAAAGGCGTATTATTGCATCGGGCAGTAAACAGATGGGGCTGAAGATGGGAACGATCAACTTTGAACGATAATGTCCTTTGATTGTTATAAATCAATTATCCTGCTCTACTTTCCCTGACCATCAATACAGAGTAGTCAAGATGAAACACAAATGGCATTTGGTTGTCACAACAAGTACAGAGTGGGAGTCAGAATCGTAAATAGATTCAAAAGTTGAAACGTGTGTTCAAAACTGATATCTTTAATGTAATAAGGCCAAACTCACATAGTGCCAAATCTGATTACTCACACGTAAGTATTCAGTCGTTATTAGTTATTTTTAAATATAAATTACCCTCTGAGCGAAAACAAAATGTCCATGATGTAAAAGGCTTAAAAGGAGCTGGTTTTCTGATTAGCAGGGATTGTTTTGGTATAAAGCTTGTCTCTCAGAGTGTTGGAACAAGGGTTGTATTTGTTTTAAGTGTTTTGTAACCCACCAACAGTAACAATAAGTCTCCACAGAGGCCCCCACCTACTTAAGGTACTTGAGTTGCAAATTAAAATATAAATGTAGGTACAAAAAATATGAATGTATTAATTGTTATCCAGGCAAATAAGTGATTGGGCAGTGAGGTTGAAAACTTTTGCACGGCAATGCATGTCACATTCTCATTAGTGTGTGTGTGTGTGTGTGTGTGTGTGTGTGTGTGTGTGTGTGTGTGTGTGTGTGTGTGTGTGTGTGTGTGTGTGTGTGTGTGTGTGTGTGTGTGTGTGTGTGTGTGTGTGTTCAAGAAACTTGTGTGGCAGTTAATCAGGTTGGAGGCCTGGTGTGAGGGGTTGTGTTTAAATGAAAATATTAATGTGGCGGGACTCTTTAACACGCACACACACACGCACACACTACACACACACATATATGCTCACACACACACACACACACACATATGCAGACATGCACACACATACACACACACGTTCATATGCACACATGCAGACAGACACACACACACATGCACACACACTTTGTCGCTGTCTCCGAGGTCATTGGGTTTAAAAAAAGGTGGTGTGTGGCGCTGTGTGGTGTGTGTGTGTGTGTGTGTGTGTGTGTGTGTGTGTGTGTGTGTGTGTGTGTGTGTGTGTGTGTGTGTGTGTGTGTGTGTGTGTGTGTGTGTGTGTGTGTGTGTGTGTGTGTGTGTGTGTGTGTGTGTGTGTGTGTGTGTGTGTGTGTGTGTGTGTGTGTGTGTGTGTGTGTTTTGAAGGCAGGCCGAGTGGTCCTTTAAGACAGAGTCTTGGTGTCATTACCCGGGCTTGTGTTTGTGTGTTTGTGCAGAAATGCGAGTTCACAGTTGTGTGTGGGAGGGTATGTGTATTTTATGTTAGTGTGTGTGATTACAGAGTTCTCTGGGCTCAACCAGGATATGGGCTTTATATAAAGTAACCTCTGTTTAACTGCAGCACTGTGGTGTGCACACACACACACACACACACACACACACACACACACACACACACACACACACACACACACACACACACACACACACACACACACACACACACACACACAGCACACACACACACACACACAATCTGCCAAGACCCAGCCAGTCCAGAGGTGCCTACACAGCAGCCAAAAGAGATTATTTCACCGTCAACTTTTCTTCTTCTTCTCTCCCCTTTCTCCTTTTTAACCTCCCTCTCTCTCTCTCTCTCTCTCTCTCTCTCTCTCTCTCTCTCTCTCTCTCTCTCTCTCTCTCTCTCTCTCTCTCTCTCTCTCTCTCTCTCTGTCTGTCTGTCTGTCTGTCTGTCTGTCTGTCTGTCTGTCTGTCTGTCTGTCTGTCTGTCTGTCTGTCTGTCTGTCTGTCTGTCTGTCTGTCTCTGTCTCTCTCTCTCTGTCTGTCTCGTCCTGTCTGTCTGTCTTGTCTGTCTGTCTGTCGTCTGTCTGTCTGTCTTCTGTCTGTCTGTCTGTCTGTCTGTCTGTCTGTCTGTCTGTCTGTCTGTCTGTCTGTCTGTCTGTCTGTCTGTCTGTCTGTCTGTCTGTCTGTCTGTCTGTCTGTCTCTCTCTCTCTCTCTCTCTCTCTCTCTCTCTCTCTCTCTCTCTCCTCCTATCCCATTGCTCTCATCTCCTCCATTCACTCTCTGCTTTTTCATGCTGAAAGTTCAGCTGCTGTTCGCTGCTTTTCTAAAAGGCTCAATTTAAGCAGCCAAAATAAAGTGAGCGTTTTATGCTTTTCACCTTATTTATTTATTTTCCTCCTCCCACGGATTAGATGTTTGTTTGTCTCCTAACTTGCTCGTTTGATGTTTTCTTACACTCTTTTTATGTCCTTCGCTTGCTTTTTTATTTGCACTCACACTTTATTTTAAAGAGTTGAAAAAAATAGGAATGTTACAGCGTTGAACATTTCCATTACCTCAGAACTCCCCCGGTGCTCTCCTCTGATTGGCTGGTAGCTTTCTGTCTCACCACATCGAGCAGCAGAGAGATATCCTTACCTGTAGGGGGGGGGGGGGGGTTTGAGAAGCAACCCTTCTGTGGTATGAAGTTACCCCGTTGTGCGGACCCCCGGTGCCGCTCTATCAGCTCTGCTTCTCGGAACTCCCCTCTCCCCTCCCCGTATCACCCACGCCCCACTGCCAAACCCCTACCCTCTCTCTCTCTCCGACCCCCGCCCCCCCCCCCCCCTCTCTCCCACTCTCTGTCAGGGTCTCTCGCCCCCTCCCCCCTTGCCAAGACCAGTCCCCTGAGTTTTCCCACACTCACATCAAAGGGCAGGACTCTAGATTGTGTGTGAAAGCCCCCTTCCTTGGAATGTGTGTGTGTGTGTGTGTGTGCCTGTGTTTCGCTCTGTGTTGGTATTTCAGGGGGATGATTAGCCCCCGAAAAAATAATAATATAACAACAACAACACTGCCCCCTGCCCTTCCAAGGAGGAAGTGACATCACAGGTTCTGGCACACCGGGCACACCTCTCTTCCTGTTGTGCTTTCACTGTGATCTGATGTATGCCGACTCTATGTATGCTGTGTGTGTGTGTGTGTGTGTGTGTGTGTGTGTGTGTGTGTGTGTGTGTGTGTGTGTGTGTGTGTGTGTGTGTGTGTGTGTGTGTGTGTGTGTGTGTGTGTGTGTGTGTGTGTGTGTGTGTGTGTGTGTGCACATCCGCTCCCTCCATCAGTGCCACTGTTTGTGTTCATCTCGTCCATCTGTCTGTTCTGCTCTTATTCTGCCTCAACCCGCTTTTTATCGTCTTGCCTCATTTCTCAGTCTATCCAATTTTTCCTCTCTCTCTCTCTCTCTCTCTCTCTCTGTCTCTCTCTCTCTCTCTCTCTCTCTCTCTCTCTCTCTCTCTCTCTCTCTCTCTCTCTCTCTCTCTCTCTCTCTCTCTCTCTCTCTCTCTCTCTCTCTCTCTCTCTCTCTCTCTCTCTCTCTCTCTCTCTCTCTCTCTCTCTCTCGTTACAGCATGTTTAAAAATAGCTTTATTGAAATAGCAAAATAAAAAATGTACATTGCCACGGCAGTTAACATTTTTTGAAAATATGCAAAGCTCTACAAAAAGTTATTTTTTAATAATACAAGCATAGTGTAATGAATGAGGGAATGACAAGGGAGTGAATCAAACTATTTCCAGGAACTTGGCCACCGAATGAGTCTATTTCCATAGAAAGGACAGGAGCCATTCTCTCTCTTTCTCTCATACTCTTTCTCTTGCTCTCTATCTGAAAGTTTTCCAATTGACTTTTATTTCCCCAATTATCTTTCTCTTTGTTCTAATCGTAAGCGTTGCTGTTCTTTGCACTTTGTAGCTGTAGGTTGCGTGTTTGATGAATTATATATTATTAAGTCTTTCCTACATAAAGCCTTCTAAATTAGGGCTATCCATTTTAGGTGACTGTATTGAGCAATTGTAGAGACACAATTCTTACTTTTATATTCATGGATTTGTAATTGGCGTTGCTCGTATGCAATATGTTGAGTGTGGGGTTCTGAACACACGCACACACGTGCAATGAACCGCGTGGGGGATGTTTGCATCACAATGCCAACATAAACACAATTATTTCTGTTTTATTTGCTTACGTAATCCCCCTTACGTTAAATATGTTGAATATTGTGAGTTGGTGTGTATGTATATGTGTGTCTTTTAGTTGTCCTTCAGCAGGATTTATTGTCGGGTTCAATTATCCTATGAATTGTTCAGAATGTGATTCAAGATTGTTTTGCGTAACCCGATGAGTCAGTGTTTGTGTTTGCATGTGTTTTACCTTTATGCTGAAAAAACTTTGCTGATACTGCAGTATTAACTTTTTTTAATCTGTAATCTCAATCTCAACAATCACATATATATATATATATATATTTTTTTTTTTTTCAATAAGAAAGTCAGGAAGAGAGATGTCATTGAGATACAAACCTCAAAATGTTCTAAAATAAATCCATTTTATTTAGACGGCAAGTGGACCACGAAAAAGGCAATTCTGCAGCAGCAATTCAAAACCAGCAAACCAAATCAACATTACCTTCGAAAATAATAAGAAAACAATCTGAAAAGCCCTACGTCCCAGAACAGACTCTCGGACTAGCGTTTCTTATCATTGAAAGCCAGCTGTATTGCTTTAAGAAACAATGTCAAGGATTGACTATGTTTAACCCTCTAACCCTAACCCTTCTTTTTCAAAGGAATACATTTGATTCTATCACAGATATTTATTAATCCTGGGATCAAATTAACTCAGGCTAAACTGTTGGCCTAGTCCCCTATGTCTTGTTTTCTGTACTCGTTGACCGGACGGATGGGCCATTAGAAACTTGTGTCGGTTCTGCGCTTGTTACCACAAGATCTTTCTCAGACTAGGTCAATGCTTTTTTTGTTTGTACCCATTGCCATGGCAATGAACGTTTTAGGCTTGCCATTACAGTATGCTAGCTCATGCTACAAAGTTTGTGTAATTCCAAGTTTGAGTTATGATGTCATTAACTACATACCCATCCGAGCTGGTAACAGGCTTATACATTGCATATATATATTATGATCTCAATCAGCGTTTTACACAGCGTTCTCCTCATCCATCTTCGAGTTTGAAGTGTATTATTGAATTGTAAATCACGTTATTGCGCACAGGTTTCTTCATGTCTATGGACTCCTACTGGTGGCCTCCTCATCTCCACCCGTCACTACTGCAACGTGGAACAGTGCATGCATCTCACTAGCTACCCAACGTGTGTGTGTGTGTGTGTGTGTGTGTGTGCTCACCTCAACTGCAGAACTCTGGCTGCAGGTGTGTGGGTGGGTGGGTGGGTGGCTGCTTGATGTGTGTCTTGAGATTGGGGAGAACGATCACCATGGGAACTGACCACCACTCCATCTCACTGTGTGTCTGTTCATCTGTGCGTGCGTGAGTGTGTGCGCGCGTGTGTGTGTGTGTGTGTGTGTGTGTGTGTGTGTGTGTGTGTGTGTGTGTGTGTGTGTGTGTGTGTGTGTGTGCGTGTGTGTGCATGTGCGTGTGTGTGGTTGTGTGTTAGCGTGCACACCGTAAATGTCAAGTTGAACAGTTCACCTGCACACTAACCTTTAGAAGTATGCAACGGTCAAGGCATACCTCCTAAACAGAGATTCTCAGACGAATCCTCTGATAAACAAGCCTTCGACGAGCCGGTCGTCTGTCGGATGACACCCAGCTTCACTGCATGAGGCGTGGTGTTTCGTCACGCACGTGGCACCCATCCCAGTCTGGTGCATCATTAACAGTCATTATATGATGTCAATGAGATCATTTTCAATGACTATGATTACAAAGTGTACAAACTGCGTTTAACCATGCTGTCTAATAAATCAGGATAGAAATAAGAGTTCCGGAGTCAGGCA
>OLKM01000118.1:78449-95808 GCA_900291075.1 Melanogrammus aeglefinus | reverse complement strand
TGTGGGTTTTCATTGCTCTGTTGTGATCCCAAGTTTCTTTGAGAAAGCTTTAGGGAGTACAGCTTGACTGCTGTTGTCCCAACCATCAGCCAATGGAAAGCCTCTCACTTGTATAATCCCGCATACACTCCACTGTGTGTGTGTGTGTGTGTGTGTCATACTGTGAAGTTGGGACGGCAGCTGTATCTTACAGCTGTATCATGATGAATCATTGCATCATTTCCTCTGTGTGTGTGTGTGTGTGTGTGTCTGTGTATGGGCGCATGTCCTTGTGCATTCATATAGGACCAGCTGTGATATTTCATTTCAGTGTGTGTGTGTGTGTTTGGAGGGTCTTCGAATGAAGAGTGCACAGACCCTATCAAAGGTGTTTTTTAAATGTTTACATCTGTGTGTTTGCCGGTGTTTGAGTGTGTGTAGGTAAAGGGCGGATGTTTTTAAGATTCGCTGCGTGTTTATGCTCGATGCATAACTCAAGGGAGGCTCATGGTAAACCATTTAACACTCCGCGGTCAGTGTGTGTGGTGGGGTGGGTCGTGTGTGTGTGGCGTGGTGTGTGGTGTGCTGGTGTGTGTGTGTGTCTGTGTGTCAGTGTGTGTGTGTGTGTGTGAGATAATCCCAAAACACAAACAAACCGTCGCACAGATCACATCGCACAGGGGAAGTTTAAACATGCAAATCCTTACTTCTTTGTATTGGTCATATTTTAGAAATATCAATCGGTGATGATCTAACTAATATTTGATCTGACATTTCTGTGTGTTTTGTTAGGACTCGTCTCTCTCTGGACTCTCTGAACCCTTTTTTCTGTCGCTTCCACACACGTTTTTATTCAGGCCAATGAGTCCAGCGTACATCCTTAGAGGCCTATGATGACATAATAGTAAGGCCCTGTTGAGTTATTGGGTGGTATGTATTTGTGTGTGTATGTGTGTGTGTGTGTGTGTGTGTGTGTGTGTGTGTGTGTGTGTGTGTGTGTGTGTGTGTGTGTGTGTGTGTGTGTGTGTGTGTGTGTGTGTGTGTGCTGCTGACCGAGCCTACGGTGCAGTTCCGCATGGAGAAGTTCCGCAGGAAACAAAGCTCATAACTGACCTTTTGACCCTGACCCTGACTTTTCCTGAGCACTGGGATGAAGGACAGCTGTGAATGGAACGGGGGGGAGGGGGGTGCTGGGAAGGGGAGGAGAAGGGGAGCGTTGGGGGCTAGTTCCCGCCTATGGAATTCAGGGGGGATTATGGACAGGAAGTCTTGGCCTGGATGGGCGACATCCTCCAGTTTCTTCCGATGACCAACATCTATTCCGATATTCCAATGGTCCCGATCCAGATTTTGGATGCACGTCATTGGGTAGTGCAGGATAGTGTAGTGGCCAGGAGGTAGGCCTTTAAGGTTCTTGGTTTCGATCCAGAGTGTTCGCAGCCTGAGATGTAGAATGATGAGGATCTCCGCATCCAAGTGGCGTTCGGATCATAACAAAAGAACATGCTAATTGAAAATTGAAGCAAACTGGTTGAACTTCTGGGAACTAGAGCGAAACGCTGTGTGGTAACGGCTTCAGTCATCGACTTAGGAAATTTCTCTCTGGGCGGTCTCTCTCTCTCTCTCTCTCTCTCTCTCTCTCTCTCTCTCTCTCTCTCTCTCTCTCTCTCTCTCGCTCTCGCTCTCGCTCTCTCTCGCTTTCTCCATCTTTCTCTCTAGCAGTGTAAGGTCTCTTGCCCGCCACCCAGAGAGGCGAGAGGAACTGATGGCCTCCTTGTAAACTCCTACGCGTTGGGTAACGTCTCTCACAAGGGATGTCCTGTGAAGGCTAGCCTCGCTCCAGGCCTCTGAAGCCACTACGGCTGGAGGTGCTCAGGAGCGGTGTGACGCGATGGGGCCGAGGCCATGCCATCACACACTCGTTCACACAGGCACAGACATTCATGCACAGACTCAGCTCAAATAAACACACACTCATTTTCTGCGGCATTCTTGTCTTCTACTATTTTAGAACTTACACACTAATGTGTGTGTGTGTGTGTGTTTGTGTTTCTGTGTGTTTGTGTGTTTGTGTAAGAGAGAGAGAAAGAAAGAAGAAAGAGCGAGAGAGCACTGGAATGTTGCAGCTTAAGGATTGAAGAGCAGAGAGAGAGAGAGAGAGAGAGAGGAGAGAGAGAGAGAGAGAGAGAGAGAGAGAGAGAGAGAGAGAGAGAGAGAGAGGAGAGAGAGAGGAGAGAGAAGAGAGAGAGAGAGAGAGAGAGAGAGAGAGAGAGAGAGAGAGAGAGAGAGAGAGAGAGAGAGAGCAAGGGAGTCAAAGGGACAAAGGGTGTCTTGTGTTATGGGGAAGTGAGGGTAAGGACGCAGGGCTTTCAGCCTTCTGGGTCCAATCCTGGGGGCCTCTGTGTGTGTGTGTGTGTGTGTGTGTGTGTGTGTGTGTGTGTGTGTGCGTGTGCATGTGCGTGTGCATGTGTGTGTGGTGGAATGCTGCTGTTTGCTGACTGAAGAGCAGAGGGGCTGCCGAGACTGTCCAAACACGCCTGTTTGCAGAAAGTGAAAGGCTTCGTTCACACTGCGAGCCTTAATGCTCCTTTCAGATAGCCCAATCTATATGGCCCCATTTTCGTTATGGTTGTTCACATTGTGTTTATAAATGCGGCCAATATGAGATTCCAGTGTGACGTATCGCATTCCAAACTGACCCGCGTGTGCAAAAGAAGAATAACAATGTCCCACGCAATACCCAGAGAAGTAAACATGGTAGCCAAGCCACTGAAGTCGGCGTTTACCGTTTAATTTAGAAGTCGATGTTTAGCAGTGTAGACCAAGTGTGGACATTTTCACCAAGGGTGGATGATCTTGTTGTTGGAGAACGGTTCGTTTTATTTCCTTTTCATTTCTAAAGCAGGTTTGATGTATTTACACAAATAAAAACTCCAAAGTTTTACAATATCACGTAGAACTGCATAGGTGTTATCGTTTTTTCTCGTTAGTCCAAGTCTGACTCGTTTACGCCGGACCTACTGTGTGGCCGAAAAGCTTCCAAAGACACACAGCTTCCATAGTACGAGAGTAGCCTACAAATAAGGTGCTTTTGTAGGTGACAGGTTACCAAAGATATCATTATTAATCTGCATCAAATATATTGCCTCTTTTGACGAGTACTATTTTCACCGTCCCTACATTCACTCCATCGCAGCTGTCTCTGTTATTGTTTTTATTCTCTGGAGTGAGCCAGTGCAGAATTGTTATGAATGTCAATCTATAGTGACGTCAAAGTCGCATGAATTCCGACGTGACTGATCACACGAGGTCGCATTGCAAAGAAATATGACCTGCATCTGATTCAGGAGCACATATGAAAGTGGCCCATTCAACATATCAGATTCCATGTGATTTGTGCTGGCATATGGCCCCTTTTGCTTGAAGGGTGGACAAGGCCAGAGAGAGAGAGAGAGAGAGAGAGAGAGAGAGAGAGAGAGAGAGAGAGAGAGAGAGAGAGAGAGAGAGAGAGAGAGAGGAGAGAGAGAGAGAGAGAGAGAGAGAGAAGAGGGAGGAGAGAGAGAGAAGAGAGAGAGAGAGAGAGAGAGAGAGAGGGAGAGAGAGAGAGAGAGAGAGAGAGAGAGAGAGAGAGAGAGAGAGAGAGAGAGAGAGAGAGAGAGAGAGAGAGAGAGAGAGAGAGAGATTACAAATGTACAGTGGTGGAGAGTATAAAAAAACCCTCACAAAGATGAAGTGAAAAAAAGAGAAAATTCAAATAATAAATGAAAGTGTGTGAAAAGCTATCGTGGAAAAAAAGTGTGTGTGTTGACCCTTCTCTCAATGCTCAATGAAGACTTTTATATCCCATGGAACCTTATGGAGCATGCTGAAAGACTCCTCTCTATACCTGTGTTTGTGTGTGTGTGTGTGTGTGTGTGTGTGTGTGTGTGTGTGTGTGTGCGTGTGCGTGTGCGTGTGCGTGTTGGCTGGGGAGGCAATGAAGAATGATGGTAAAAAGAGGGATGATGAGGGTGAGGGGTTCCCATGTAACTACAGTACTACCTAGAGCATTAACTACTTCATAGTCATCAAAATCATTTAACATTAATTAGAATTTATTCATATATCCACTTTTAATATTGCTATAATGATGTTAGTAATGAGAGAGAGAGAGGGGGAGAGGGAGAGGGAGAGAGAGAGAGAGAGAGAGTGATATACTGAGACTGAGTGATCAGAGAGAGAATCAGAGAGTGAGAGAGCTAGAGAGAGAGAGAGACACTTAATGACAGAGCAAGACAGAGAGAGAGAGAGAGAGAGAGAGAGAGAGAGAGAGAGAGAGAGAGAGAGAGAGAGAGAGAGAGAGAGAGAGAGAGAGAGAGAGAGAGAGAGACTAAATTAGAGGGAGCAGACATGCCATATACTCTCATATAATTTTATTTTAGTCAGGCTATTGCTTTGCAACCTAGTTACACGTAACATTTATGCAAAGAATAATGAATTTCAGGCGGAGAAAGTCAGAGACAGAGAGACCTTAACAGCAGGTCAGGTCCCCTAAGGGTCATGTCGCCACTGGCTGAATGTCATCAGGCCAGTCAAAGTTGTGTAAATGGTGCTGCGCGGCTCTGCTTTTATTTAATAACATTCCCTTTGTGTGTGTGTGTGTGTGTGTGTGTGTGTGTGTGTGTGTGTGTGTGTGTGTGTGTGTGTGTGTGTGTGTGTGTGTGTGTGTGTGTGTGTGTGTTCAATTTGATTTAATATGCAGCCTGACTTAGTGCAGCGGCCTCAACAGGCTTTGAATGACTTAAAGGTGCCATGACATGCTATTTTATGGATGCTTTAATATAGGTATTAGTGGGCCACTAACACAGTATTCAAAGACGTACCCGAAATTCAGCCGTGGTGCAGAGTTACAGCCACTCCGAGCCAGTCGCACATTGAGCTTCCCCCAAATGCGCTGTTTTGGTGTCTGTAGCTTTAATGCAAATGAGGAGGAGAGAGGCGGGTCAAGGAGGAGGAGGTGGGGGTGTGGGCCCTGAGCAGCCTAGCAGCCACGTACCGTGTGCGCTTCTGTTTACAGTGGATGTTATTCGCAATTGGCGAGGCGCCACACAGCCTTTAGCCGGTGTCTCTGTAAATATTCTAGAACACACGGGAGTCCTGGAGCTCTATATCTAAATACTATCATATACATAGATATCTATATCATATAATATATATTATCACAGGCCAAAAGCTGTGTGAGCCGATATTATGAATCTCAAACGGCCGCGTTGGGTTCTCCGACGTTCCTGGTTCTTCCACGTCCACATCAATCTGAAGAAGACTGAACCGCGACATGGAGGAGAAAGGGATTGTTGCCGGGCAGCGCGTAGGCACCTCCGCCACCTGCTGCGCCGAGGCGGTGGTCCCTCGGCAGCGGGAAGTGGGGCTCAAGCGGGAGACATTCGCAGCCAGCAATCCCTTTCTCCTCCATGTCGTGGTTCATGCTTTTTAGGGAGTCAAAGCCAAAGTTCCTTTCCCCCAATTCCTTCTCAACCACAGCTGAGATAACCCCAACTACAGTCTCGTTGTGGAAATACAAGAGACGTCAAAGAACCGACACGACAGTGTGTGTATTCACACACACACACACACACACACACACACACACACACACACACACACACACACACACACACACACACACACACACACACACACACACACACACACACACACACACACACACACACACACACACACACGTGGCGCTTGCACGGTCGTGTCTCATTGGCGGGCCAAATTCTCTGGGTGGGCCAGGCGGAGTAAGGGGAGGAGCTTAGATGCTATGTGACGACATATGAAACCACATCCAAATCAGTGCGCTTGAGCCTCCGTTTTTTCAAAGGCGAGCAGAACACCTCGTGCTCGTTTTACACCGAACGCAAGTTTTAGCCACTGGGGGACCATAGGCAGGCTAGGGGAACTCATATTTATGGTAGAAATAAAGTGAGATTTTCATGCCATGGCACCTTTAAACATCCTCAAACCACCATAACCCCCCCAGCTCAGCCAAGAGGCCAGGCCTGGGGTTCGGGCAGAGGCAGGAAGGGGCTGTGCTTTCCTGAGTGCTGTGGTGGCAGTGTCTAGGATGGGATCATTAGTGTGGAGGGAGAAGTGTTCCACCTGATGGGAGGTTTCCCATGAAGAACACATCAGGTCCATCTCAACATTGTGTCTCTAGGAAACATTGGATCATGTGGTGTCTCAAGATTCAGGACGGGAACGCGTTTGACGTCCCTGTGTGAGATTTAAGGACCTGAAGAGGGTTTGAATGAAGTGAGGAATGATTCGTTTGGAAGTTTGTGTTTTGGCGCCAGTCTTTGAGTCCCTACATCGCTATGTGGGTTTGTGTGTGGGTGTATGTTTGAGTTCCTCCACAGGGTAATGGCAATGAGCCGAGTAGGTGTAAGGGTCTGTTTGTTGTGCTGCGACCTGTCCCTTTAATGTATCAATATGTGTGTTCCTGCAGGTCCAGCTGAGGTCCCTATGATGTCTCCTAATGGCTCAATCCCACCCATCCACGTGCCTCCAGGGTACATCTCACAGGTCAGTCAGGTCCCCAGCGTGTGTGACTTGAGTTAACCTTTATTATTTTCCTCACAATTAACAATGATACTCCTACCACAGTTGTTCAAGATGGAAACGTATTAACATATTAATACTAACTCTACTACGGATCACATTACTTATACTTAGCATACTACTTGTATTACTGGTACTTATCATGCTGTTAATACTTCTACTATTTATCGTACTAATTGTAGCCCTACTGCTACGGCTTCGGCGGCATTTTAAACCACAGCGCTCACCGCATTTTCTGCATGAAAATGTTATTCATTTCATTGTTTAAACGCTGCGTACAATGTCACGTTACTGGAATGTCTGAGCAAGTATATAAAGAAAACATGCATTCCGTCTGGCTTTCTCCGGGGAGTGTGTGTGTGTGTGTGTGTGTGTGTGTGTGTGTGTGTGTGTGTGTGTGTGTGTGTGTGTGTGTGTGTGTGTGTGTGTGGTGTGTGTGGTGTGTGTGTGTGTGTGTGTGTGTGTGTGTGTGTGTGGTCCTGTGGATGAGTTATTCTCGTGGGAATGGTTTTTAGATCACTTGTCCCTTCGGTTGTTTGTCTGTGTATTGAATGTGTATCTTCAATTAATCTTTGTGTGTATTCAGTGTTGTGTGGGTGTGTGTTTGGTGTGGTGGGAGTGTGTGTTTGCCCTGTTCCGGTAAGTATGTGTGTGTGTTTGTGTGTCTCTGTGTGTGCAGGAGGGAGTTGCGGGGGTGTTAATGGGGGTCTGGCCAAGTGAGAGTCTGATACACTTTTGCGAAAACAAACCCGATTGGACAACCATGTGGTGTGTGTGTGTGTGTGTGTGTGTGTGTGTGTGTGTGTGTGTGTGTGTGTGTGTGTGCGCTGTGCGCGTGTGCGTGTGTGTGTGGGTCAATTCCCTGTGTACCTAGATTGACTCTTGTCCTCTCTTCCTGTAAACACACTATGTCCTGGTAGGAGTGAGGGGGTCTGGTGGCTGTTTGACCTCCGACCCATCTCCTCTTCCTCCTCCTCCTCCTCCCTTTCCTCGCCCTCATATACCTCCCCCACCTCCACCTCCTCTTAGTCCTCCTTCTCCTTCTCCCTTTCCTCCTCCTCCTTTGCTCACTGTGCCTCCCCGTCTCTCTGTTTTTCAGTCTCTATCTTTAGTTCTCTCTCTTTCTCTACCTCTTTCTGACACTGATTCAGAAGACTGTCTTACCCGTCTGCGTGTGTCATATCAATGTGTAATATATAATCAATATATATAAAAAATATAGAAATGTGTCAATGTACTTCTAGTGCCTTGTGTGTATGTGTGTGGAAAAGAGGGGGCGTAAGATCATGTGTATGTGTGTGTGTGTGTGTGTGTGTGTGTGTGTGTGTGTGTGTGTGTGTGTGTGTGTGTGTGTGTGTGTGTGTGTGTGTGTGTGTGTGTGTGTGTGTGTGTGTCTGTGTGTGTAAAAGAAAGAGCGGGAAACAATTTATGTGTGGGTTTGTGCGTCGATATGTCAGAGAGAGAGAGATTCCCTGTGTGTGTGTGTGTGTGTGTGTGTGTGTGTGTGTGTGTGTGTGTGTGTGTGTGTGTGTGTGTGTGTGTGTGTGTGTGTGTGTGTGTGTGTGTGTGTGTGTGTGTGTGTGTGTGTGGAATGAGGCGGTTGTGCTGGGGCTTATGGGGTTGTTGTTGTTAAGGACAAGCAGATGCTTTGCTCTCTCTGCAGGGAGTGTGTATGCTCTCTCCTTGGAATGCCGGCTTGTGAAAGTGTTTGAATGGATGGAATGTGCGTCGGCGTATGTGTCTGTGTTTGTGTGTGTGTGTGTGTGTGTGTGTGTGTGTGTGTGTGTGTGTGTGTGTGTGTGTGAGTGTGTGTGCTTGTGTGTGTATGTGTGTTCAATTACATGTGATGTCATCTCTGTGATGCAAGTCTAGGAAGACACTTACACTTTTATTGTGTCGACACCTAGCAACAACTAAAGGAGACGTCAAAAAATGCACAACAAATTCATTTCAAATCCACGATTGTGTTGTTGTGTGAATGCAGCTCCTCGCCAAGGCATGGAAACCCCTCCGTTCCCGATGCATTCCCTGTTTGTCAATCTAATCGTGCCCCTTCATCTCCCCCCCCCCCCCCCACCGTAGGTGCTGGAGGACAACAACGGGGTTGAGACGGGTGGTGGTGACGCCGCAGTCCCCCGAATGCTACCCTCCGTCCTACTCCCCGGCCCTCTCTCCCACCCACCACCTGCCCCCCTACCTGGCCCACCACCCCCACTTCATCCCCAACTCCTTCTACCCCCCCGTGAGCCCCGGGGACCTGCCGCCCCACCAGTACTACCAGCATCACCTGCCCCCCATGTATGGCGACCCAGGTACAGGACCACCGCCGCCCCTGGGACAGCAGGGGTCCCAGTGTCACAGGGTCGCACTCAGGGTTGGGTTTGAGCAGGGGAGCGTTGGGAGTGGGTTGGTTGGTCACACGCTGGATGCTGGAAAAGGGGGCGCAAAAGAAGGCTGGTATTGTTAAGGGATTTGTGGGTGTTATTGTGAAATTGTTGAGGGGGAAATGCCGGTCGAATTGGTTGTATTTGTTTTCTCATTCTTCTATTTTGTGCCTGCGTCCTCTCCTCTCCCCTCTTCTTCTCTCTTCTCCTCTACTCTCCTCTCCCCTCTCCTCTCCCCTCTCCTCTCCTCTCCTCCTCTCCTCTCCCCTCTCCTCTCCCCTCTCCTCTCCTCTCTCCCTCTCCTCTCCTCTCTCCTCTTCTCCTCTCCTCTTCCCTCCCCTCCTCTCCCCTCCTCTCTTCTCTTCTCCCCTCCTCCCCTCCTCCCCTCCACTCTCTACTTCCCTCCTCCATGTCCTGTCCTTTCCTCTCCACCTCTCTTCTCATTGAACTCCTCCATCTCCTCCCTGCCCTCTCTCCTCTCTCCCCTCTCCTCTCCCTTTGCACCTCCACTGCCCTCCACTCACCTCCTCTCACGCCACCCCCCCCCCCCCCCCCTCCTCTGCAGAAATCATCCCCGTCTATGGAATGTCCAACTATATAGGCAGAGAGGAGGCCTACAGTAAGCCACAGCCCAAGAAGATAAAGGAACAGAGGCAGCTAGAGCGACAGAACCGCCTCAACTCCCCTCCCACCACGCTGTACAAGGGCAGCTTGGGAACCGCACACAACGGATACAGGTGAAGCCTTGAACATTGCGCTGGTCACTTGAACTTTTGCTGCAACATATTTAGATATATTTATGGGGGTTGGACATCGCCACAGATCACACAGCAATTGGCTGCGGCCATATTGGGAGCCTTGGAGCATTGCAATGATGTCATGGGGAGATGTTGTTGTGTCTCAAACTGCCATAGTGTTTCTCATGCACGATGTGGTCAAATGTTTAATCATAGTGTAGGTCACGGAATATTAACGTTGATTTAGGATTTAAAAGTATTAGCCACTCTCTTGAGTCCGGAGTATCGTCAACAGAAAAGTCCCATGATGCTTTCTGATGTACAAGCCTCTTCTGCGATGCCTGTGAGCGTTAGAGATGGATCTCACAATCACATCAGACCCTCCGATTTCTATGACACGTTTGCGTCATCTGATTCTCAAGTGGATATCAGATACTTCAGATAATGAATTGCATACCGTTGGTGGCATATGCGTCCACTTGGGTCCAATAGACGCACGCTTTCTCTCCTGTATTGTAGGACCCAGACTTTTGATATATCTCGGTTTGTGCACGTTATATTTGCCTGCGAATCGCAAATGAAATTCAGGACATTATAGATTACTTAACATTAAAACCCCATGCCCTATCATCTAATGGATTAGATTTATTTCAGGACAGTGTTCCGCTAATAACGCACTCACGCACAGACAGACATTTAAAAAAAAAAAAAAGGCTAGGCCAGCATGTATGTATGTATGCATGTATTTCTTTGTAAATATATATATTTTCTTCTTGTTTTTATTGCAGCAACAAACCACACTGCCCCTTGCTGGGGTCACTGGGGTCAGGGGGCGGAGTCAGCAGCCCTGGAGGGAAGAAGCCAGAGAGGAGGCTCAGAAGCAGTCCCCGGAACACTGAACCAGACACACACACACCAGGTACGCACGTGCATATACACACACACTCAAGCATGTACACACGTGGACACACATGGACACACACACACACACACACACACACACACACACACACACACACACACACACACACACACACACACACACACACACACATGCATGCATGTAAGCACTCACACACACACACATAGGCACACACACACACACACACACACACACACACACACACACACACACACACACACACACACACACACACACACACACACACACACACACACACACACACACACACACACACACACACAGCACACACACACACACACACACACACACACACACACACACACACACACACACACACACACACACACACACACACACACACACACACACACACACACACCAGATACGCGTGTGCAAACACACACATTGGATTGATGATTAATGGGTTGTCTGTGAATTCTGTACTACCTCCGTGCACGCACGTGGGACTCTTACCTTTCCCTTATCATAAAGCACATGGGAGTTCAAGTGTTTCTTGTGTGTTTGTGTTCAAATGAAGAGTAGGATGGATGGTTTTGTATGTGTGTGAATAACTATAGGACGAATTGTCGTTGTAGTTATTGTGTGTTTAAGGTGAGTTAGGATATGTTATTTTTTATTGTATGATTGTTTTTGGTACAGAGTCTTATGTGGGGATTTTTTTTTTTAAAATCTTGGAGTCTAAAACAACAAGAAAGATATGCTTGAATTGATGTCATTTATATTGTTGCATTTTGTCAATAATTACCATATCTCTCCTGTTTTCTTCTCAAAGCAAAGGATTTCTTTTTATCCATTAATTCCATCAAACTGGTTCTGACAAAGGAAATGCCCTGGTTTGTTTTCTGTCTTCCTCTGTGGGACCAAAGCCCATAGAAGCCTTGAGGCGGGAATCAAGATCATAATCCACAGTGTAATCAGTGGAAATGTTCTCCAAAGAGACGCTTGTGTTCGCTCCTCCCTCTCACAGTTCAGAGTCCAGCATTAACTTGAAGCCCCCCCCCCCCCCCCCCCCCCCCCCAATTCTACAATTACCATCGCTCTACTGGCCCTATCTCTCCCCCTCATAGTGAAATATACAACAGCATAAAGATAAATGGATGAATGGGGTCTGGGAGGAAGGGATGGGGGTGTTAGGGTAGGGAGGAGGATGGTTGTCTTGGAAACGAAATAGCTGAACCCGTCCCCAGCGCGATCGGCTTTCCACACGCACAATATGGGCCTTGTTGGGATGGGGGGGAAGGTTGGTAGTGGAGGGAGGAGGTGGAGTGTGTGGGAGGGGAGGGGGTGGGTGGGGTGGGGGGGTGGGGGCACATACCTGTATAGTAGGGCTCGGGATGAAGGAGCCCTTTGACCACCTCAGACACCACACAGCCTCAAGAAGCATGCACACACACACACACACACACACACACACACACACACACACACACACACACACACACACACACACACACACACACACACACACACACACACACACACACACGCGCATGGAGACTTACGCAGACATGCTACAAACACATAGTAGACAGTCACACACACACACACACACGCACACACACACGGCACACACTCACACACACCCAATTGTGGTACTGTACTGCCTAATGATATAGCTCAGACATTTGTCCCAGTTGTTAAGATTGTGGTTACATACACACAAGCCCGCACGCACGCACACACACACACACACACACACACACACACACACACACACACACACACACACACACACACACACACACACACACACACACACACACACACACACACACACACACACACACACACACATGCACGTATGCACACAAATACACAGTGGTGAGTCTGCCCAGACGATGACAGGATAAACCCGCCCGGGACCATCACTACTTTCTCATTGGAACTGTCTGTCCTGCAGCACTTTGAATGCACTCAGCGGCGGTTCCATCTGGTGGACCTGAAAGGGAGTGGGAGGTGACCAACATTCACTGACAACATTACACAATGCAAAATACAAGATGGCTTCGAGGTGAAATGATTTGAATCATTGGCTCACTTGCTCACGAACTGATCCGGGGTCAACCGGGGACTCGCAAGAGACAGACGGAGAGAGAGAGAGAGGGAGCTGACTCTCTCTCTCTCCGTCTGGTTTAAGTAGAAATTCACACTTCCAAACTCAAGCACGTAGGCTTAAATGCACACCAGACGCTCAACACAGACGAACACACACACGCACACACGCACGCACGCACGCACGCACGCACAAGCGTGCGTGCGTGCGTGCGTGTGTGTGTGTGTGTGTGTCTGTGTGTTCGTCACACACATGTGGATTAAGCACACACATGTGGATTCAAGGCTGCAGTGTATTGGATAGTGTTGAGCGCTCAACAAAAGGTGGGTTGTTGGAGCAGAGCACACTCAGGGAAAAGAAGAGCGAGAAAAGATCGGAGAGATGTTGGACTGCTGGGCTCAGGTTGTTCAGTGCAAGGACAAACGTACACACATAGGAGAGGAGCCTGCCCGCATCTTGTCAGGTTTGGGGTCTACCCGGGTCACAGTACCATGCTGGTGATCAGGCTGAGTCAGCACACGCAGACACACACACACATATACACGTACAAATAGACACACGTTAACGCAGGCATGCACACACACACACACACACCACATACACACACATTGACACATGCATGAACACATGCTCATAAAAAACACACACACACACACACACGCACATAAAATAAAACACAAATTAATGCATGCACACATGCACATAAATATGCACAAACACACACATATACATACACACATTAACGCATGCAAACACATGCATATAAACACACACACAAATGCACGCACATAAACATTCACAAACACGCATAAACATACACACTCATTAACACACGCATGCACACATGCATATAAACACACACACACACGCACTTAAACATGCAAACACACACATACACACATCCATGTATAGTTACACACACAGATACAAACTTCCCCAGTGACTTTACTTTCTGCAAAACAATCAGATCTTGAGGTCCCGCAGAGAGGGATAGGATGGGGGGGATCAAAAGGTTTTGAGGCAAAGTAAATGCAGATATAGGAACACCTTACATGACCGAAGTGAGGGAGGGGCGGACAGATAAACGGATGGATGGACAGATGCATCAGCTAGTAAGAGGTTAAGAATGCAGATTATTATTCCAACTGCATTCTTCAAATGCATCGGAGCGTGGGCCAACTGCGAATACCACACAGACACACACACACACACACACACACACACACACACACACACACACACACACACACACACACACACACACACACACACACACACACACACACACACACACACACACACACAGACACGCCTACACTTTGCCCCTGATGCCCTTGGTCCCTGTCTCTGCCTCTCTCTCTCTCTCTCTCTCTCTCTCTCTCTCTCTCTCTCTCTCTCTCTCTCTCTCTCTCTCTCTCTCTCTCTCTCTCTCTCTCTCTCTCTCTCTCTCTCTCTCTCTCTCTCTCTGTCCCTCTCTGTCCGTCTCTGTCTCTGTCTCTCTGTCTCTGTCTCTCTCTCACTCAGTCTCTCTCTCTCTCTCTCTCTCTCTCTCTCTCTCTCTCTCTCTCTCTCTCTCTCTCTCTCTCTCTCTCTCTCTCTCTCTCTCTCTCTCTCTCTCTCTCTCTCTCTCTCTCTCTCTCTTCTCTCTCTCTCTCTCTGTCTCTCACTCAGTCTCTCTCTCTCTCACTCAGTCTCTGTCTCTCTCTCTGTCTCTCTCTCTCCCTGTCTTGAAGCTGCCTCTGTTAGAGCCATCTGAAGGGGCCCCACACCTCCCCTCAGAGCAGGGCTCCAGGCCCTGAGCAGAAACAGATGTGGGCTGCTTCCTCCACCTCCCTCCATCTTGGCTCTGCCTCGTCACCCACTGAGAGCCGTTTCAAGAAACTGGGATTCCAGCAGAAACGGATGATCCGTTCCTCAACCTCCATTTTGGTTCTGCTGTCAGTCCCCTATTGTTGAATTCTGGGTAATGCAGGAAAGCAGATGTACGCGTCAACACGGCAACGGGCCCTAGAGTGATAATTGAGAACTCGAAAATGATGGGCGAAAATACTTTTAGAAAGGGTAGCCGCCAAAATGTTAAGTTCTACAACTTTGTAGAACTTAAAAAAAAAAAAAAAAAATCATTAATATGAAGAATGTGTCATAGGCTTGACATTGAAAAGTCTGGGGGGGGTTTTCAGAGGATTTGACACATCGCCATCTGTCAATGGCACTTTGTTTATTACTTCCTGTTGATAGTGTGGGGCCTGAGAACAAACTTGTTCTTCTTTAAGACTCTTTGTTTGACCTCGTGTTTCCGATTATTAAGTGGCTTCGCAGCATACATGTATTTTTAGATGCACCATACAGCGAAAGTGGGGGCAGATGACACCCACGCAGCTCAAATGGGTGTGGAGCCGGCAGTAGCTCAGGAGCTGGAGCGGGTTGGCTGGTAAACGGAAGGTTGCTAGTTCATTCCCCGGCTCCTCCTAGCCGAGAGTCAAGGTAATCCTGAGCAAGGCACCTAATTTTAAGAGCTCCCTTACGAGTTTGCTGTCGCCTTGCATAGCTGAGACCACCGTGGATGTGTGAATGTGTGCATGAATGGGTGAACATGTGCAATATTGTAAAGCGCTTTGAGTAAAAGCGCCATATAAATGCAATCCATTTACCATCCATTTCAAGTCACGACCGTCAGTGACGTCACCCCGTTACCTCACACAACCTTTGACTTTGGCGTGACTAAGCCCTCTCGCCTTCCACGGCCCGCGGCCATGGCAACGGGCACCGGGAAGTGTCAATGCTCTCCCACCCCTTCCTCCATGGGGCTGTTATGGCCATTATCGCCATGGCAACCCCCCATCCCTCTACGCCCATATATGGTTTCAATTGCAGGATTAGGGGAGGGGGTAGGAGGTGTGTGTGTGTGTGTGTGTGTGTGTGTGTGTGTGTGTGTGTGTGTGTGTGTGTGTGTGTGTGTGTGGTGTGTGTGTGTGTGTGTGTGTGTGTGTGTGTGTGTGTGTGTGTGTGTGTGTGTGTGTGTCAGAGAGAGGATAGGTGGAGCTTGGGAGGAAAAGTAGAGGAAGGGAGGGAGGAAGAGAAAATTAAAGAGAGAAACAAGGATACCGGTAGCAGGAAATCCCTCCCATCCATGTCTTGTAAGGATACACAAGGGGCGAGAAGGGAATTGTTCTGGCCAATCACAATGACTTGGGTGATTTTATTGCACACATTGAGACTTGTGAAAGACTTTGAGAACACCAATTGAAGTAAATGTGCGGCTGTGCATCTGCCGTTAGCATTATGCGGTGGACGAAAACAAAGCATTGTCACCTTACATAGAGATCTAATAACTTTAACTCTGAGACCTCTTTTATTGCTTTGAATAGGTTGGTGTTCAAGGCAATCAGTACCTACATCTGAGTCGTTTCAGATAATAGGGCTCAATTACTAAATATAAGTTTATCTACGTGTGTTTATCTACATGTTTTCCTATTCTGTGAATAGGAATCTTGTAGTATTACTTGGGGTAACTTTCTTCTCGTCATAATATTTGCAGTACTTATCCGTGAGCACGTGTCCTGGTGCTACTGGAGCCTCTGTCTCTCTCTGGAAAGTTTTTGGGCTGACCGGGGTCAGCTGGGGTCAGGGTTCCAAGCTCCACTGAGCTCCCGTCCCACAATCCTTCACTCTCTGGCCTGGCAGGTTGTGGTCACTGAGAAGCTCACACACACGCACACACACAGACACAGACACACACAAAGACACAGACATTAACGCACGTATGGGTGTGTTTGTGTGTCTCTCTCTGTCTGTCTGGCGAAGCTGAGGCAGGATATTTTGTGTGCCTTGGCAAAGCCGAGGCAGATCTTAATGTAGTGGAAGGGCCACAGGATAAAGAGCTCTCTTTCTCTCCCTGTTTCTTCTTCATCCTCACCTTCTTCTTCTTGCTTGTCTCTCCTCCTATGTCCTCTTTTCTCTTTGTTGCTCTCTCTTTTCCTCAGTGCCTTTATGACTTCCTTTCCACTAGCATGTTGGTACCAAATGTGTTATTTTGGTTAATGATTTTGAGTTTCTGGAACTCTTTTTAATTTGTAGCTCTATCCCTCTCGATCTTAATCTCTTTCTCGATAAAGGGCGGACGTTTCTGTTAATTTGTGTTGAGTGACCTTTAATATCTAAATTAGGCTTGAACAGTATCGTTCTATTTTGGTATTTCAAAATACCAAAGCTGTGATGTAATACCAACAAAAAAATCTGACGCTCCTCCTTCTATTCAACTATTTCAGACACTTTATTATGGTGATATGTACTTGCCAAAGTAAGCAGGATACAGCCTCTAATTAAATATTCCAAAATATAGTCTTTGCCTTTGTATCGTTGTTGAGACTGAAATACGTTTTTTGCCAATGATTAGTTTCGGGCCCGGGTAGGCAGTGGAGGCAATGGATATAGGAGGTGTTCTAAGAATTGGTTGCCTACTTTCGTATGAAATATGCAATTTTATCTGAGTTATTACAAACCTAAAACAGTCACAATTACACTGTACTGTAGTTAAGTTGATAGCTAAGGTAATTGTCTTAAGTTTTTCTTAGCATTTCAGCTACTTATTTACAGTGGTTATTACCTGATAATATTATTATTATTATTATTACCTTATAATTACCAAGTAGGGGAC
>OLKM01000118.1:70949-73449 GCA_900291075.1 Melanogrammus aeglefinus | reverse complement strand
CACATAATTTTGCAAAAATGGCCAAAAAAGAGAATTCCATACCCAACCTTTAATAGCCATATCCGTATTGGAAAATAAACAAATTTAAGACATGTCTCATTGAAGTCATCATGTGCATTGAGAATTGTCCTACCAGAAATCCATATGTGCCCTCCTGATCAAATATGTTTCTCTCTCTCTCTCTCTCTCTCTCTCTCTCTCTCTCTCTCTCTCTCTCTCTCTCTCTCTCTCTCTCTCTCTCCTCTCTCTCTCTCTCTCTCTCTCTCTCTCTCTCTCTCTCTCTCTCTCTCTCTCTCTCTCTCTCTCTCTCTCTCTCTCTCTCTCGCCTCAGATCATGACTCAGAGGGAAAGAGAGTTCAAGATATGCTTTCTGCAGTCGACAAACCACAGGTGAGTTTAACACACACACACACACGCACGCACACGCACACACAAACATCTAGTCATATCAAAATGCATCATGGTAATAATGTACTTTTCTTTTGTACTTCCTAACCTGCCCACATGAGGGCAGCATTTCCTTTTATATCTCCTGTTTCTCTTAATGCTTCTAAAGCAGGGATCGAAAGTACCGTACTTCACTTGTGTGTTCAATTATCGATGTACTGATCTGTGTGTGTACTTACAAAAGGCAGTTAGCCCAACGGCTCGTGTTATTGGACGGTTGATATATGTCAGGCAATATCAGCTTCTCAGAAAGAACAAGGCTTTTAGCAGAAGTGTGTGTGTGTGTGTGTGTGTGTGTGTGTGTGTGTGTGTGTGTGTGCGTGTGCGTGTGCGTGTGCATGTATGCTTGTGTGCGTGTGCGTGTGTGTGTGTGATTGAGGAAAAGAGTGGTCGTGTAGAGGGGAGAGATTGAGAGAGTGAGGGGGAGACAGCGAGAGAGAGAGACCGATAAAAGGGTTAGGGGGCAGGTGGGGGGGGGGGGGGGGGGGAGCGGGGAGCGTTAGGGACAGAGAGGGAAACAATCAGAGGGATGAGAGAGGAGCATAAAGGAAGAGTGGTCCGGATGCTGGCAGCTGTGCCGAAAGCAAGGAGACTTCCAATGGATGGAGCGCCAATGCTTTCAGCATTTCTTCTTCCCAGAACGATAAAAACTGGGAGAGGAAGAGGGACAGACAGAGAGAAGCGAGCAGCGAGGGCCATGGTTCAGGGACAGAGGAGAGGCAGGTATCGGAGGGGAGGGGCAAGTGAATGATGAGAGAGATGTATGGAAATTAAAGGAATAAATTCTCAGTGCCTCTGTCTTTTCGGCGGTGAGGTGAATTGGATTTCAGAAAGCTAATGACTATGGACTGTTATTGACTTTGCATCGCACCCCAAGGGCGGGGAAGTGCAAGGGAAAGGGGGTGAACACGGAGGCTAGCGCTCCGTGTGAGAGACTAGTGAAGAATCTCCTAAAAGAGAGGCTCCGAGAGAAATTACGATCTTATGTTCTCAAATTATGTTGCAGGGGGTCCCAAGATAATTTCTGCACCGTGAAATAAAATGAAAATGAATAATTTTGTTGATTTTTCAAGACATAACATTGATAACGAGGCGGTAAACTTCCTTTCTGCCTCTTGTTGTTCTCTGTTTTGAAGTCTCCATTGCTTCTTCCGTCCTTTATAACTTGACTACATACCCATGAATACGCATGGCCCATTCTCTCACCCACATTGCTTTTCCGTCATTTAGTCCCCACAGATATTCACTCTCAATTCAAGCCTAGAACTTCCACATCTACAGGGGGTAAAGGGGTCTTATTCGTGGGGGACACGCCCACACACACACAGACACATGTTGGAGTGCCACTCATCCTCTCCACTCATCTGTGTGCGTGTGTGTGTGTGTTAAGCAGGACGCAGATGGCACATCCATCCATACCTCTTTAAAAAGCCCACACACACAAAATCACATATGCATACACACAGACGCAGGCACCTTTTGGTCTTTTTTCCATAATTTATTCATCACGTCTGGAATCATTCTGGCACATTCCTTATGTGTTAATTTACTTGCACACCCAGTACACAACAATAAGCCCACTTTCACACACACACCGGATTAACTTGTCACGAGCATACATGACCCTGCGTCATTGATGAACAAAGACACACACTGGTGTGCATAGACCTCCCTTCATCCCTTTATAGCCTTCACTCAACTGTTTAATTTCCGTCTATAAATGTAATTAAATTCAACGAGTGGCTCACATTCCGAATGGCAGACATTCCGAGTGGAATGGCATTCTTGAAGGCGGAAGTCTTGAGGTTTAAGAAAGGAAAAGACAATTCAAAAAACAAAGCTTTTAACCCCAGTCCATGATCTGCCTTCCTACACCCCACCACTGATGCAGTTGCCATTTTTCAAATAGTTTTTGAATTGTTTCATTAGGGGTTTCTGGGGGCTAGATCTAGCACGGTCGAATCAGATTCTTCAGGCCAGACCCATCGTCGACTGATCATATCCGATATATTTTTTTATATGCGGCTCAATGATGGCCTTTTTTGTTTTGACT
>OLKM01000118.1:58449-63449 GCA_900291075.1 Melanogrammus aeglefinus | reverse complement strand
ACCAAGTTGAGTGTGTCTTCTTACCCATTATGTGTGTCGCATGCTGGGTTTGTGAGCATCAAGGATGTTGGCCATAATGTTCTCAGATAGAAGTGGCCATCTATCGGCAGAGATGTTGTTGAAAGAAAGGGTGTTATTTTTATTGACTGTCCTTTTTACGCTCTCTCTCTGTCTCTCTCTGTCTCTCTGTCTCTCTCTCTCTCTCTCTCTCTCTCTCTCTCTCTCTCTCTCTCTCTCTCTCTCTCTCTCTCTCTCTCTCTCTCTCTCTCTCTCTCTCTCTCTCTCTCTCTCTCTCTCTCTCTCTCTTCTCTCTCTCTCTCTCTCTCTCTCTCTCTCTCTCTCTCTCTCTCTCTCTCTCTCTCTCTCTCTCTCTCTCTCTCTCTCTCTCTCTCTCTCTCTCTCTCATCATGGCTCTCTGCCTCAACTCCGTTTCGATTCCCCGCCCTTCTCCTCCCTCCCCCCCCCCTCCTCGCAGCTGACAGCGTCTAACATCGAGGGTCGGAGCAGCCCCAGCGAGGTACTGGTCTGCACCACTAATCCGGACAAACCAGGACCCCCGTCCACCCCGTGTGTGACCAGCGCCACCCCGTACGGCTTCACCGTCACCTGGGGTAAACACACACCCGTTCCTGTGCATGCCTTCGTACACGCACACAAAACCATGCTAAATCACGCAAGCTATTTGCACGTGGACACGATCATACTCAGACACACATACGTTTGTATGCACGCAAGAAAAAAAAAGCACATACTACGCATGCTTCCACACACACACAATGTGTGCACATCGCACACACGCGTATCCCGCGTATTTGACGTGCACAATTGCACACGTCAAATCCTGCCTCAATAAATACAAGTACAGTAACAATTAATAGTTCTCAGTTTTAGCAAGAGGAATAGCATTTAGAAGGCAGACCTCCCACCACACTGTCCACACCAATATTCACTGTTCATGTATCATGTACTAGCCAACCTTTTCAAGAGCCACTCGGGGCCTTTTCGAGGTAAAACCATTTGGTCCTAATGGGGGTATAATGTGTCATATAATATATAAGCCTGGTTGGAGGCGGTCCAATGTATTCGGGAGTACTGCAGCACTGCAGGACTTCGTCTGTAATAAACCCTCGGTATTCTTCATCTTAGAAATGAAAGGAAAAAGAGGAAAGCCAATTCTATGTTTACATTTAGCAGACTCTTTCTGATCCTTCAAAATGAGGCTAAGATCAATCAGAGAGTGCAGGGAAATTTAAAGTGACAAAAGTGCGTTGCGACCAATTAAAATAATAAAACGAACGCTTGAGAGAGTGCAATAGGAATCAGAGACACATAAACCATCTTTACATTGCTATGGATGCTGCAATCCTCTCACTAACAGGTTTAGAACCGCCGTATGAAGTGAACGTCATGTATCGTGTGTCAGGTATTAAAAATAATGTAATGTATGCATATTTTTATGTCATGTAACGTATGTATATTCATCTGTAAGATAATGTGTGCAATGCATGTATTTGTAGCGTGTGCGGTGCTGGCTAGGAGAAAGCAATAGTGATCATCAGCAATGGGCAGCAGTTGATGTGATGACATCATTTAATGTTGAGTGTCCTCATAACGGCTGTCCAATAAAAAGTGGGAGGAAAATCAGCCCAGGAATGCTTTATGGCGATATATATGAGGTTAGGGGGGAGGGGGGGATTTGTGATTTATAACAGCCGCACTTTGCTGCGGGCAGAATGGAGAGATATCGTAAAACATTATCTCTGATTGCTCGGAAACACATTCACCGCAGTGAATTAAAAAGTCTTCTCTGACGCTTCACCTTTGGACGTCTTGAAGGTTGACGCGGGAAACATTTGGGAAGACGAGAAAGATGTATTTTGTAGAAAAAACAGGAGCTGTGAAAAGCCTTTAGCAAAACCCTGAACTTTTTTGACAGATTTCGAAGACAAGGCATCTTTAATTTTGCAAGCTGTCCCTTTAGAAGCAGAGGATTTGAATTATCATTCATGGACTGAGAGCCCAGTGTTGAAAATGGTCTTCATTGTTTTCTAAATCAGTTATGAAGTGATGCCAATGTTTATTTCTCGATGGTTATCATTTACTCGCAAGCGTCTCATATAATTAGCATATGGGCTTTTCATCGTGACGGCATTGCGAATGTTTAATCACTATCAATGCAAATCACACAAATCAAGTCTTTTTGTTTGCAAAATCGACCTATAAGCCGCACAGGAGAACAATCATACCTGTAAGAGGATACTATAGTGGGATGTTTGACTCCCAGGTGCAAGGTTTTGGGTTCGAACCCCAATGTCTGCCAGCCTAACCTGTAGTATACTCAAGGCACTCTTATGACTGCTTGACCCTAAGGAGCTGTTCTTGATTAATGGCTGTGAGTTGCTTGAGATAAATGGTGTAGTAAAATCAATGAAGACGTCACAATAAACCGTGTTTTTTCTCTCTCCGTCTGCAGACCCACCCCAGGACACCGGGGGGTCTGACGCACTCTCCTACCTGCTGGAGATATCTGAGGGATGCTCTGAAGGTGTGGCCCCTTTTTGTTATCTCACTCTATCTCTATTCATCTCGCTCTCACTATTTTTTGTCTCTCTCTGATTCTCTGTTTCTCTTTTTCTCTCTGACTCATTCTTCATCTCTCTCTCTCGCTTACGCACTCTGCCAATCTCTCTCGTTGTCTATCTCTAACTCATCCTCCAGTTCCCTCTCGCTCTTTGTATCCCTGTCTCTCTCTCTGTCTCAGACTCTAGCTCCTGCGTTCACTCTCGATCTATCTCTCTATCACTCTGTCAGACTGTTAGACTCCCTCTATTACTACTTTTCTCTCTCTTTGTCTCTCTCTCTCTTTATCTCTTTGTCTCTTTCCATCGAGCTCTCTCTCAAACTTTACCTCTTTCTCTCCTTCAGTCTCCGTCCATCTCTCTCACTCCCTCCGTCTCTTTCCCTCACTCTTCCATTTATTTCTCTCTTGCTCTCTCCCCCCTCTATCTTCATGGCTCTCTCTCTTTTTATGTTTTCAATCACGTTCCATTTTCTGCCTCGTTGAACTCTTATCTATGAGCCCATTGCATTCCCCCCATGCTGGGAAACATCTGCAATGTACAGCAATGTCCTGTCCATCTGTTGACATCCGTCACCTCTTCTCTCAGGCTTCTTTCCCCCCCCCCGCTATATTTTATCAAAATGCTTTTATAATGTTGTCGTCAAACCATGGGAAATATTACTCAACCAGATGTCTCATTTAAAGCTCCTAGAAAGAACCCCATGCTTCTTGGTCACTTCCTGTCGGGTCAAGGTTATGTTTTAGGTGAAATATATGTATAGCAATGAATTCAAATGTATTTAATTATTTATTGAGGAATAAATTCAGATTTCCTTCCATCCATTGTCACCTCCATCGTCCCACTTCTATAGACAGAGAAAACAGTTAATTAAATCTCTCCCTCGCACTCCCTCTTCCATCACCTAAGCCGCCCTAACCCTTTTTGGGAATCTAGGTTTCTTCCTCTCTGTATCGCATCATCTCCTTCGTTCTCTTCCACCGTCACCAGTAGTTCTCGTGGTGAGGGGGCACAATGGAGCTGATTCACTGCCTTGAGTTTCTGTGATTTCTGTCACTCACAGCAGCATTGTTAGCACAGGTGTGGGCGGTTGTGTAATTAAGGGGGACAAAAGCGTGTCACCTGACCACGGTTCTGATGCTGTCATTAAGCGCTGTCATTATTTGCGAGGGACAATCCCAGTCCTTGTTGCGCTGTTGTCATATGGAGTGAGATGGTCCCATGCAGTTACCTGAACAATGTGCAATGCAGTAGTATAGGTTAGAGGTAAAACTCACAAAGCCTGTATTGAATAAAAAAGAATGCTAATGTTTTGCGTGGAAATATTCACACGCATCTATACCCAAAATAATGGTGGGAATGAGGATGAAGAATGTGATGGAGATGGGGGTGGTGGTGATGGTTGATGATGATTTTGTGGTGATCTTGTGGTCGGGTGGATGGAGATGATCAGAATCAGAATCACTTTGATTACATCTTATTGTACAGTACATGAGTAAAATTCTTAGGCTAAGTCCTCAACATTCACATAGCAGCAACAGTACAAGATAAAATAAATAAATGAAGATAAGAAACCATATGAAAAGAAACGAAATATAAAATATAAAATAAAAATAAAAAATATGAATATAAAATAAGTCTAAAAATAAATAAGTAAGTAGCAGTATCAATAATAATAAAAAGTAATGCGGTGCAATAAAGTGTGAAGTGAAGGGTGGTCAAGTGACAGCAGCCACAGGTAGGGTTACTGAGCAATAGATGAATGCTGTGCTAATACAATAGATGGTTAAATACCAGTCTGTTGTTGTGGTGTGCATGTGGGTGGTTGAGGGGGTAGTGTGTTTCTCCAGGAGTCTGACTGCTTGGGGGAAAAAACAGTTTGTCATCCTAGGGTTTTGGCCCTAAGGCTTTGGGACCGTCTCCATGACGGCAGTAGCTCAAACAGTTTCTGGTTGGGGTGGCTGGGGTCCCCAATGATTCTGAGGGCCTTCCTGACACACCGGGCCTTGTAGGTTTCCTGGATGGAGGGAAGCTCACATCCGCTGATCCTCTCAGCTGTCCGCACTACCCTTTGCAGCATTTTGCGGCTTTGGGCAGTGCAGTTCCCGTACCAGGCAGTGATGCATCCAGTCAATATGCTCTCCGTTGTGCCTCTGAAGAAGGCCCCCAGGATCTTGGGCCCCCAGGCCAAACCTTTTCAGCCGCCTAAGGTGAAATAGGCGCCGCTGCGCTTTTTTCACCACCTGGTTGGCGTGCTCCTCCCAGGTGAGGTCTCCGGTGATGTGGACCCCCAGGAACTTAATACTGTCTACCCTCTCCACAGCAGACCCACTGATGGTGATGGGGTGTTGAATCAGTCTCTTCCTTCTGAAGTCCACTACGAGCTCCTTGTTTTTGGTCGGTGTTGAGAATGAGGTTGTT
>OLKM01000118.1:28449-53449 GCA_900291075.1 Melanogrammus aeglefinus | reverse complement strand
GAAGCAGGTATAAAACCAGGAAGTACAATCCTTGAACCAACCCTCCTGGTTCCATCCATCTACAGTAAATACTAGCTCCACAACCATAATAATAACAACATCATAACACAATGACTAAAGAACGGTGGCTGTTGATAGCAGAGAAGGTTTCTGAACAGGTGCTTCTGAACTTGGCTCAGGCGCCACAGGCCAGTCTCATGACGGGTCATCAACCACTAGAGCAGGAGTGACGCACGAATACGGCCATCGGGGGGGGGGATTCAGAGAGGGAGGGAGGAGGTAAAGGGGGAGAGTGAGATGGCTTCGTAGAGCGATAAAAGGAACTGCATGTGGTCAGCACCCGACGCAACACCGCTGTGAGGCTGCAGTCGATTCATCGGAATAAACGAGGATCTGAGACTGCTTCTCTCATCTTGTTGTGTGGTGGAACTGTGTGTGTATTGATCCGCGCGTGGACTTTTGTTGACAAGGCGCCATTTGTTTGGCAAGCACTTTCCCGATGCCTACAGCTAGCTTAGCTATTGATTACACTATAAAAGGTGTGCTTGTGAATTTCAGGATTTTTCTTTGGTATTCACAGAGTATCTGTGGATACCTATTGTATTTTCTAGTTATTAGGTATTCACAGAGTATCTGTGGATGACCTATTGTATTTCTAGTTATTAGGTATTGTATTTCTAGTTATTAGGTATTCACAGACTATCTGTGGATACCTATTGTATTTCTAGTTATTAAGTATTCACAGCGTATATGTGGATATGCTCTATGGCCATGTCTCTATAAATGTTAGATAACGAATGTTGTAAATTCATCAAATCACACTTGGCCAAACAAGGTCGTCTCAATACAAGGAGATCAGGGTCCAATCAAAAGAGTTGGATGGATGGGGGGGGGGGGGGGGTGAAGGATGATGGATTAGGTTCCAAGATGGCGGTTATGAATTTGGCTCTGTGTGTGCTTTCCAGAGCCCCGAGGGATCCGGCGCCGACATCTCTGAGTACCGGCTAGAGTGGTGCCGGGAGGAGGAACCCATGGAGGTCATCTACTCGGGCGTGGCCACGCAGTGCGAGCTCTCGGAGCTGACGCCCGCCACATCGTACTGCTGTAGACTACAGGTGACCGCGCTGCACTCCGCTCACACACGCTGTTGCATGTGAACATACACTCCGCTCACACACACACTGTTATGTGCAAACTTACAATCCATTCACACACACAGTGTTATATGCTCCACTTCACTCACACACAAATCTTTCAAGGTAAAGAAAGGATTTTATGGGTCCTTGATCCAAATAGGTTCAGCACGTCAAATAATGCCCGGATAACAAGTTGTAACAATTTTTTGTCATTGATTGCGTGTATATACCACAAAAAAGGTAGGCAGATATAATTACGCCAAATTACGCGGAATAATAATAACAAAATAGAAACAAATAGATTAACAAAATTGTGGCTTGCTTTGCAACCACGCAAATGCTTAATGTAGACCATGTAGGCCCATTACCCAGTCCACAATGTGTTTTTTCCCTCCAGGTAGGATTCAGTTTTTGTGTTTCTTGCAATCGGAATTTAAATTGTTCACCTTGCTGTCCCCTCTAGAGCTCAGTACAGAACATTAACTTTGTTAATAGTGTGAAAGGGGACAGAATAGGAAAGTGCTGCAGTAAGTCAAACATAATGATGTTCTTTCGGGAACTTTTGAAATTCTATGAGGTCCTTATCCCATCATTTTGCTTTCGTACCCTCTCTGTTTGATTTCTCCCTCCATTTTTAGTAAAACCAGCACTTTGTCAGAATATTGACATAGATATTTTTAAACCTGCACTAGGTCACATTTCTACTGCATGTAACAAGTATATCCATCCGGGGAAAATGTTTCTCTATCAATTAATTTTATTCCGGTTAACTATTGCCTCGGCAATTTTGCAAAAACTGACAAAGTACAGGTTGTGACTCCCTGTTGGTCATAGCTAGCACTACAGGGCAGGGCTAGGCCTCAGTATCCTAATGACCTGATTGACCACACCTGAGTACAGGTTGTGACTCCCTGTTGGTCATAGCTAGCACTACAGGGCAGGGCTAGGCCTCAGTATCCTCATGACCTGATTGACCACACCTGAGTACTGGGGGTGGGGTTATATAAGCTGGTTTTCACTCACCTCCAGTTGGGCACCCTTTCGGTTGATGCAGGCAATCTACTGATGTACTCCTTCACATGGGTACTTTGATTTATCAAATTATTTCTCCACATGTCTTTGCAACTAAACCAATCATCCCAAGACATTTGTTTTGTACCATTTTAAAATAAATGACCTTTTTGATTAAAATTTTAGTCCTGTTTTGACTGCCTTTATTATGTGATGTATGAGTCCACCATTACTAGGTTTAAATGATCCATTTGTCCCCCCCAAGGCGGTGAACCAGGCGGGGGCTGGGCCCTACAGCGAGCTGGTGAGCTTCCAGACCCCAGCGACCAATCCCGACCCTGTCATCTCCCTCTGCCTCCTGGACCCCGCCCCCTCGGAGTCAGACCACTCCCCCTCCACATGCCTCTACCTGAAGTGGGAGGAGCCCAGCAGCAACGGGGCGGAGATCACCTCTTACGTCATCGCCCTGGAGGACCAGACCATCAACGTTGAGACCGCCACCAGTCACCTTGTCACGGGCCTTCAGCCTGACAGCGAGTACAGGTAGGCAGTGCGTGCACACACACACACACACACACACACACACACACACACACACACACACACACACACACACACACACACACCACACACACACACACACACACACACACACACACACATAGACAATTCAATAAAAACTACTGACCCACCTTTAGACTAGCCCATTCCAAAAGTGACTCTCTGTGTAATTTTCTTTCAGATTTTACTTTTGTGAGTTTTTCCTTCCTTATTCACGGGTGCACACAAAGGTTATACCACAAAAGCTGTTGTCTATTGATTCAGATGTTATGGACCTCTGTTTGTCATCAGTGTCATTGAGCAATAAACCAGTGAGCAGTAAACAGCAGATCAGGTGCGTGGGTGTGTGCACGTGCGCGTGCGTGTGATTGTTTGAATAATTTCATGGAATTGAGGAGCAGAGTACATTGGGTGAATAGGAGCAGTTCTTGGAAAACAGAGGAGTGGGGATGGTGTGTTTGTGTACTCCTACTGTGTGAGTTGCTCACACAGCATTGTTTTCATCAACGGGGTTGTTTACTGTCTCAGTGTCCCCCTCCTCTGTTCCATAGTCTCTGTAGCAGAGACAGTAATGTGTGTATGTTTGTTGTGGTGAGGTAATTTAATGTTATTCACAGGGCATAGGCTACTTGTTATCTTAAATGTGTTATTCAGACCTTTTTGTGCGTCTTTCTTTATGTCGGTTTGTGTGTGTGTGTGTGTGTGTGTGTGTGTGTGTGTGTGTGTGTGTGTGTGTGTGTGTGTGTGTGTGTGTGTGTGTGTGTGTGTGTGTGTGTGTGTGTGTGTGTGTGTGTGTATTTGCATACTGTTCGATTGTGACACAGAGCTCAAGCACTGACCTATTTACCCATTCAGCTAAAGTCCCCCGGGGAAGGGTTTCTTCGCAGACTCACAAATCGTTTTAAGCTAGGCTACAGCTAGTTAATGAAAAGTGAAATGTCCGGTGTCACTACCGCCTGGATTTCTAGTTCAACCAATCATCATTAAGCATTAGTACATGAAGTGATGTTTTGTGACTTCATTTGTGATGCCACTGTGAACTAAGGACCCTCCCCACTCGGCACCCCCTGATAAGATGTCTGCTGACTCAGTCGGGGAGAGGGGGGAGATTGGCACTCTGATTGTCGTGGAGTGTGGGCTCAAGACACACAATTTTGAGGCCCCCATTGGGTCGGAAGGGCAAAGCTTTATTTTAAAACAGTTTGATATTATCAGGCCCCGACTAGCAAAATGCGGGGGGTGCTGAGAGAGAAATCTCAGATTGCGGAGGCAACGGCCATTAAGCAGATACATTCAACCCCGTTCCTCTAAACGGATGACTCAGATATCTCGCTTAAAAAGTTGACATAAACCCATGATTTTCCACCATTTAAATTTAAATGGCTTAAACTTCTGCTTACACTATTATACCGGAGCAACGCGTCCTTTTGTCCAGCCTGTAAAAAAAACAGGCTTCGAAACTGTTTGTATGAATTCCCAAAAGTGGTTAAGTGAAGATAAAGTGTTTACAATTCATTTTCACCGCTATTCCTCATCAGTACAAAAACAGCCTTTCATTGTGCTCGCTGCATTCCACCGAGGACACCGGCACAGTCGATGCAGGATTTTCGCCATGTTTCTGCGGGACAGGCTTTTCCCCACCAATTCTTAGTCATTTCTTTGTTCTTAGTTATTTTGCCCTGTGGTACCTCGCTATTCAGACTTAATTTTAGACAGTTACTTGTTTCTCATTAAATGTAATGAAACCGGGCTCTCCCTCTAACCTGCGCCTAAAAGGTCCGTAGTCAGCTCTTAGAGTATTGTTGATGTTCTGCAGGGTGTACAGACTTTAACTTCCAGGTAGGAGGGGAGGGGGATGGTAGGAATGGAAGCTGGTTTATTCAGTTAATTAAGTGATCAACAACAAATATTGTTTTATAATAAAGTAAGTAACTCCTGAGGCAGTATCACTTCATAGGGCATGTTATTCGTTCGGTAGGAACATGTATTTCAAATAAGATAGTTTTAGAATAGATGATCTAAAACAGTATATTTTAAGTAAAGGATAATGTACAGTGAAAAGAGTGCTGCAGGACTTGTTTAATGCTGCTCAGGACCCAGGGGCGGGAGCTTGACATCACACATGCTAAACTCTGGACCAATTACAACTGAGTGGGCCAGCCCACCAATCAGACTGATCTTTTTGGGACAGTAGCTCCCTAATCAGACTACGGTAGCTTAAACCGAGCCTTTTTGACAGCGGCTGAAGTGGTTTTGCAGCAATGAACAATCTGATAATAAGGTTGTTGTTTTTTAACATTAAAGCATGTAACCCTCTTTACTATTACTCTGACATGTCTAATAGTAGAATCAACAACAAAGATAGCGTATCATCAGCCCTTCAGCTTATTGGCTGAGAGATTGGTGGGTGCTGCCCTTTGTGTCTTGTATGTTCGTTTAGCTGCATGAATTATGAGTAAAGGTTGCAGGATCACAGAGTAAATGTCAAACCGCACATCGTGTCAAAGAGTCCACATGGTTAAGCCCTCCCATATGCTCATTATTCAGCTTATCGTGTGTGTGTGTGTGTGTGTGTGTGTGTGTGTGTGTGTGTGTGTGTGTGTGTGTGTGTGTGTGTGTGTGTGTGTGTGTGTGTGTGTGTGTGTGTGTGTGTGTGTGTGTGTGTGTGTGTGTGTGTGTGTGTGTGTGGTAATGAATACAGCAGCATGTGCACTGGAAAGATGCCCTTTTGATTCTGTGCAGAGGGCTACAAATATTCCAGATATAGACAAAAACACGTAGCAAGCCAAAAACCTGGTGGTCCAAACTAGCACTAAAGAGAGCTCCACTAAGGGGCCTCTTGAGGGGTTTCATCTGGTCGGCCTGGATGCTGCCTGTGGAAGTCTTGTCTGACTGTGGGTCAGTGGGGTCCAACATGTGCACTCCTCTCCTGAGGACCAGAGCGGATATTGCAGAGCCTGCTGCCACGATGAACCCACAGGAGCGCCTTGAAGGTGTGAGCCTATTGGCCGGCCATCAGCCAGGGGGCCAGCAGGGGGGGTTTTAGAGGGGGGGGGGGGGGGGGGGTGGAATGAAGGTGAGGTGACAGTACTTTGGTTCGGGAGACATGGATATGTAGTGTGCGTGGAAGATGGAGCCGGATAGCAGAGGAGTTGATTACCTCGTTGATGGTTACGTGGAAGATTTGTGAACGCACAACAGGTGATTGCCACAAACCGAAATGGGGGGCTGAATGCAAGTCACACGATTTGAAAATGTCAAGTAGGGCCATTTAATCAAGACCTGAAATGAACTGAACTGAACTGAACCTCCTCTGTTCCTGTCACCCCCTGCAGGGTGCAGATCCAGGCGGTCAACGCCATTGGCTCCAGCCCCTTGAGCCCGCCTCTCCTGGCGAGGACACGCCCCCTTCCACCGAGCCCGCCCCCCCTCGAGTGCGCCGCGGCCGGCCCCCAGAGCCTGAAGCTGAAGTGGGGGGAGAACGCCAGCGGGCTGCACGCGCGGGCCCTGCTGGCCGACGACATGGTCTACACACTACAGATGGAGGACAAGAACCACAGGTGGCTCCTTCTTCCCTCTCGCTCTCGCTCTTCTCACTTTTACTACTCGATTCTTCTACATCTCCCCCTTTTTGACTCGCTGGCTCACTTACTTGTGTCTCTCTCTCAATTTTAATTCAATTCAATTCAAAAAAGCTTTATTGGCATGAGAAATATACATTTGCATTACCAAAGCAGGTGAACAATAAAATAAACAGCATTATAAAATAAAAAGTAAAAAGGTCAGGTATATTTAAGCAATATATCACGACAGGCCTTGGTATATGCTCATTATACCACGGCTAAGGGGCGTTGTTCGGCCCGACGCGAAGCGGAGGGACGACAACCCCCTTGGAGTGGTATAATGAGCATATACCACAGGACTGGAGTGATATATTGCTTTTATAAAACGGTTACCAATAACGGCAATATGAAAGAGGAATACGCAATCAATTTCAGGTACAAAAAAAAATTAAAAATCACAAATTAGCCTACCTAACTGATAAAATAGCCCCATTATTGAAAAAAATAGTCCCTCCTTTTCCGGGACGTTAGCTCTGCATGTCTCTTTTTCTCTCGCCTTTTTCTTCAGGAGCAGGTCACTCCTCAGTCCCCTCTACCATTGTTAACCCTATCCGGAGGTGAAAGTTAACCTTAAACATGTCAATTCAACGAATTTAGTCAATTTATTAACCTTGTCAAACACTCTTCGGCTACTTTTGCTACCTAGCCTCCTACTGTAACAGTTGGTTGTTGCCATGGAGACATTGTTGCTTGCGGAATGATATGCTGCGATAAGGCTTTTTAGAAATAGTAGCCGTGGTATATGCTCAATATACCACGGTTAACAGCCAATCAGATCGCCGGATTTCACCTTTCCGTTTTATAAAGTATAATATAATAAGTATCAAACGTTAAATACTAAATATCTATACATATCAAATGTTATACTATAAAAGTACAATAAAAAGTAAAATGTGTTAAAATGTTATAAACATTACAAAAATTACAATATCTCGTATAAACATATACATTCTCTCTCTCTAGGTAGTGATTGCTGAAATTTTACAAATGTGTGCTTGCGTGTGTGTACGTACGTGTCTAGATGTATGTGTCCACACAGCATTGCATTACGTTCAACCATCAAGATACAACCCATACAGTGCAAGAATCTTGCGAGTACATAAAATAAGAAAAAAGCTTAAAGTGCCATCTAAACAGGAGAGATATGATATTTTTCTATGTGCGGTAGAAAGGAGCGAATGAGATGGCCAGGGTTCCTGCGGTCCTGCTGTCAGTGGGGAGGTCGGTCCCCCGTTCAGTCTAGATTGTGTTGATTGGCAGTTTGGGCCCCCTGAGAAAGGGAAGTAGCGAGATGTTTGAGCAGGAGCGTGGTGGATGGTTTTAATAAGTCCTGGATGTGGGACCAAGCCCTAAGCAGCCCAGTAGCCGCGTACCAGCGACTTGAATTGGATTGTAGCAGCCACTGGTAGCCAGTGCAGGGTACTGAGGGGTGGTGTAGAGGTAGAGGACTTGGGTAGGTTGAAGACCCCCGCGGCCGCATTTATTCATTACATTGAGGGGTCACATTGAATGTTCATTATGGCGGATGTTTATTAAAAGCGCAGGTAATTATGTGTCTTAGATTGTTTCTGGAAATGCTCTTGAAAGGCTGAGTACCCCCAGACCCCTAACCGTATTATCAAGCCTTAGCCTCACGCACTCTCAAGAAAGTGGAATTATTATTAATGCAATCATCTAAAAAACAGCCCAGGGGTTCAGGAACCAGTCAATGTGTTCATGTATGAATTAATCATGAGCTGAAGAGGAGGCCGTGTCACGTGCCTGATGTTTCGTCCCCGTATCGTTGACCTCTCTTCGCCCCTCACCCCGTACTGTGTAGTTACTCACTTAGTTAGAGGCAGAGTGGACCTTAATTTATTATTACTTTTAGTTATTATTATTACAGAAGATCGTCATGGCAACAGAGCCCTGTGCATTTCCCTCTCCCCCATCAATCGTTCCGTCGGGTGGTAAACAAACAGATCCGATGACAGCGGGCAAATCTCTTTGTCCTTTATTTTACCAATGGAATGGATCTGTTCTGGGACATGCAAGAAACCCAAATGATGTTAGCATCTGTTTGTGGGACTTTGTTTTTGGTTTGTCTGTCCACCTACCTCTCCCCTCATCTGGTATTCTCCTTACCTCTCTTCCCTCCTGCAGTTCATCCCGTTTCTTTTCTTTTTTTTCCTCTCTCTCTCTCTCTCTCTCTCTCTCTCTCTCTCTCTCTCTCTCTCTCTCTCTCTTCTCTTCTCTCTCTCTCTCTCTCTCTCTCTCTCTCTCTCTCTCTCTCTCTCTCTCTCTCTCTCTCTCCCACCACTCTCCCACTCTCCCACTCTCCCACTGTCCATCTGTGTGTCTGTTTGTCTTTGTGTCCATCCAGCCAACAATCTTGTCTGCCATCTCTGTATCTCTTTAACTATTCCCCTCAGGGCGAAGACTAGGATCACTTGGGTTAGTGTTAGTTCTTCATCAATCCATTTAATCCAGGATTCCACTTGATATCAACAGACATTTGGGAGTGTCTTCTGACTTCGATCGACACCTTCGTCTGTCCTCTCATCTCATCGTTTTAATATCATCGTTATTGTTTGTTCACTTTCGCCAATTCATCCATCCGTCTTCTGTCTCTCTCTCTAAAACGTTCAATGATCCTTCTATTGTTGTTGTTTTTCTATTGATCCATGGATCTATTCATCCATCCCTCTTCTGTGATGTCAATGGAGGCCTCCTCCTCCCACTCCCTCCCCTGGGGTTACCATTGGCAACTTTGAACGTACATCGATGAAATCCTGAGAGACCCCCGCAATAACAGCGATACACTTAGGCTGACCCCCCTCTGCATGCTTTTATTTATTTATTTACCATAAAATTCTAGTATCTGATACTCTGCTCCTATCTGGCCACGTGTGTGTGTGTGTGTGTGTGTGTGTGTGTGTGTGTGTGTGTGTGTGTGTGTGTGTGTGTGTGTGTGTGTGTGTGTGTGTGTGTGTGTGTGTGTGTGTGTGTGTGTGTGTGTGTGTTACTTACTACCAAGCATATTGTGGAAAACACCCTCACACTAACACACACAAACACAGGTATATATATATACTGAAGTCCTTTCAAGCATACCCTGTTAAATGTGGCAAAAAATATCTCAGTAGGATAGACATTTACCGTGCCAATTAATATGAGAGTACATTTTTTTTTCGTGTGTGTGTGTTAACACAATAGAAAGAGAGAAATGAATGTGTATTTGGAAGATGAACTTGCGTCTGCGTTCAGATTTGCCTCCCTCCCCAACCTGCCTCCCTCTCTGCCTTTTTCTCTCTACCTTTCTCTCTCTCTCTGCATATCTCTCTCCCTCTATCTCCCTATCTATACCTCTCTGTACATATCCCTATCTTTCTCCCTACATCCATACCGCCCTCTCTCTCCCTGTCTCCCACTTTCTGTCTCCTTCGAGAAAACTCCATTCTCCAAGTCTATCGTGTTCTCCACTCTCTACTTTTTAATTCCACCTGTCTCCCGCTCTTTACCCCCTGATTCTCATTCTTCATTTCCTCCTTCTTTATTCCACCCAGTCGCCGTTTATCAGTTTGACTCCAGTGAACCTCCTCTCTCCACTCACTTACTCCTCCTCGCGTCCCCCTCGGGAGTTTACTCCTGAAAACCAAAATGTCCCCCCTTTGTCTCTAATCCTCGTGTTTCTGGTATTCCAGCTGGCCGCACCCCTGGTCCATCCATCTTCATTAAACTACAGAGTCATCTCTCCTAACCGTCCGTTTTATATCCACGCATCCTTCCTGCCATCATCCACTAGCCAAGGATCCAGATAAACCAGCCAGCTCATATTTGATTTTCTCTGGCAGCTGGTCTCTGGTTCAGACACATTCCCAGCAGACCTGGCTTCAGGTCGGGCTAATCACCACCGTTTGATCTAATGCGGGGGCGCATTGGGTTTATCTGTCTGTTGAATCCGATGTCGTCCGATAAAATAGCTTGACGGTGTATTTTTCTCTAAAGGAAGAACAAACAACTGCACGTAACGTCTTTGTTGATTAGACAGATTGCCGTACTTCCAACAGGACTTGGTCGAAGTATAATTCAACCGCATACGCACGGCGATGCGTTAAACTTTCCTGATTGGTTATTGGTCCATCCAATTGCATAGGGAGAGCCGTATTTATGTTCGCCGCCCGTTGATAATAATTCATCCATCCTTCCTTCCCTCAATCTATCACCCATCCACTAAACTATCATCTTTCATCAGTTAACCTATCCATTTCTCCATTGTCCATTCAGTCATCCCAATATTCGCCTATTCATCCCTACGTCATCTGTCATTCAAGGCAGTGTGTCTGTCTGATATTCCAGAAGCCAGTTGGATGGTTTCTATGTTGTTGTTTATTTTTTGTTTAAGAGTTTGTCCTTCATACATCAGATGCACTTGTTTCACTGGGGCCTATGCTCCCTCCCTCTCCCCTTCTCTCCACCTCCCTCCCCGTTCTCTGCGTCTGCTCGCGAGGTCCCACCGCCCAATCACACACACGCGCACAGTGTGTGTTCTCACCATCCGTCTTCTCCTCGATAGTCTAATTCCATTCATCTACATTTCCTCCTGTCTCACTGCTCCTCCGCAGGAGCCCGAGAGTTCGTTTTCGTTTGACCTTCATGAAAAAAAACAAACGCTGGTTGAGGAATGGATCTGACCTTCTCTTTCCTTGGAGATTTCTTAGGACTGGAACATGTTACATCCAACTCCACTACCTCCTTCTCTGATAGGCTTTCCATCAATCCCCTCCACTGCCAACTTCCATTCCTCTTCCCCAATTCCTGTCCCTATGTTACCCTGTCCTTTCCTTCTCCGTCCTCTCGGATGAGCATTTTAAAACTTCCCCCTCTCTCCCCAGATGTGAGTTTGGATATATATCCCATGTGCACTATTTCCATTTTCCAATCCTTACCTAATTCTCTCTCTCTCTCCCCCACTGCTCTGAATTTAATTCAATTACATACATTACGTTACATGACATTACATTTCATTTAATCAAATACAAACAAGCTTTATATAAATATATAAAGAATTGTGATCAAATAATTATGTAATATATTATTATTTAAATCGAAAATGTACTGTATATAAACTAAGCTCTCTCCCCCACTATCTTAATTTAATAACATTTAATAACATGCATTGCATTTCATTACATTTGATCAAATACCAACAAGCGATATCGCCATGGAAAAATAAACCAAGCTCTCCCTCTCTCCCGGCCCGTCCCTCCCCAGGTTCGTGACAATCTACCGCGGCCCGAGCCACACGTACCGGGTGCAGCGTCTGACCGAGTCCAGCAGCTACAGCTTCAGGATACAGGCGACCAGCACGGCAGGAGAGGGGCCCTTCACCGCCACACACACCTTCGTCACGGCCAAGTCGGTCCCGCCCGCCATGAAAGGTCATTTTCCAATAATAATCAATCAATCAATCAACATTTTTCCCCCCAGCACGAGTATTAGGATATGAAAGATGCTGTTGACGCGTGCGTTTTGTGTTTTTCGGATATTCTGTAATGGTTTCAAAATGCTGTCAACTTAAGATATTTGATTGCTAATGTGCTTTGTTTAGTAAAGAAAATGAGTGGATTTTTTTTAAACACACAACAAGGGGGACGATATTCACTGGCAAAACAAAGCTTATAGCTTGTTGAATTATTTTAGATTAGTCATGTTCTTTTTTTTTTTCAGATATCAAGGACACCGCGTGGTACTCTGTTATATGTGTGAAACACGTGCAATGCGTAACCAAGACTAATCTGAAATAAACTGGATATAATTGCATGGGTTCCCTCTGTCTGTAACAAAACAAATATATTAAATGTCTCCTAAACGAATCAATCACATTTCCCGACAGGCCATCATTTCAAACTAAAAACAACAAGCAAGCCAGCACATGTATCTGAAAAAGGGCCATAAGAGAAATGTTCTGTCCCTGATTGAACATCAGGGATATACACTGTACTAAACTACCATTGAATACGTGCTGATTTAAATGACATGTTTTCCTTCCCCAGCTCCCAGAGTGCACCAGGTGGAGGGTAACATGTGCGAAATTACATGGGAGACAATCCAACCAATGAGAGGAGACCACATCAGCTACGTGTTGCAGGTTCTAGTTGGACGAGAGTCTGAGTACAAACCGGTTGGTGTTTCACACACCACACACACACACACACACACACACACCACACACACACACACACACACACACACACACACACACACACACACACACACACACACACACACACACACACACACACACACACACACACACACACACACAAAGCCACATTTTACACCAGTGTATTTTATGATGCGTTTTTGCAGGTAAAAAAGTTTTTAATGCCAATTTTTCTCAATTCCAAAATGATGTAAAAGATGACGTTTTTCATGGCTATTTAACGTGCTATTTAACATGAGTGCGTTAAATACGGCATTTTGTTAAGAGTCAAATGAGCTCCTCTTGATTTTAAAGCCAGTAATTTAAACCCTTCTTCACTCCATTAACGATAACCCAAGTCAGACCAGCTCAGTCCAAGGTTATTGGGTGCTTAATCCATGGTCAATTCAGGAATCAGCTGAAGGCTAAACATTTTTACTTCAAAACATTTTTCCTTTATTTCTCAGATAGTAGCGTATTCATCCATATCTCTCCCTTATAACATTATAATATAAATGTTGTATTTTATCTGTGTTATTGTAGCCCTGCATCTATTCTTGGGTTTCTGAAAAGGTTTTTTTGAATAGCAATGGCATCAATAGCATCATCACAAGATCCTGCTTTCATAGGGTGCGATAAGAGAATAAGTATCTGATTTCTATTAACATATTTTAATATATTAACATTACATTGAGGCAGGCAAGTCTTGATGTGCAAGAGAACCCTGATAGTGTTTGATCACTCAATATATGGGTTTAGTCTTTGTTTGATGCATGTTAGACTACCCCCAGAATGATCAAGGTAGTAGTGACCTATTTCTTGTGAAATCCTCTCTTGGGTGACGATATATTGATTGTTAACACAGTGTGCAGCTGTGATATGGTACCCAGACACTTGTTTAGCCGTTTGGATTTGTCAGTATTTGACAAAACCTCAATCAAAAAACAAAAGATCACTGTAAATATCAGTATCATTAGCGATAATGAGGCTATGTGAATAGTTCTGTGTCTTGATCTTCTTCCTTTTTCCATCCTATTGTGTATCTCTCTAACTCTAACTCTCTCTCGCACTCTTTATTTCTGCTCTCATTTATTTTCTCTGGTTTCTCTCTCATTCTGGGGCGGACGCATGCACACCATGTTCCTTCCTGTCGTCATCGCTGTAATGTGTCCATTTGACTTCATTATGCAGACTAGGAACAGCGAGGTCTTATGAGCCGGTAGACGCCAGTATCGTGTGTGTGTGTGTGTGTGTGTGTGTGTGTGTGTGTGTGTGTGTGTGTGTGGTGTGTGTTGTGTGTGTGTGTGTGTGTGTGTGTGTGTGTGTGGTGTGTGTTGTGTGTGTGTGTGTGTGTGTGTGTGTGTGTGTCAGCAGGGAGTTTGATAACGACAATCGATTGAAGGGAGGCTGTGTGCCAGGCTGGGGGCTCTCACTCTCTCAGCTGAAGGGCCGTATTTCTCCTTCACCTGCCAATTCTCCACTCTATTATATATATATATATATTCTACGTTTATCTAACAATTCAAGTAATTCATGGTAATTAATGCCTTTGGGTAATGATGACCTCAAAACCTGGATGGGAGGTGAAGCCCAGTTGAAACTCTTTTTTGATCAGTGTATTTTTGGACGTTTCTTTTGGTAATCACCGTCATTTTCCCCTATTCAATTATGCTTAATTTGAGCATGAATGAGGTTGCCGAGTTGCTAGTGAAGTTCTTTTCTGGCCAAATCAAACAATCCCACTGTGTGCGTGATGGATTATCTTTGGAAGGGGGCAGGTCCCGTTCCCTGTTAACCTGGTGAGGCCCATCTGCCCTCTGAAGCCCCTCCAGGACCACACTATGGCAGTCAGTGAGCTCTCATCAGCAGGTCTGTGAGTGAGCCAGGCTGCTGAAGGGATGTGTTCAACATAAACTTAGTCTTACATTTCAGGTTGACCTCCTATTCACTCAAATAGACTAAATAGGCTGTTTTTTACATGCTGTATAATCATTGTGTATCCATATAAGTTGTTAAGAAAGGGATACCTGGGCAACATACTGCCTACCTCAACGAGGAGAGTGCTATGTTTTTATTTTTCAAGTGTGGCAATAACTGTTTTTGTGCTTCTCTCTCTCTCTGTCTCTGTCTCTCTGTGTCTCTGTCTCTGTCTCTGTCTCTGTCTCTGTCTCTCTGTCTCTGTCTCTCTGTCTCTCTGTCTCTCTCTCTTTCTCATCATTCTGTGTGTGTCACCCTCTCTCCCTCTCTTCATCCTTCCACCCATCCCTCAGGTGTTTAAGGGCGAGGAAGCGGTCTTCCAGATCTCCGGTCTCCAGGGCAACACAGACTACCGCTTTAGGGTGGCAGCCAGCCGCCTGTGCCAGGACTCGGCCCAGGAGATGTGCGGGCCGCTCAGCCCTTCCTCCCTGTTCACACTGCGGCGGCAGGAAGTGATGTCAGCGGGGGCGGAGCTGTGTGCCGCCGAGGCGGGTAAAGGGGCGGGGCTCATCTCCAGCGACGAGCGCTTCGCCGCGCTGATCGTCTGCGTCTTCGCCGGCTTCTCCATCCTCATTGCGTGCCTGCTGCAGTACCTGTTCATGAACTAAAGGGGGGGCCAGGGCTCGAGGGGGGGGAAATATTACTCGAGGATGGAAAGAGAAATCAAAAGCTACCCACGAGAGAGAGACACTACGAAAAAAAGAAACAAAAAAGAAAAAGCAGTCGACGAAAGAAACCGAAATCAAATCCAAGATTGCAAACACTCGAAGTATACCGCTGAACGTGACGTACGTTTTATTCGTAGCACCAATTCGGGTTGTCCTTGGGTCTCTCTTTCTGTCTTTTGTTCTTGTCTTTTTCCTGGATCATTCAATATTTTTCTTCAATCTCTCTCTCTCTCTGTATCTGTCTGTCTTAGTATCATCTGCGTGTCTCTTTTTCCATATGGATAAACGTAGACGGAAGCCGATCTTTACACCAAACATCGGCTGGGAAAGAACACCGACAACCAAGCCTTACGGGAAAGAAAATAGCTGGTAGCAAAGCAGTTGTTCCTCAGAACTGACTTGCATGTTTTACTTTATATCTTTTTTTTAAAAGAAACAACATATTCAAATTAGACAAAAGTATATATTTCTTGACGGTCATTGCCTTAATTATTTTGTGATTGCTATCGGATGTTTGATTTTCACTTCTTTTTCTGTTGTTTTTGCTGCAGTATACTACTATTCAGCCATATTCCAAGGTAGGCCTTTGAAGCTTTAGCCAATCGTACTTTATTATGCAGTCCAGTTCAATTTACAGCCTTTTATCGATAACTGCAGTCTACACCTATCTGAAACAAGACAAATCAAATCACCCATCCATATTCAAAGAAAGCATGCAAATATATACTGACATACAGGAACTACCGATTTATTTTGTATTGTTTTAATCCACACACAAATACACATACTTTTACACACATTTATGAAACAAGAATGCCGATATGTAATGCAGACATTTCAGGCACACATGCAATGACAATGAGAAACATAGATTTACCATTAATTTACTCTTTTACTCAGCTACCAAAGCAATGCAATCCATGCGTGATGTAAGATGCTGCTATCCTTTGATTTTATATCTTCAGAAAGAATGGAAAACCAGTAAAAATAGATAAAATAAAAAAAGATATATATTTACAAATATACATACCAACATTATATATTATATATATATACAACCAATAGATATAACAAATATATATATATATGTGTGTGTGTATGTATATATATATATATATATACATATATATGTATATATATATATAAAATGCTGTAGAAGTATTGTAATATAAGTGATGGTAACTTGGGGAGTACGGCTTAAGTGAAAGGGAGGGAGTCTATTTTAGTTTGCGAACAGCAACGAAATTCAGCCCTTAAACACTGGTCTCAGTTCAAGATTTTTAAATAAGATGAAATAAGATTTCATCCGTCTTTGGTCGGTGTTTGGGATTGAAGGTCAGAATGTGATTGGCTGCATCGGAGCCCTAGCTTGCACACCTGTACGGTTCTTTTTTGTAATACTGGTGTACGGATCGTGCGCATCACAGACCATAACTAGCTAGACGGCTATAATACTGCTGTGTGTTAGCAAAACCACAACAATAGATGTTAGCAGTTAGCTTGAGACCCTCTATCCTCCCTACCCTATATACCCTCCAAGCAGCCAGCTGACCTTGCTCTTGAGCAAAGTCGGCCAATCAATACTTCGAACTAAGGTCTAAGGATTCCTTCTGCTGCCTCATTTCCTCAACGCTTCCCCCATAAGTATCTGTGATATACTTTATTATAACACTTTCTTATTCACCACACACACACACACACACACACACACACACACACACACACACACACACACACACACACACACACACACACACACACACACTTCCTCCCGTTCTCTCTGTACATGTCTTTCCTTCTTTCTCTTGTTTTCTCTCTTGTTCTCTCTGTCAACAGGTCATTTAATTGACCAGTAATCAGAGCAGTCGTAGGGTCTGGGGCCTCTCTACGTACGCTCCGGGGATTAGAGCTAATGTTCACTAACCAAACAAGCCTTCGACCGAACATACTACATTACCCAGAGTCTGGTTGCTTTTCTGTGCCAGAGGTCTACTTTTAACCAAGGGGACGGGGGGGTCGGGGGGATTAAGGACAAAGAGGAGGGAACTAGATGGTTGTAGGCCGTCGGAGTCCCTTGTTGCTTGACCCTGCCCACATCTCCACCTCCCACTGTGATTGGCGACCTGTAACGCACCTCAGGGAAGTGGTCTTACAAGGAAGGATATCTATAAGTTAGGATCTTCGTTACCATCGATGCAGTCTCTCTCGCTCTCTCTCTCGCTCTCGCTCTCTCTCTCTCTCTCTCTCTCTCTCTCTCTCTCTCTCTCTCTCTCTCTCTCTCTCTCTCTCTCTCTCTCTCTCTCTCTCTCTCTCTCTCTCTCTCTCTCTCTCTCTCTCTCTGTCTCTCTCTCTCACTCTCTGTCTTTCTCTCTCACTCTCTGTCTCTCTCTCTCACTCTCTTTTCTCTCTCACCATTCTGTCCTTTTTACACTGTATCGTCCTCTTTCCACGCTGTGCCTTGTTCCTGTTTTTGTCACTAAGCAAAGTGGTCTATCCGCTGAAAGTTACCTTTTGCCAAAGTTGATGGGAAAAAAAATTAAGGTATAGGTCTTTTCTTAGTTCTTTTTTCTTATTTATACTATATATTTGCATACAGTACTTTACATGCCAATTACAGTGCAATCGTCATTTATTTATTGTTTAAAAGATTAAGAGACAAGTGTAGTTATATAGAAAACAAAAAATTATTGTAGCACGACGTTTTATTTTCTTCCTTTCTAATTTTTTTAATGGATGTATGTTTATAAAAAGGCCAGCATTCCGTGTCTCAGTAACCCTTTTAAAGTATTTTACCATTAAACTGTCGGGAACATCATAAGCAAGATTTCTGCGTCGCAGTTTGTTACCAAATGCCTACATTCTTATTTGTACTTTCCTCACTCTTCATCGGTCGTCGTTCTTTATCTCCTCTTCTCAGCGGCCGTAATAACTGCCAAGCAGTTTTATTGTAATGCTTTAGAGACATATGTAGCAGACCTAGCCAACAAAATGTTATGGGATCTATGTAGCTGCCTTTGGCTTTTGTTTTTTTTATATATATTTTCCTTTCTCTGGTAGTGTTATAATGAAGCTCCTGGTTCTTCTTTTACGGTTTTAATGCCAAAGTTCACACTTCTGGTGTCGACTCGACGATGCTTCCTTTTCCTATCGTTTTTATTTCCTTTGCATTTTTTTGGATCGTCTAAGGGGTTCTGTGATGTTCATGTAAGCTGCACAGCGCGACGAGACTATACCTATTGTTGTTATTATTCTCAAAAAGGAAAGAAAAAAAAACACATTAACTTGGATCTGTGATACACTTCTTCGTCATATTACCGTTTGTTATTCGGATAATTTCATTTGTATCTTTTTCCCTTTATTTGTATTGCAAAAAGAAATGTGCCATTTTTTTTATGTTTTTCCCCAAGAGAACCTGATCTTATACAAAAAAAGGTGTATAAAAGGCGAATGCATCAACACAATGATTTCAGGCAGGGTCTCGACAATGAAAGCGATGATTGCTTGTTCCAGGTTAGCGCTGGTTATAGCTGTAGTGAGTATTTTGTATCCAGTATTTTGCTAAGAGATGATATACAGAGGTATCTATAGAGCTATAGTATACGATTGTAATGAGAAATAAGAATTTAAGTTTAAGCACTTTTTTTTTTAAGAGCAAAGCATTAGTCTTGCAGTCAAAACACCAGCGGGTGAGAGATTTAGGGTGTCCACCCCCCCCCCCCCCCCCCCCCCCCTTCTCCTGGGTCCATACACTACTCTGCCAAGGACATTTGTAAATTCATTTGTTATTACAACACCGTTGGCATCACTGTGACATCACCAGGGGTTGATGGCATGACTTTCACTTCCCCTGGGGTGCATCTGTGCACCCCTGAATATTTTATGTATATATATACATATTTTTTTCTCTCTCCCCCCTCTGTGGTGGGAGGGAGATGGGAAAGTTGGGGAGGGAGGGTGGGAGGGAGGGTAGCTCGACCGGTGCCTTAACCTCTGATGTGCTCGTCGTGTGTGTATCATGGTGTGTATCTCTATTGCATGGGGGGGATTGCCAGGAAGTGGGTGCGTGAAATGTCCTAGTGGTTTAGTAACCCAACGTTACGCTAGTTAGAGTATGATATGTTAAACTCCTTCCTTAAAGCCTGTTGCTGTTAGCCAACACCCCCTACCCCTCACACCCATCTCATGTGAGATCATGATTGGCCCTGTGCTAGACCAATCAGTCAGGCCAGTAAATAATTGCATTGATTAGCCCAACGTCAACCCAGCGGTTTGCCCCGACACCGTTTCCCGGGCTAGGTACTCCCTTACTTTTCGTATTTGTTTCATTGTTTTTGTTTTGTGGATTTTTTTGTAATGTTTTTTTTTTACTAGTTCGTAGACCGCAAACCTTTCTTCCCTCCTTCACGTCCTTTTGCAGGGTTTTCAAGATTGACAGACAGATTGTTGCTTAGCAACTTCACGTCTGTGCCTTCGGATTGGTCCTGGTTTTCCTTTAATTTCTTAGTTTTTTTCTTATTGAGATTTTGGCCGAGAGATTGGCGATTTGACGAAGTACAGAGAAACACAGGTATTTCAATCTTTTCTAAGCAAAACAACAAAAACAAACATATTTTTACCTCACGATTAAAAATCAAGACATTCCAATGTTGTCATAGTCTACGAAATTGAAAATACAGAAAAATCATGCATTTCATGTATTGTAAATGTTAGACAATTTCATATGCATCATATAAAGAAACTGCCATATCAATTTTAATGTATAGATTTTGCAAATACTACCCTATGTATGTAAGACATAACTGTATCGGTAGCGTATATATAATATATTTATGCCCAATAAATGTTTAAATTTTTTTCTGACCTGGACATTCTGCGTCTTATTTCTCTAATCATGATCTCTTCAACGTTAAATAAAAGGCGACCCAACACGATGACAAGAGTTCCCAATTTTTGTTATTAATAAAAAAAAATCATCTATGCTTTTTAATTTTCCCAATTTGCGCACAATTAAGGACAGATAGCGGGATTCAAGGGAGGAACTAAACACAGGAACAATGTTCAACACTTCCATATAGTAAGTCCTTCAGTAAAGAGCCAAAGGCAACAAATGAGATCCGTTCCGATAGTTTTAAGTTTCTGGAGGGTGTTCCTAGCATATTGCGCAGCATGCTTAAAAGCTTTTTTTGGTTTTTCTCTAAACATGATCCCTTCCAAGTTAAATCAAAAGCGTCCCTGACCTCCATCCCACACGATGACACAAGAGTTCCCAATTTGTGTTGTCGCTTAATGTTTTTCATCCGTGCTTTTACATGTTCCCATTTGCAAATGTCCACTCCCAGCCAACGCTCCGGGCTAATGCACGCTCCCAAGGTCTTGGGGGGGGGGGGGGCACACTGATGGACGTGTATTGGTCACTACGTTTTATTTTTAATCAGAGGTTAATCCTACCTTTTAAGCCAATTTGTCGGATTTAGCTTTTTACTTTCTCTCTCTCTCTCTCTCTCTCTCTCTCTCTCTCTCTCTCTCTCTCTCTCTGTCTGTCTGTCTGTCTGTCTGTCTGTCTGTCTGTCTGTCTGTCTGTCTGTCTGTCTGTCTGTCTGTCTCTGTCTGTCTGTCTGTCTGTCTGTCTTCTGTCTGTCTGTCTCTCCTGTCTCTCTCTCTCTCTCTCTCTCTCTCTCTCTCTCTCTCTCTCTCTCTTCTCTGCTCTCTCTCTCTCTCTCTCTCTCTCTCTCTCTCTCTCTCTCTCTCTCTCTCTCCACTCTTGTTGATTGGTATCCCACTTTCAGTTTATTGACACACTTCAGTACAAGAGCAGTCTATTATATGAACTACTCTACTTGTCCATGAACATAACTCTGTTCATTAGTTTTTTCCCTAACATTAAACAGTGAAACACTGAAAACATTTTAGACCTGCAGTGGCAACTTTTCTTTTAAAAAAAGAACACACTGGAAGTCACTTTTCTATTGTTTATTTTGACAAGACATTTTCATCAACATAATAAACAAACAGTTATAGAACTGGATAATCCATTTTATAACGCATAGCCCCCCCCCCTGAACAGGAAATATTTATAATGTTTCGTTAAAACTTTAATTTTATCTGAATGACATCAGTGTATATAACAGGTTACATTCATTAACATACAACCCTCTCTAAGGGCTTGGAGGTTGTGTGTGTGTGTGTGTGTGTGTGTGTGTGTGTGTGTGTGTGTGTGTGTGTGTGTGTGTGTGTGTGGTGTTGTGTGTGTGTGTGTGTGTGTGTGTGTGTGTGTGTGTGTGTGTGTGTGTGTGTGTGAGTGTGTTGTTTTTCAGAGATTTCAAGTCTGAATACGTAGCCTGACTGACTGCATGGATGAAAAATTATTAAAAAACAAACATCCTTATACAAACCACACAAAGGATCTATTCACAAGTTAAGGCATGAAACTATATCACTTTTTTTTACTCCACAGATCTCCCGTTCCTCACAGTGGAAATGTTGTGGTTTTCCCAAGATAAAGTCATTCACCTCAAATGTAAAGTCATCTGAACATACATCCCATATGGGCATACACATTATAATCCCCTCTATAGAGCAGAATAAACAATAAGATGGAGTAGGCATCTAAAGTTCTTTAGAGAAAGTTTCACAAGTCTGGTTTGTGTTTAATAATTAAAAGTGACATGCCACTTGGTGAAACGGAATGAGGAAAGAGGAGTCCGATTCTGTAGGTCTCCAATTGCTTTTTTCATCTGTCCTATTAAGGCTATACTGGATGCATTTCTTATATTATCTTTATATATGTATGTATATGTTGCTCTCCAATCCCATATCTAATGTCATACATTTCCATATAACCTTAAAAAGCTAGTGAACATACTGTTCCAGCTGGAATTTAAAAAATAAAAGCTAAATGAAGTGTCTCTTTAAGGAAATAGAAGTAATGATGAATTATTTTCGTACCTTTGGTACACCCACGATGACCACCATATAATGACATGTTGTTGACAGAGCTTTGTTTCACAGAGATAACAAGTGACTGAAAGTGGGGTTTAAGTCGTATGTCCCCCGATGTTCTTTGGGATGTTTTCACAGCGTTATTCCCCCCCCGAGATCAAATTGGTCCTATTCGATCATTAGGCTACTTTTTTTTGTAGAATCCTCAGCATTCAAATGTTTTCTTCTTTGTTCAAGTAGATCTGTTTTTTATATGAATGTGTCCATGAGCATACTACACGATATAGGCATGCATGGCCAAGACGCAGGGCCTTCGCTAGATTAACCATTCATCTCTGCTCACAAGCAGATCTTCAAAACATCCAAATTACACACTGGTCTGTTTACACTTAATATATACTGTTACCTCATACCAAGAGAATAGTTGCAAAAGACAAAACACCTGTCTGTCTTTCTCATTTTCTCTCTCACACAAACAAACACACGCACACACACATGCACACACACGCACGCACGCACGCACACAAACACGCACAAGCGCACACGCAAACACACACACACACACACACACACCACACACACACACACACGCACACACACACACACACACACACACACACACACACACACACACACACACACACACACACACACACACACACACACACACACACACACACACACACACACACACACCAACCTGTCCTCTGGGATGAAGAGCAGATATGTGGTTCAAAGTTCTACAGTGCTTCCTTGTCATCCAGAATATGATTTTATCACATCATAAGGCAATTACAGTGATCGTTATGTTCGACATATGTGTGCGGTGCTTCTTCAACTGCGTTTACTGCTTGGCGTGTTGTTCTGATTTGGGTTCGCCAGGCCCTAACTGGATCTGCATACGCAGTGCACACTGAAGGCTAGAATGTGTCTTGTTGTTTAATGAATACAGACTATGATGCACGATTAGCAGATGGCACTTGCTTTGAGCAATAACTTGGATTGATAACCAAGGATCGATGTTCAGTGTTCCTTTGAGCGCGTCGTAATTCAGGGACTAGGGAGTCATGTAACTGCAGCCATGCATCCACCGTTGTTCCCGAACCAGAAAAGTTCGACATCCAACCATCCCCAAAGTCAATTATTATCTTGTCTAACCACTGAGATAAAAATGTATGTCCATGTCCGAAACTTCAAGGTCATTTAGAGACTGACCGTGGACTCCCTCCAGCCTGGCGAGCAGCCCTCTCCTTTTAGGGTGCTGGCGGTGCGTCCGCGCGGTCGGGGCCCTTCGGTCAGGCCGAAGAGGCGCACGGCCGCGCATCGGTATTTCCACGACATGGTGTTGTACAGAATGGGGTTGACTGCAGCGCTCAGGTAGAAGAGCACCACGGACACGAGACTGCAGTACTCCGAGAGAGCGGACAGCATCGGGGACGGCGCGTCAAGGGAGCGGAACTGGAGATAGCGGCCAACGTGGAAGGGCAGCCAGCACAGGACGAAGGCAAACACGACGACCACTGAAGGAAAGAAAGAAGGAAGGGAATAAATACCAATAAATGACGGGAAGTAAAAGGGGGATAAAAAGGAGCAAGCGAGAATATTTTCAGAATGCCATATCGGGAATTTAAAAGTTTTGACTTCATTTACAATTTCAAGTCGATCTTTATTGACTTGATTTTGCGTGTAGGGCAGCCTTCATAAAAATGCATGGTCACCTACTTTTTCACTACAAAATAGGCCGAGCGTAAAGCACGCGTAAAAGCGCAACAGGAGTTCAACACATTCTTCTTACCCAGCATTTTGATGGTCTGCCTGTTGCTCTTGTCCCGATGCGCCACGCGGGAGCCTATAGTGTTCTCACGGTGTCTCTGCCACAGCCTGCGGCCGATGAGGCCGTATAGCACCGTGAGGCAGAACACCGGCATGAAGAAGAAGACGGAGCTTAACCACACCATTGCGCCCATCAGTCCCGACTCCACCGCGTAGTGCGTCATCTTACACTCCCGTGTGTCCTCGGCGCTCTCCTCCCGCTCCAAGCTCGACTCGTTGCTCCCGCCCCATACGTAGTCCCGCTCCACTCCGACCATCACGAACACGGGTCCCGCGCTCGTCAGGGAGACGATCCAGAGCAGCAGGATGAGCGCGCGAACTCGCCTCTTGGTGACCAGCGCCTTGGCCCGCAGCGGGAAGCAGATGGCCAGGTAGCGCTCCACGGACAGCGCGGTGATGCTCAGGATGGTGGAGTACGTGCAAGACTCGGAAACGAACTGAAAGAGCTTGCAGAGCGCGTCCCCGAAGCGCCAGGGTCTGTAGCGCCACATGCGGTAGAGGTCCGGCGGCATGCACAGAAAGATGAGCAGGTCGGACACGGCCATGCTGCACAGGTACAGGTTGGTGGTGGTGTGCATGTCTCGGTACTTACTGACCACCAGAATGGTCATGACGTTGCCGACCACCCCGACGAGAAACAGAAGTGTGCACGCCACTGTAATGGCCGTGAGCAGGGGGATGGAGTAATAGTTTAGAGGGGGCAAGGGGTCCCCGTTCCACGTCTCGTTCTCCTCTCTGCTGCAGTTGAAGTAGAAGCACTCCACGCGCTCAGACCAAGAGGGCATCCTGTTGACGCACGGTCATGCACGTGGCCGCAGCTGGCTCTGGCCGTTCAAGGCGCACGGGGTCTGGAGCTGCTTGAGCCCCCTGGCGCTCTCTGCAACCCCCATCGTCCCTTTCAAAAAAGCCTACCTACCCTTGCTTTGATTGCCTATAACCATGCGTAAAAGCAAGCCAGCTTAATCACGCGTGTTGCAGGACGGCCGAGAAGGTTCCGTTCAACTTCTGCTACGATTCATCCGTTAAGCTCACCGGACACACACACACACACACACACACACACACACA
>OLKM01000118.1:5000-28232 GCA_900291075.1 Melanogrammus aeglefinus | reverse complement strand
ACATACACACACCTCTGGAGACACACACACACACACACACACACACACACACACACACACACACACACACACACACACACACACACACACACACAAAAACACGCACACAGGTAATCTGGGCAAGGTTGCGACGTCCAGACCTCAAATAAAAATATTAAAAATTAATAACGCACGCCTTTTTACGCATACAGCATCCTAAAAATAAAAATTATGTTAATCAAATAGATGAAAAAGTCAAATGTACAGGAAAATCCATCCTAAAAAGTCGCAATATTCCTTCTCCACCCGGACGGATCAAACCGAATTGGTAGCCCATTACCAGCCCAATATCTGAAGGCGCTCTCAATACAACCACCTACCGTCACCGCGCAACCTACTAGCACGGGGACGCCCGCTCCTCTGCCTATACGAGCCAGACGACCCAAACAAAAACATAATGCAGGACATCAGGTTACCAGTGGCAACATTGGACAGCAGCCTTGGTCGTAGCAGAGCCAAAGCCGTGATGCGCATCTGTTCAATAAAAGGGTAACTCAAATAAAACGCAAATATCCAACCAATAATAATAATTAAAAAAGTATAATTTGAACGTTAAGAAAAGTTAAAAATAAAAAACAAATGAATGCATGGATATTTTAGGTCAAATCACCTATCTTCTGGGCGCAATCCAACGCTTGCCTGCCGCGTGTACGAGACGAAGGGTAGCTGGGTGCTGTTACGCCACCTAGTGGCTATGTTGGGGAAATGCAAGTGTTTGTATTGGGTAAAAAATAGGGGGTTCAGTTAAATCCACACACACAAAAACACACACACACACACACACACACACACACACACACACACACACACACACACACACACACACACACACATATATATATACACATAGGACACGAGTGTATGTAGAATGTAGAGTGTAGAGTGTATTTTATGCAACAAAAATCAGGGCCTGTTGACTTTCACATTAAGAGTCCTTAAATAACTAGGCCTACAGAGATACAAATGCCAACAAATACAATGGTATTGAGCCAAACATGTTGTGACCTCCTTTCGCCCCGCCCAGCAATCTGATGATTGCCGGGCGGATCTTTATGACTATCCACAAACAGTGGATAGTCATATATGACAGACACAAACAGTCAGACGAGAGAGAGAGAGAGAGAGAGAGAGAGAGAGAGAGAGAGAGAGAGAGAGAGAGAGAGAGAGAGAGAGAGAGAGAGAGAGAGAGAGAGAGAGGAGAGAGAGAGAGAGAGAGAGAGAGAGAGAGAGAGAGAGAGAGAGAGAGAGAGAGAGAGAGAGAGAGAGAGAGAGAGAGAAAGAACAAGAAAGAACAAGAAACACAGCCGGACAGAACACACCAAACGGAACCAAGGTGTCACCTGGCTGTTACATCTGGGTTTGACTTTCTGTAGGTATGTGGCTCTCTTTGGTCCCTGTTCACTGTGCATGTTTGCATGTGAAATATGTGTTTCTCAGCTGTTTGGCTGACATGGCATGTCTATCCCACCCAGTCCTTCTAAATAACTAATTTGTCTTGGTGCCACCACCAGCTCATTTCTCTCACTGTATTTTGGTATATTATGGCTGCAATTCCTCAAAGAAACACGTCAAAAGCCTTCAGACACAACAAAGTGTTTGACACGCGCACACAAGAGTGTCTATTTTGAAAATATAAGTGCATTTGTGCTAGTGTGTAGATATATAATCCAGGACTTTTATTGAGTAATTATGCGTTAAAGGTGTGTCGGCTACCTCTGCCCTTGACCAAAGTCCTTGTTTCTTGGACAGAGGAAATATTACAAGATTTTCTCTGATAGAAGGAAACATGAGTGTACTTCACAACTGCATACACAAGAGGGAGGAAGCGTTTGCCTTATGATAGCCTATATTTTGCGCGCGGTGTGTGTGTGTGTGTGTGTGTGTGTGTGTGTGTGTGTGTGTGTGTGTGTGTGTGTGTGTGTGTGTGTGTGTGTGTGTGTGTGTGTGTGTGTGTGTGTGTGTGTGTGTGTGTGTGTGTGTGTGTGTGTGTGTGTGTGTGTGTGTGTGTGTGTTATGGGGCTATCGTTCATTCATCCCGAGACCTCAATGACTATATGTAATGTAATATAGCCTACACAAATCAAAGTAGATATTAAAACGGAGACAGCATGTGTGTGTGCTGAATGGGGAAGTGTTCTTGACTTAGTTCCGATATTGTAGCCTAAGTAACGCTGGATAAAGGATCCTAAAATACTTATTTCCCAAGAAAAAATTCTCCCAACACACTTGATATTCCAAATTCCATCGCTGTAGTATACCCAATTACAACGTCTCGTAGGCGGGTCTTAAGTATACGCGGATCGTGATTGGGTCTAGTGAGCCGAACCCTCCAACCTCACTCACTGTTGAGTTCGCAGAGTTTTCTTCGGCCAAATTGACGGCCGCCGCCTGTCTGTCTCGTCAGGTGACAGAGCAGAGAAGACACGAATGACGAACGACAATGCTCTCAAGATTCCTATTGAGCGTGTGTGCTTTATAGTTTCGTCCGAATAGCGGTGGAATACTCAAAGAGCAACATGTGGACATTGCGTCCACAAAGAGAGCAGGTTGGTTATATCTCGCTCTCTCTTATCCCTTTACCCTCAGCATTTGTCTCTCCGTGTCTGCTGCTGCTGCTACTGCCTTGGTCTATTTGTGTCATACAGAGTGAAGATATATGTCTTGTGTGTCACTCTGAGACTGAGGGGGGACTTAAGACATTGCCTTCCTCCCCTGTGTCCCGTTGCGTCTATAGTCAGAGCTGAGCCGCCCGCACCGCAACGTTACGACCAGGGGCGTGTTTCAGTGTGCCTACATGTCACCTGTTGTGATTCAGTGTTTAAGTTCTGCCATCTGTTCGTATCGATACTTTAGTGGTTGCGATGTGGTCTCCTTGAGTTGTTTTGTGGTCGTTACTTTCGATTATGTACAGCCAAGTGTGTGTGTGTGTGTGTGTGTGTGTGTGTGTGTGTGTGTGTGTGTGTGTGTGTGTGTGTGTGTGTGTGTGTGTGTGTGTGTGTGTGTGTGTGTGTGTGTGTGTGTGTGTGTGTGTGTGCGTGCGCGTGTGAGCCCAGCTAAATTATTTGTTTTGGCGCCTTGCTGTGAACGTTGGCTGCCTCTATCCAGAATGTCATGGAAAGAAAGAGACAAGTTTCATCTCTCTCTCTCTCTCTCTCTCTCTCTCTCTCTCTCTCTCTCTCTCTCTCTCTCTCTCTCTCTCTCTCTCTCTCTCTCTCTCTCTCTCTCTCTCTCTCTCTCTCTCTCTCTCTCTCTCTCTCTCTCTCTCTCTCTTTACCTTTACCTTTACCTCTCTATCTTTACCTCTCTATCTTTACCTCTCTCTCCAAATCAATTGTTATAGGTAGTCATTTCCTATTTTCACCACTTGACATATTGTAATGCACAGTCCAGTATAATGACATGTAGACAGACAAAAATCATTCTCACATTATCTTTGTCATCATTGAGCGTGGTGGGGGCTTAAACTATTTTGTAAATGTTTGTGCCCTCATTTCCAAACGCATATTTGTGTGTGTGACAGTTGTTTGTAACTGGAGGCAGGACACAAGCACCTGGGATCTGTGCCTCTTAGTCTGAACAACGGGAACTGACACCAAGCACTAGCCCTGCTTTTCAGAGGCTCGCATAAGTATTATTATCTCTTGAACTTCTACCCCTTCCTTCGTTTGATGATTCAGTGTCCTGGTGGCCTGTGTGTGTGTGTGTGTGTGTGTGTGTGTGTGTGTGTGTGTGTGTGTGTGTGTGTGTGTGTGTGTGTGTGTGTGTGTGTGTGTGTGTGTGTGTGTGTGTGTGTGTGTGTGTGTGTGTGCTCCCTGTGTCGGTTAAGCTGTATCGACAGCTTTCTCTATTAGCCCAGCTGAGCACGTTGTTGTATTCGTTACTGGGTAAACTGTGATTGCTTGTGCCACCCCCCACAGTACTTGTTTTTGTAATATCTTTTTACATAACCTTATATAGCCTTTTAATCATTTTTTATTAGAAAGCCCCTCGACCTCCCTTTATTTTTTCTAAACGGTGCCCACCATTTTTGGTGAATTCACATTCAGCTAATGTTTTCCAGATGTCTGCTAAAGAACGTTTTCGTTTTTTACATTAAGAAATCGGCAGAGTTAGAGTTCTTAAAGAGATGCCACCATAACTCCCAGTATTTCATTTTTATTTTATCTGTCAAATGTTGTGCAATGCCAACATTTGCTGGTATATAAATAATAAACTGAAAGATGCAAGCTCTGTCTCGATGATTTTTGGCCCAAAAATGCATTTTTTATATTTATATTAAACCAACTGCCATTCCAGCAAATCAAGTGTAGGCGTACGAGCTCTGTACACATACTGTGTTATTTAGTTAAACGACTCGGAAAAAGTGACAATTTGGGTGTGGAGGGTATCAACATGAAGGTGGACCAAGCCTGGACAAAGTCTTCTCCGCCATAGTCATGGAAACTGAAAACTGGTCTGTTAGGTTTGACATCCCTTTTCGGTTACTGTTCTGAGAAATACTGCCAGTTCTTTCCTAAGACATGGCCCAGCAGTAAATCCTTAGAACTGACTGCCAATCTGGCAACTCCCAGAGGGCACAGTAGCTTCAGTCATGTGCCTCGGGGCAACCAGACAACCCTTATTGTTGAGTTTTGTATTTGGTGTGGAGAAGGAGAATCCATCTGCGTAGCCCAGTCCATCAGAGAGTAGGGGTTTTAAGACTTTTAAGGCATATAGTGGAAAAACAGTAGTTTTAAGTGTTTGTAACACACATATTTAGTATTGGTGTCTAACTCCACAGCAGAGAGAAAGGTTAGGCCTACTTACTCGTGGAGAAAAAAAACCCATCTCCAACACTCGTTGTATTTGTTTGTCACAAAGACATTGAGTTGATTATTTACTCACCATCGTTTTCCTAATATTTATTTGGCTGAGATCCTGGTTGACCTTACAACAACACATACTGAGCGATCTTCTGACCTAACGCAGGGTTCATTTACCTCCGCAGTGTAAAACAAATTGATAATACCCAGGGGATGAAAAGCGAAACTAATGTCAACATATCGCCGTCACCATCATAAGCACCTTTTATTACGTTACTATGTAAGCAAAGACATCCCAACGTCTATTTATAATGCAGAGTAGAACGCTTTGGTTCTATCTTTTTATAACTCCTCACCTCCTTCCTCCACCAATCTCACTCTCTGCTGCTCCCACACTCAGCTAGTGTCATCGCTGGCCGCAGAAACACCACTTCCATCCAAAATAAATAAGAAATAATGGGCTATGCGTTCCTTGGTGTTTTAGTGTGTATTACTGAAGTGGGAATTTAAACAAAAAAATAATGTCTGGGCTATTTAGAAGAAGTCTATTTTCGATTTGGGAAGGTATGGGGAAACTGTTTTCTGATACTGCATTTCAACACACACACACACACACACACACACACACCACAACACACACACACACACACACACACACACACACACACACACACACACACACACACACACACACACACACACACACACACACACATACCGCTTCTCCATTGAGAGAGACTTCACGCACACACTTGGCCTCAGCCGTGGCCTAAACCAAGTCTAAACTGCACCGGTACTAACAACATGACCATCTCTATCCTATTACCTAAACGTCCCCATTTCTAACTAATGACTAAGCTCAACTACATTAAAACATGAAAACATTTTAACTACTGTTAACCAATGTGGAATCCACCACTTACCCAGTTATTCTGTTTTTTTTTTTATAGATTTCAAACTTAGCTAAATCCAAACCAACATCTATGTCACTCTAATGCTCAATGAGACTTATTGACGGGATTCAAGATTCATTGTAGACTGCTGCTTCTTTGTAAGTTGACTTGTGCTGTTGTGTGGTAATGTACAGTTTGGCTTCTTTACTTACGTGGCCTGGAAAATAAATGGTGGATCTCTACTTAGTTTATTCACACCCAGAGGGGGAGAGAGTCTTTAGTACAATGATTCCTTGTTACAGGCCGTCAAAGCCCACTCTGATGATGATGACGACTGCTGCTCTGTCTCTCTTGTGTTCCTCATCCAGGCAGGCTCCATCTCGCTGTAGTTGTGGCGTGAAGGATTTCATAATAGGCAGCTTTAGTGTGGGTAGCGGGAGCGAGGGAGGAAGAGAGAGAGAGAGAGAGAGACAGAGAGAGATAGAGGTGTCACTGAACTCTCGCCCTCGCTCTCTTTTCAGTCCTCCCTCCATCTACTCTGTCTGTGGGTACCATCTGTACCATGAGATGCCTGGCACCGAGTGCCTTGTACACACTAACACTATGAACAGGATTTCTGTAGGTTGGTTACATGTTCCTGGTGTGTGTGTGTGTGGTGTGTGTGTGTGTGGATGTGTTGTGTGTGTGTGTGTGTGTGTGTGTGTGTGTTGTGTGTGTGTGTGGTGGTGTGTGTTGTGTGTGTGTGTGTTTGTGTGTTTATTGCACCTCATTACTTTTGATTTGGGTAGTTGGATTTGGATTGTAAATTGTGTTTGTTTGTTTAGGGATGTTTTGTGTGTGTTGTGTGGGTGTGTTGTGTGGTGTGTGTTGGACGAATGATCTGTGTGCATGTGTGTGTAGAGAGAACATTCCACATGATTGTCTATATTCAAGTGTGGTCACAGCTTGGGTGAAAAATGTCGCCCGTGCTGTTGCTCATCTAGGAATAGACGCCACATTTCACATGTTTTCTCTGACTGAAAACACACCATTACACCGGCGGCTGCCCTGTGACTCTGGCTCTCGTGCTTAGGTGTTATATTGAGCAATGACCTGTAGTTTTAGACCACTCCTGTCCATATCTCTGATCAATCATTTTGATCAGTCAGTCTGGGGTCTGGTGCAGCATTCCTACATCATGGATCAGCGTTGGCTGCGCGATCCTGTTGTGAGAGAGCAGGGAGTTAAGGCCATTGGAGTTGTTTCTCTCTTGACACTTCTCGAATCTTATCTAAATCAGCTTCAGACTATTTATTATACTTGCTCTCTTTTACAACTCTCAAGTTTTATCTAATTCAGCTTCCAAATATCTATTCTGCTCTCTCTACAACAGCAGCTTTCAATAACAGTTCTCTCTCTCTCTTTACAACTCCAGAATCTAATCTGCAGCACCATTAAACTGACTGTATGTGGGTGTCTGTAAATAGTCTTTGTCATCTCACCTCAATGGATTCCCATTTAAGGATATTTAGAGTGTGTGGAATTCTAGTTATCTGCCATCTAACACACGGTTTGCAGAAGGATGCAACCATCAATACTGTGGCTCTTGACATGCTTGCAGAAAGGGTTTCATCCTCTGCCTCGAATTAACTTTAATGATCAATATCAGCCCCCTGGCACCAATGACTTTATAATTAGTGTAATAATTTAAACCTATTTGCTTTATATATCATATGCACTATTTTCCAAGCTCTCACTCCCCTCACTCAGGGTATTGCTAGTTTTTGAATCACTCCGTGGTCCCTGTTTCCATATATCTCCCATTATGTAGTGACTGGCTCAAAGGCCCCCTACTGGTTAGAGAAGGTTACATTTGGTACAGCTTATGAAAGAGTTGCCTTATGGGGTCTCAAACTCAATTTACCTGGGGGCCGCTGGAGGTAGAGTCTGGGTGAGGCTGGGCCGCATCAACTATTCCACAAAAAAGTACAAATATCCAGTATTCTAAAACTTTACTATTAAGAGTGCTGCAAAATGAATGCTTTTTTAACATGAATGGCTCTTTTGAACATGATCGGCTCTTTAAAACATGAACCTTCTTCAGAACATGAAGTGTCCTTCTAGACTTATGGCTTTTATTGCCTACTCCTCCTGATCACTGCTGCTCTTCATCTGTTCATCATTTTAACACGGGAAGGAAAAAAGAGAAAAAGCCCTAGACACGCAGATGATTGCGGCAGAGAAACTGAGAAATTTTGACTTCCAGGGTTGAATATTTTTGAGAAGAGATGCATGTAATAATTTCCTAAATGTATTACATGATTTTTATCTCATGATATATAAATTTCAATTAATATGTGTCGGCCTCAACTTGATACAAAACACTATTGCACACCGTTGATATTTCCTCTCCCACTGGACACACAGGAACACACACACACACACACACACACACACACACACACACACACACACACACACACACACACACACACACACACACACACACACACCCCGACGTATCCAGGCCCATGCAGTTCTAAAATGCATCAAACATGTCAAAACAGACATTTTCTATAAATAGCCTACCCATGTTTGCAGTGAGAAAAACTGACGCACATTTCATGCTCAGGGATATGATGGTTAGTTTCAGATGCTTCAGTAAACTCGAAATACATCAGAGGAGTCACACAGGAGAGATGGGCATATCTCCAGCACATACATGCTTGGGAGAAGTCATACCATTGGCCTACGTACATTTCACCTCCATCTTATGGAAGGTTTTTGTGCGCAGCAAGCATTATAAATGAGGCCCCCGGGCAAGCGCAGCGACTCGGGCATAAAAATAAAAAATAAATGAAAAAAGAAAAAAATTGAAAAAAGGGACTGAACTTTGATGTCAAGTGGGGGGCCACAAAATATCATCCGGTGGGCCGCAATTGGCCCGCGGGCCGCGAGTTTGAGACCCCTGCCTTATAGTAAAATATGCATTTCTTGTGGGGTTAAGTAACACACAAGGTATTTTTTTCGTGATTAAACAAAATGTCCATTATGTTGCCGTCTAGAGGGGAGAAGAAGGAGTTCTGTCCCACCGCTGTTTTTACTAACGACCAGAGGGTGCTGGTTATATCAATGAAGCACCATGACAAGGACACAGAGGACAGGAAACAGGAAGTAAACTCTGTCATACTGTAATGGAGATAACACTCTTCTGTTTCACTCCCTAATTGTCTACATCAAGAGAACACACACACACACACACACACACACACACACACACACACACACACACACACACACACACACACACACACACACACACACACACACACACACACACACACACACACACACACACACACACACACACACACACACACACGACCTGCAGCTGAAGGGGCCATGCCCGAGTTTGCAGAAAGTTGTGGGTATTCTTAGAAGCAAGAACTGAATGGTCATAAATACCACAGCAAACATGCCACAAGGAAGTTGATGGGTCCTATACATCATTTTCCTGGGAACATTTTACCCTTTTGCAAAAACAATATATATATTCTGAATAACAAATTAAGTAGACATTCCTGGGTTGATTTGATTTCTGTTAATAACATTTAAAGTAATTGAAACATGGCAATTTATTATTTCTTTGAAGTGTGAATTTCAGTGACCTCACACACACATAGTGCCAGACTAGACTTCCTGCTTGGTTAAGTAACTATAGGCGCTAATGTTGTGTCAATGAAAAATTACCAAATGTTGTGTTGTCACTCGGGTCCCACTTTGACCGCGAACGGCGGCCAACGTTGAACATTTATCAAGGACATGCACATAACACCGATACACTATAGAGGAGATCAAAATCAAGGTCAGAGAAACCCGCTCCACTCCGCTCCACTTAACTTCCCGTCAACCACAAACAATGCAAACCCAACCCACCATAGAGAGCCACACCCCCTGTCCCACACCTGAGACAGGTGACATAGAAAACCAACACCTCCAATATCAAAGACAAATGTAGAACGCACGTGTATAATATTACCTCACACAGATAATATTTAAATACCCACAAATAACTGAATATATATAGTAGTACACCAACACAATTGAACCCATTTTGCCTCACTCTAAACCTACAGATTAGTCGGGTCTATAGTCATCCATAATAATAAGCACAAGACAGAAAACATCATCTCAATCCGAATGGCCTTTAGGCAATGGGGGGGGGACCTGCACCGAAGGGTGCAGCCCCCCCCCCCCCTATATAATAATCTATGTGTAAATATAGCTCATACTTTGCCCTATATTCAAGGTAATGAATGCAATTCAAGGTAATATTATTTACATATTCACTTCTCTAACATGGTTAGATGCATATGTATTTACATCAATTCAACATTGAACTGAATTTATATAATATATATATTGTACATTCCTGTATCTTTAATTATGTAGTGTGTTCGATAGTTTCACATCTTCTACTATCATCTAATCATAAATGGAGTCAAATAATTGAATGTTTTTTGGTAAATTACTCTGTGATGTGTTTTGGGGATGGTTGATGGGTAAAATGTTAAATAAATAGGCCTACATTAGGTTAAGATAAGGTAACAGCAATACTATTCCTTCTGGGAGGGAAATGCAGGCTTAAGCAGCATTTATAACATTGGTACTTTTGTCAACACCGAGCTACTAAAGCATGTCGTGTCTTGTCTAAAAATGTGCGTGTGTGTTTTTGATGTGTGTGTGTGTGTGTGTGTGTGAGTGTGTGTGTGTGTGTGTGTAAAAATGTGTGTGTGTGTTTTTGATGTGTGTGTGTGTGTGTGTGTGTGGTGCGTGTGCGTGTGCGTGCGTGTGCGCGCGCGCGCGTGCACGCAGTGCGTGCGTGCGTGCACGCAGTGCGCACTTGCGCCAGCTCACAGTGGTCGTGTTTTTACCTGCCTGAAAACACTTTGAGGTTGTGAGACGTCATGTTTAAATCATGGGTTTCTCTTTAAACCATTCATGCACATTACCTGTGGTGTCCAGCCTGTCTAAGTGTGAGTGTGATTATCCAGCCGGTGGGGACAACCCAAAGCCTGAAGTGAATCCCCTGACTACACGTTAATAACACAAATATTTTTCAGCTTCTTCAACAGAAACAAAAGAGGAAGAGAAAAAATAATTATATATTTCTGAGACCATATAAAGAATACCATTGCAACTTTTCAGTCGTATACCCTGCTTGCTCTCCTGACCTCACACACACATAGTGCCAGACTAGACTTCCTGCTTGGTTAAGTAACTATAGGCGCTAATGTTGTGTCAATGAGAAGTTACCAAATGTTGTGTTGTGTCGCTCGGGTCCTACTTTGGCCGAGACTAGAAAATGTGAATACCGCAAACTGCGGTCAACGTTGAACATTTATCAAGGACATGCACATAACACCAATCCACTATAGAGGAGATCAAAGCAGAGTCCATTAAGCAGACAAACTAGGGACCTCTACAGTTTCGCAAGTTCCTGAACATTGGGCAGAGCTAGGAAAATAGGCACATCTGTGTTAACATTCTTCCGAAAGGGTGGTTTACGTCGCCTAACCACCTGACTATAGTGGACAGGGACTTATTGGAATGATGGTATTCACAGTTATTGTTAATGATGCTTTAAACCAACTACCCAAATCAAATTAAAAATGATATTAATCAAAATCTATTGAGGATTCTCTTTTGCTCTGACTGTCTTTCTACCTCCATTGCTCTCATCTCCCCAGACACACTCCCTCTACAAAGACTCCAGTCTCTCTGATCCCATTGCAACTGTAATCCCACTTTTAACAGGGGGTTAATATTGTCAGAGGATACGATGATCCTCCATGAAAGTAGTAGTTGTGAAGACAACCTCTTACTACTTGTACTATCCCTACAAGTTACTCGCAGGAGACACTCGAATACTCGCAGGAGACACAAACGTACCAAGTCGCATACATGCAGAGACCCATTAGTGTTATTTACTATTTAATGGTGAATTCTCCAGTGAATTCATATACGTGTCATCAAGGAGCAGGTAGGGATTAGACGTAGGTAATCAAACCCAGTTTGGTTGAATGTGACCTTAGCCACTATGCTATGCTGCTAACCCTTCAGAGCAGCGCACAACACTAATGTTTGTCCCAACATTTCATCATATTCTCCTAATCCTGAACCTATGCTACTGACATGACATTTGTTGATTATCCATCTCCGTCTCTCACCTCCCCTTCCAGGGGATCCCTGCTCTGGGGATTGCTGATTGCTGAGCATGCTGGGTAATGAAGCACAAACCTCCAGCCACCTCACCCTGGTGAATTCAGAAGTTTCTGACATTGACACCCAGGACAGGCGACGCAAGATCAAGATGGCAGATAATGTGGAGAGCCTGGACATGAGGGAGCTGGACATGGGAGAGGGGGAGGAGATTGACTTTGATGGGAACTGCTTGGGTATGTTTGCGTGTAGAATCTGTGATTTTCTTCTCTAGTATTCTTTGTAGGTAAAGTCAGACCTTGGCTCAACCCGCTTGTATGCTAACCAAGTGGGCAATACAACTTGTGGCCACTCAGTTATGATTCTGATCTGCGATCCTATTTGCTATGATATCTTTTTTTGAACTAGTTTTCTGCCCTGTCCACGAAGGTCCTCATTTATTGTGTGTGTGTGTGTGTGTGTGTGTGTGTGTGTGTGTGTGTGTGTGTGTGTGTGTGTGTGTGTGTGTGTGTGTGTGTGTGTGTGTGTGTGTGGTGTGTGTGTGTGTGTGTGTGTGTGTGTGTGTGTGTGTGTGTGTGTGTGTGTGTGTGTGTGTGTGTGTGTGTGAAAAAGGAAAAACCTAGTTTCTAAAATGAGGTTGCTTGTACCCCTAATGTCATCCAAACTATAATTATATCACTGGAGGTGGTGGATGCAGAAATTAATCTTAGGTTTACCGTAAAAAAAACCCTGAGATTCTCATTCTCCCTTTCCATTTCGGTTTACATTTCCATTCAGGGCATTAAAAAGACGCTTTTATCCAAAGCGACTTACAATAGGTACATTTGTCAGAATAAAGAGAAACAACAATACATTACTGTCTGTACAGTAAATATGTTCATAGAAACAATTGTCAAGCACTTTCAATTGCTAGGTTATCCCATTCCCCGTACACAACAAAGTCGCTAGGATAAGACACGACAGTAATTCTTGGTACTATTTTTAAGTGGCAGCATAAGAATAAGCAGCACAATTAATGTCTTGTTATCAATTAAGTATTAATGTCAAATATCTTAACTGTGTAACTTAAACATTGTTTTTAATCTGTTATACTGGTTTGCTGTATTTGCCTCCTAATGTCAACCAAGCCTATTGGTTGCTTGGTAGCCATCCTGAATGGCTGCCAATCGAACACCTACAAAAATGCCTTGAACGAAAACTGGCAGAATAATACAGTAGGAATACAGACTGTTGTTAGTGACCACCCCCATCCCCCCCACACACACACACACACACACATTTGTTGACAAAGATGGATAAGACGCTGCACGATGCTCAGCCCTAACTCTCCTCCTCGTCTCTTCGCCAGTGGACTGCCGCATCCCGTTCTCGGCCGTGTACAAGACGGTGGGCTTCAAGGACGGCGGGCAGGTCTACCTGCCCGCCGTCGCCATCACCGCCAGCATCCTGGAGGTGGAGCGCAACACCTCCGCCCAGGACCGCTTCAACCTCTCCCACCAGCGCAGCGTCAACAAGGTCAGGGCAGCCCCCGGTGGTCTCACCGGCCTCTCTCAGACACCCAAGAGAAGAGGCTGGTGTCTGCCCCGACTCCCAGGAAGTTCTTAGAGGCAACCCTTTTTCCGACTGGATAGAGTTTTCACTTACACAATCGAAAGGGTGATCAAAATTGTGGTGAAATGTTTTGTAATGGGAAGACGTAGACCAAACATATTGTAGATAGTTCTGGGTGAAGTATCAACCATCAAAAATCAACGTTCGACCATCTGGGGTTAGGGGTCCCCTATGGCCGCCACTCATCCTTGCTGCGCCCCGCAGTGCGGGTGAGGGCGGCGTCTAGCTACGTCTCGACAGATAGTCAAAGCGTCCTAACCACCCACACAGACACTGGTTTGCTTTTGGTGAGAGCATTATGTCATAAGAGTATGAAATCATGTGTGTTTGTTTGTGTCTGTGTGTATGTGTGCGTGTGCGTGTGCGTGTGTGTGTGTGTGTGTGTGCGTGTGCGTGTGCGTGTGTGTGTGTGTCGTGTGCGTGTGCGTGTGCGTGTGTGTGTGTGTGTGTGCGTGTGCGTGTGCGTGTGTGTTGTGTGTGTGTGTGTGTGTGCGTGTGCGTGTGCGTGTGTAGGTCCAGCCGGCAGTGTTTAAGATAGAGCTGAAGCACGGGGAGTTCTCCTGGGTGGTGAGGAGGAAGGAGCGGCACTTCATGGAGCTCCACCGAGAGCTGCTGCGCTACAAGACCTTCATGAGGATCCCACTGCCCTCACGCAGGTACACAAACACACGGATCACAAAGGCTGTTCGTTTTTTTTGCAGTTTTTTTGTCATTTCTATTATTTTGTTTGCAATGCCCCTGCAGCTGTGTTCCGTTCTAAAATGCAGCTGCCATTGCATGCCAGTATGTGGCTGCCTTTCACAGCCCATTTCTTTACACCGTACAGCGATCAAGAAGCCGATTGTTGCTCCAGATCTCCGTCAGTTCTCCGTCACCAACGCCCACTCCCGCTCTGACATCAAACCTCCTCCCCCTCCTTGTACTCCTCTTTTTTGAAAATGTCTTTATGAGATATTGCATCTGGGACAGACGGGTCTTCTAAATGCAAAGTAGCCCACCACATTTGTAGAATAAAATAGGATTTAAAGTACACAGGCAAGAGTCTGCTCTCTAGTAGAAGGAGCCCTGATCGTAGAGTTACAGGGTGTTTAAACAGGACTATCCTTAAAAGAGAGCAGATGTGCTAGTTAGTGAGGTAGTAAAGGAAGCAATATGGCACGGCCTGATCTGGAGGTCAGTGTGATTGTTGTTGCTAAATAAAGCAAAGCTACATAGGAATCTTACATTACAACACACACACACACACACACACACACACACACACACACACACACACACACACACACACACACACACACACACACACACACACACACACACACACACACACACACACACACACACACACACACACACACACACACACACACACACACCCTGTGCATGGCTCCTGGCAACCATGGAGAATGACTACTTTCTGCTATCTATATTTACTCTGCTCCCCAGCACCCCCCCCCCCACCCAGCCCCCAGCCCCCCCCCCCACCCCAACGGTTACACTTCACTTTTCCCCGCTGGCAGCCCAGCCTTGGAGTTAATGAGCAGCCCCAGCTCTGTGTGTGTGTTGAGGCAGAGCGCAGGAAGGTTTCTGAGGGTTTGATGGAGTGACAGCAACCGCCGACTCACACCTACACACACCCACACCGCAGCAAGGTGGATGGATGGCGCGGTAGCTGCTGCCTGGGCCCCGAGCCCAGTGTCATCCTCTCATCCACGTTTATGTCCCACGGAAGAATACATTTGGACCATTTTACCCCTGCTGCTTTGATAAGCTCGACTCTTTGGTTTGTTTTATTGTTTTTTTATGTGTTTATCCAAAGTGTCTCACAGTGAATTTAGATACATGTCATTAACGAGCTGGTGGAGGATAGGGTTCTGAGCACGTTTGGCTCAGAATTAACTCTCTCTTTCTCTCTCTCTCTCTCTCTCTCTCTCTCTCTCTCTCTCTCTCTCTCTCTCTCTCTCTCTCTCTCTCTCTCTCTCTCTCTCTCTCCTCCTCTCTCTCTTCTCTCTCTCTCTCTCTCTCTCTCTCTCTCTCTCTCTCTCTCTCTCTCTCTCTCTCTCTCTCCTCCTCTACCTCCCGCATGTAGCCACACAGTGAGGAGGAAGAGTGTGAGGAAGAGTGAGGTGAGGGAGATGCCCTCCCTGCCCAGGGGCAAGGGTGACGAGCTGGCCCGGGACGAGCAGGTCTCCAGCAGGAGGGTAGGTGACCCCCCCCCCTCGCTACTTATCAGGTCCTCCATTTGTAACGTGTGAGAGAACATCCTGGTACTCACTTATCACCATGTCACCTACTGTGTGTGTGTGTGTGTGTGTGTGTGTGTGTGTGTGTGTGTGTGTGTGTGTGTGTGTGTGTGTGTGTGTGTGTGTGTGTGTGTGTGTGTGTGTGTGTGTGTGTGTGTGTGTGTGTGTGTGTGTGTGTGTGACGCCGTGTCCTATCTTATAACTGTGTAATGATCTTTATTCTTGCATGTTTGGAGAGATAAAATCATTGTTGTGATGATGTTTGTGATGTTTGTTTTCAATTGCATTCAATTGTATTGTGTTACCTGCTCTACAGAAACAACTGGAGGACTACATCAACAAACTGCTCCGAATGGCCATGTATCGCAAATACCACCACACTGTACGTAGGATTTAACTATCCAAAATGTTTTTACTGTTGGGGAAGTTAAAACATGTTCAGCTATGCTATGTGAAATAGCATAGCTGAACCTCTTTCTGCATCCTCAAAACGCACTGCTTAAATCTTGTTCATTTCGCGTTTGTCGCTTTATCCTTATTTTAACTAGTTTAACACGTTTATTGTGTGTTATTGATACTGACACATGGCAATAAGGAGTGGCCGAGTTTCGACCATGTTTCCAAGAATCCATTGTAAAGGTATCCTGTTGCTTTACCGCAGAGAGAGCTCAGTGTGGGATCTCTTAGGTTGCTTTCTTCTTGTGTTTTCCCAGATGGAGTTTATAGATGTGAGCCAGATGTCTTTTATCCACGACCTGGGGCCCAAAGGACTGTGAGACTCTTTTATCTAATAGTCCACGTGTGAAAACACTGTCTCCCACTAGACAGCAAAGAGTGTTTGGTTCAGTGAAAATGGTGGGAAAAGATGTCGGATTGTTTTCGTTTTTTTAACGGGTCTCTGTTTTTATGTCAACAATAATGTAACTAGTAAATAATAGTATAACGAACAAGAAAATCTGAGCAGAGACCGAGCTCCGTCTTGTGTTGTTCAACTGTGCATGTGTTTCTGTGTATGTGTGTTTTCCAGGGAAGGGATGGTCTACAAGCGTTCGGGGGGATATCGGATCCCCGGCATGAACTGCTGTGGGCACAGCAAGGCCTGCTACCGCTGGTCTAAACGGTGGGCCCTACAGCCGTCAGCCCCTTCTGTCTGTCTATCTGTCTGTCCTTCACGCTCCCTGTCTGACTAAGGAGGATTTCATTCATCCCTTCACCCTGTATCGAGAGTGTGAGGGCGACGGCTGGTTTGAGCAGCTTCAACCAGGCTGCACTCTTGTAGTGCATCGGGCAGTCCGTGCACGGACACGGGTTAAACAAGCCATCGCTGCACACAATCAGGGAGATCTCTGACATGTCGTGGGGTAACACCTGCTCTGCCTGCTGAACTTCTTCCATCGATGCAGTGAACCTGGGTAAAACGTTGACCTGGGTCCGGGTTGTTGGAGGAGCCCAGTAGAGCCACCGAGGTGGCTTGGGGCAGGACCGACTGCAACGCCCTGCTTAATGTATATGTATCACCTGTGTTGTTTTTCTGCCTCCAGTTGGCTGGTGGTGAAGGACTCTTGTCTGCTGTACATGAAGCCGGACACCGGAGCGATCGCATTCGTTCTCCTGGTGGACAAGGAGTTCAGCATCAAGATGGATTCCAAAGAGACGGAAACCAAACATGGAGTCCGCATCGACAACCTGTCCAGGTGTGTGTGTGTGTGTGTGTGTGTGTGTGTGTGTGTGTGTGTGGTTGTGTTTGTGTGCGTGTGGGTGCATAGGTGTGTACAAACGTGCTTGCGTGCGTGTAGTTGTATGGGACTTTTTGCTCTTAAAGGTAAACCATTGTAGATAGTAGAAGCCCTTTATTCATTACTATTGTCTGATAGCTTGGGGTTGATATGACTGGACAGAGGAGGGCCCTATGGAAGTACCGTTGAGGCATTTCCATTAACAACCAAGACAGCACATTTTAATTTAAACTGCAATGGCAGAACAAAATCTGCGGTTTATCAGGGCCAAGCCAATGTTAACTTGTGTGTGTGTGTGTGTGTGTGTGTGTGTGTGTGTGTGTGTGTGTGTGTGTGTGTGTGTGTGTGTGTGTGTGTGTGTGTGTGTGTGTGTGTGTGTGTGTGTGTGTGTGTGTGCGTGTCAGGTCTCTCGTGCTGAAGTGCAGCAGCTTCCGCCACGCCCGCTGGTGGGGTCAGAGCATCGAGAGCTTCGTGAGGGCCCACGGGAAAGCCTTCCTCCGAGAGCACCGCTTCGGCTCCTTCGCACAGGAGGAGGAGAACATCCCCGCCAAGTGGTAGGGAGAGACCTGTCTGTCGTTGAACGGTTCACACCAAGGCACGAGAAAACATTGCTCCAGTTAGGTACAAATAAAAGCTCAATAGTCAATTTGAGCTTTTCAATATTTTTGCGTGCGCAGTGATATATTTATTTCCATCAATATAGTTTTAGTATCACAACTGTATGCTCATTTTTTTAAGGCAGGAAGTGCTTTGTTTGGTCACTTTTTCTCTCTCTTTGACTATCTCTCTCCCTCCATTCCATTTTGGTTCTGTATCTCAGTTACTTTTGTTACGTTTGTTCAAACACTGCAAATCAGAGGGCATATTAATTTATAACTATTTTCACTCAATGTTTTCTTAAATACAAACACACAACTAGGCATGCTATAATTATTAATATTATTATTATTATTATTATTATTATTGATTATTATGTAGTAGTAGTAGTACACACTGTTTTGTGATTGGTTGCTCTGACTTGGCCAGGTATGTGAACGGGAGGAATTACATGGAGGACGTGGCAGATGCTCTGGAGGAAGCCCAAGAAGAGATCTTTATCACGGACTGGTGGTGAGTACACGCCCCTCACTGTTATTATGAATACAACTGGCAGTAGGTATGTGTGTAAGCTGAGTGCTACTGTGTTTGATGTCCCCAACATCAACAGCATCCTTCGGCAAGATGTCAATTTTCTTTATAATCACACGCTGCTCCTTAATTACCTTATCCGAACTCCCAATAAGTTGCTTGAAATAAAAGTTTCTGCTAAATATGTAATAGTGGGGGTGTAGGAATTGGTGAATAACATTGACATTAACATTAAGGGCATTTAGCAGGCTCTTTTATCCAAAGCGACTTACAATGCGTACATTTGTCAGAAGAAAGAGAAACAATATATCGCTGGACAGTAAAGATTGTCATAGAAACAAGTGCTAGTTTAACACATTCCACGCTTGCAACAAAGACAGCTAGGATAAGACGTGATGAAATGTACTATTTTTAAGTGGCAGCATAATAATACGCTGAAAAATAAAGCTCCAAACACATCCCACTCATGTTGCACTTGTACACAAAGCATGTAGCATGTAGTACATAGCTAACATGTTGCTGTGGCAGACTGCTAGCATGTAACATGTAGCTGTATTGAACTGCTAACATGTAACATGTAGCTGCCTGTAGCCCATCGCTAGCCATTGGCGGTTCTAGACCGGTTTTACTGGGGGGGCCACGGAGGGGCCAGGGTCTAACCAGAGGGGCATAAATAAAACGGCAAAAAATTATATAAAAAGATTCTAAACTTTGTTTTACTTTAAAATCATCAAACATTAATTTGTACAAGAGCGTATTACTCTACCAGTCTGTATTTTTCTGTCAAACTATCTTAAATTGATGGAGCTTATGCCATTAAATCATCAAAATCATGTAAACATTTGTTTTGTACAAGCGTGCAAGAGAGGTAGGGCCATAGAAAAAAAATACAGTACAGGGTACAAATACAGAGTGTCAATGTGAAAATAAACTTCAGGGTACAACAAAGTGCAAAACAATGTGCCATTTCCTAGTTATTTCATCATTTTCAGTGTGGAGAAACTGTGTTCTTCCCATTTAGAAACATTCCCTGTTCTACTGTTCTTCTCTCATTTCATGATAGCTGCTAGAAAAAGAAAGAAAAAAGGAAAGATAAAGTAGGGGCATGCATTACATTTCGTTGCATAACCATTCCTCCCGACTTCACACAGGCAGATAGCCTACTACTTTACTCTGCTACTCTTGACTCGTATTTGTTATCCCAATGCAACAACCAAAACAAATGAAAATACATGGATAACATCACGACATTGTGTAGCCTAGACCTAGCAAGGATACCGACATTTGGATGCTCGCTTCTGCTTCGATGAGTTTGCTTGGATATGATCAAGTTTCTAAATATATCGAGACCAGACATATGCAAATTTAATTTCACTATCAGTGTGAGGAACTACAGTAACCCGGTTATGTGCAAGTACAACAAGTCACTTACGAATTGAAATCGTTTGAAATCGTTGCTTGCCTTCGACTCTTGGAACAGGAGAAATCGTGGCTCCTTTCTCAAAGAGTAGTTACTGAGCTCTCATTCACCGAGGAGCAGCACCTCGGTGTTTGGGTGCGCCCCTCTAATTTACCCGTGTAGAACGTTGCGTCGCATTACTTCCGTAAAATCATAATAGTTTTATTTGGTCAGCACGGGGGGGCCACAGGGGGGGCCAGGGACATGTCTACAGGGGCACCGGCCCCTGTAGGCCCCCGTGTAGAACCGTCATTGCATGTAGCTGTAGTACACTGCTCACTGTAGTAGGGAGCATATCTATGGCCCCAGGATCCTATATCCCCAGGGTTTTATGTTCCTCCGTGCAAAATTCTGTTCCAACAAATAACTCCTTCTGTCTTCGGGTCAAATTTCGGGTCAAATTTCAAGTTTCCGGTTTCCATGTTTTGTTTTATTTTGGAACAAGGCTTCAGAACTGCCTTATAAACACAACATAACCAATGGTTTTGATTTTATTTGATTATGAAGGTCTCTGCAAAAATGTGGGGAGATCAGGCAGCCTGTTGGCTGTGTTGTTACAGGTTATTGGTTCCTTAGGGACATTTGTGAGGAGAGACTAATGTGTACAGGGGTTTCCGGATCGTAAGTCAAAGGGTTCATGAAATATGCTTTCTTTGTCGATTGCTATCGCTCCGCCTATTGGCCCAATCTCAATAAATTTCGAGCAATAAATCTTGACTGGTATCAAAGTTTTTTTTTCTAGTCTACAGACTTCTGTTCTCGTTAGATGGTAGACGATCGTTCCAAAGGATGCTGTTGTACCAAAGCATTACCATGTTCCCCCTAACAACCTAATTCTACCTCAAATAAAGATTGACATGTTACTCTCATTGGCTTTTCAAACTCTGTCCTCCTCTCTTTAGAAATGTAACAATTACCCCTGGACAGGGTCATAAAGAAGCAAACACCTGCTTACTATTATCAGTTCTTCAGTGAAACGAAGAACTGATAACACAATGAAATGGCATGGATTGAACTTTTGACTCCTCTTTCACAAGCCTTCACTCGACCCGCCCTCATACAACATGACCCTCAGGTCCCGAAATGAAGTCCATGATACATTGCAGCCGGTTCAAGAGGGATTCTCTCCCCTGCCAGTGAAACCAGAGCCAGGATAGTTAGCGGTCATTCAGAGAGCACCATGGTGACTGCAAGACATGGCTACCAGCTCAGGCATACGTATCTACGGAGGCAGTCTGGGGTGGCACATGCCTCCTCGTAAAAAGTGTATTTGCCACCCTGAGTGCTACCCCTACAAAGTGTTGCATATAAATAAAGGATAACATCAATGGCACTGGCAAAGCCACTGTATTACCACGCACGTAAACTAGGCCCCAGCAGTCCTACTATGTTTTAGCAGAACTTGTTGGGGGCAGCAGCCTGAACAGACACTTTTTTTTACGAAGAAACCCAGTGGCAGATCTGAGCTTGTCTGATTTGTGACACTACCAGGAACATAATTACCCGGCTTATGTTTAAACAATAACCTATTGGCCATGATTATATCTTTTCAAATATTAGCTCAAGGTTGTACAGATGGAAGCACTTGCATGAAGCCATCACCACTTAACTGTCAGATGGGTAGCGATGGATTCAAGGTTTTTTGTGCTGAGCAAGCATTTCAACTGCTATACCGGGATAACTAAGGTTGATTGTAAAAGTATATTAACTTAACAGCAGAACAAGGGTCACTCTGTGCTGTGTTTTGTGGTCCATCGCACACTCTCTCTATTGTAAACTCTCGCAAAAACTGTGTGAGAGAATTTGAGAATGTAGCTCTCTCTGTTTTCTTTCTCTCTCTCGCCCTCTCTTGGTCTCTCACCCAGGCTGAGTCCAGAGATCTTCCTGAAGAGGCCAGTGTTAGAGGGAAACAAGTGGCGGCTGGACTGCACCCTGAAACGCAAGGCAGTAAGTCAGGCCCTCAAACAAGAAGATCCCGCTTCCTACTTTGTTCATACATTGTCTCAAATCAACAAATCATTAATTAAAATAATGTATTCTTTATGTACATCATTGACGCAGTAAACCCAGGTTTTACCACGTTTAACGTTGGGACGATACGTATGCCTCCAGTAACCAAATAAATCCTATAAACAACTTACAAAATCAAATGAACTCAAAGTATGTTCATGTATTTAATGTATCTAGATCCCTTGAGCAATACACAAAATACACCTCCTACAAGAAGTAACATGCACAGGGGGAGAAGGAAGACGCCAGTATTCACGTCCTCTCTCTCACCCGTTCCCCATAGCAACAGGGAGTGCGGATCTTTGTGATGCTCTACAAGGAGGTGGAGCTCGCCCTGGGCATCAACTCTGGCTACAGCAAGAGGACCCTGGCACACCTGCACCCCAACATCAAGGTGCCGCCTCGGGGCTATTATGGGATAGCAGGGTTAGGGGTTAGGAGTGCGGTGATGTCTTGGAGGTGGAGGAAAGTGTCAGCTATAGCAGTAGTTAAAAAAGCAACAATATTTTGTCTAGTAAGATAAGCAAAGCATTGCCCTTACCATGTCCAAAATTTAAAAAATTCATAATCTTTTCTCTAGGTCAATAATAAATACACCATTTATTACTTAGTATACGTGATATATTGAGGGAATTTGTATTCCCCCTGTATTTAGGAAACATGTTATGCTTATTAAGTTATCACACAAGTTGAACATGTGTTTTAGAATTTCACAGCAGAGCAACTGAATCTGTGTGTGTGCGTGGGTGTGTGTGTGAGTTTGTGCGTGTGTGCGTGAGTTTATGCTTGTGCTTGTGTGTGTGTATGTGTGTGTGTGTTATAATGTGCAGTGCCGTGTAAGCAGCCCAGGTGTGTGTGTGTGTTCCCGGTCAGGTAATGCGCCACCCCGACCACGTCTCCTCCTCCGTCTACCTGTGGGCTCACCCACGAGAAGCTGGTTGTCATCGACCAATCGGTGGCCTTCGTTCGGCGGGATCGACCTGGCGTACGGTCGCTGGGACGACCGGGAGCATCGGCTCACAGACGTGGGGAGTGTGACCACACTCCGTGGCCCTGGAGCAGGTTGGACACACACACGCACTAACACACACACACACACACACACACACA
>OLKM01000117.1:483830-541155 GCA_900291075.1 Melanogrammus aeglefinus | reverse complement strand
TGAATGACTGATCATGACTGGCTTAGTGGCTTGCAAAGCTAGCGAGCTGCCTTCGCTAGCTTAGCTAGGCTGGGGCTGCCTCGCAGGCTGATTGTTGCTGTCTGCTGTCTTGGTTGAAAAGCATTGTGCGCCGAAGCTAAGTTTTTTCACATTGTGACATCAAACTTTCTTTTGTTCCTAAATTGTATATATCAGTGTGAAATTAATTGTAAAAAACCTACGACTCCCACAATTGCCAGAGCACTTCACCCCCCCCCCCCCCCCCCCCAGATCCCATTAATCACTTCAACACAGTGCACCCATGGCTTTCCGCAACTGATGACTGATTGGTGACACCAACCCCCCCCCCCTCCCCCTCCCCCCCCCCCCCCCCCACCACACACACACACACACACACACACACACACAACAAAAACCACAACCCAACACACACCCTCCTCTCTTTCTCCAGCCACTGCCTTCCTGGCACCTCCCCATCTTGAGTGCTCCCTGCCACTTCCTGTGAGCGACAAAAAAAGGGGACACCCGGCACCACCGTCGCGGGGGAGCAACAGGGCGACAAGAGCCTCTACACAGGAGCCACAACCGGTGCAAACCTCTCCCCGGAAACGCCCCCCCCCACCCCACACACACACACAGACACACACGCACACACAGACACCACACACCACACACACACACCACCACTACAGCAACACATTCATCCCCGGATGCGCCGGCCCCTGTCAGTTGTGTTCTTGGGTAGGGACCTTACAGGTGCAGCCATTGGAAGATATCTCCCACAGCGCTGGCAGGAAGAGGTGTCCGGACTATTTGATAGCTGCCATGCTGGGTAGGGGCGGGAGAGAGCGAGGGATGTGTGTGTGTGTGTGGGTTGTGTGTAGGGAGAGAGAGGGGTCCCAATTGGGTTGTTATCAGCAATGGAACGCACCGCTTTATGGGAAATTCAGGTGTGGGTTGCTGGCCAGTGCATTCCCGGGGTACAGATACACAAAATCGACTAATTGTATTAATGCTATACGTGCTCCCCCCCAACCGCCTTCTCAACACCGCCCACCTACAACCCACCGCGACCACCACCTTTTTCCGCCAGATGGGCTGAGTCTGTTTGGTGCGGGATGCAGAGGGGGGGGGGTGGGGGGTAAGGGGAGGCGAGGGAGTAAGTAGTAGTTAGCTGTTGACAACAGGTTGTTGATTCCTGATGAATGCAGGGGGGGTGCTCAGGGACCCGCCCCCTCCCCCCTTCCCCATCCCCCCCCACCCCCTTAAAACACCTGGCAATAGGGATGTGAAATTATCAACGGTGTGGAAAGTTGTGTGCCACATCACCGCGGCATGATAAAAAAGCTTTGTACTTGCTGTGCATTTGATTTAAAAAAAAAAAGTGGTGCAAACGCGAATATATTCTGTATTGGAAGTGTCAGTGGGATTTGCTGTTCCTATGCCATCTCTGTTTCTGTTGGTTCTCTATTTATATTAGTACAGCTCAAGATATAATCTGACTATTAAATAAATCCAAAATTTTTGAAAGAAATTCTAAATATTCTTCTATTCACGTAAATTAAACAAAATGCAATTATTTATCCTCTTTGGTCACCCTTCCTTTTTTATAGTACCCTAATTACTCTTATTACCCTGCACATTCATTGTACATTATTATATACTTATTGGGTAATGAAAATACAGAAAAAACAAACAGCTGAAATTACTAAAGCAATCCTCCCTACACCCATCAAATTCAAGTAAATCAAGTAACTGTTTACGTACAGTTTACTTGTGACGTGTTCAGGTTAATATTAACTTCAGATATAATTACGGAATTCCCTGGAAAGTAGTACCAACCACCACAGCAACATATTTGTGGTCTTGTTAATATACCTTGATAATACTATATTTAATATTATATAACCGCCCCAAATTAAGTCTATGGGGATAGAAGCGGGTCCGTGCCTTGTGGGCAGGACTTTATGTTGCGTATTGGGAAGAATCATTTCATTAGAAAGACTTAATTTCTAGGATTTTAACATATTTCAACTTGGACTGCACCAACATAAGTAGTAGAAAAGTGGGATTTTGCAACTTGTTAGAAATGTATCAGAGGACAAAAATTTTACTGTTCATCATATTCACCAGCCTGTACTTTTGACGTTTTTAGCAAGAACGAGTTGAATCAGACATTCAACAAAGTCTATTTCCTTCACTTTATTTCCACTGAGTAAAGGAACATGCGTACCTTCTTGCCCCACTCATTATTATATTCTCAAGGGATGTAAAACATGATTACATGGGCCATCAGCACAGAGCCCCAATCACGAGCTTTGCGTTGTCGTGCGCTACGCCTGTTGCCACAGCGTAGCTACGCTTAGCCGCGCCCACATGAGATGGGAAAAAACCAACCAGAACACAGCGCCCCGAGTGGCAAGTAACTCGCAAAAAACAAGAGGCGCAAGCAACACGCACACTGGTCTGAAGCCGGCTGCGGGTGTGTGTGCGTCTCGACATCAGTCTGTGTGTAAAGTAATACCTAGCCTCCCCCCGCACCCAACCATTCATCACTGTTTTCAATCCCCACCTAATCTTTCAATTAGGGCTGGAGTGTGAGAGTGACACTCCTTTGAGGAAGTGCAGGTGAGGGGAATGTGAACAGCGCACGTGTCTCGTCTGTGTGTGAAATGTGTCCTGTGTGTGTGTGTGTGTGGTGTGTGTGTGTGTGTGTGTGTGTCGTGTGGTGTTGTGTGTGATGTGTGTGTGTGTGTGTGATGTGTGTGTGTGTGTGTGTGTGGGCGGGGGGGGGTTAACTTACACAGGTACGTCTGTCACGGGTAATTACCTTCCCTCTCCCCAGCCTACAGCGCAAGCAACTTGCCGGCTGACAGACGCTCGTCTGTCTTCAGAGGGATCAGCTTTCCTCCTTCTGGGAGCCCCGGCCTCGGGTGTGTGTTGTGTGTGTTGTGTGTTTGGTGTGTGGTGTGTTGTGTGTGTGTGTGTGTGTGTGTGTTGTGTGTGTGTGTTGTGTGTGTGTGTTCGTGTGGTGTTGCGTGTGTTGTGCGTGTGTGTGCGTGGTGTGGTGTGTGTGTTGTGTGTGTGTGTGTGTTGTGTGTGTGTGCACACCTGTCGTTAGCGTTACCATTGTTGAGTGGAAAGCTGAAAGAGCGCAGTTTGCCTGAGAGTAATGTCCGTTGTGTGTGTGTGTGGTGTGTGAATGTGTGATGTGTTGTTCGTGTGTGTGTGTGTGGTGGTGTGTGTTGGCGCTCATGATAGAAAGAATAGAAGAGTGCCAGTATCGGTAACCTGAGCACTCATTTCATTTCGCCGCGCGGCCATGGCCAACACTCTCACCCACCATACGCGAATGCAGACTGCCGAATGCACTACGAGCCGGATCACTTAAAGCGCAAACCGAAGGCAGCCTGGTGCCCTTATCTGTATTCCACTATCCCAAACACTGAAATCGCGCCTACACCTACGTAGTGATGATTATCAGTGTGTGTGTGTGTTGTGTGTGTGTGCATGTGTGCGTGGGGAGAGTGCGTTGAATGAGTGACTGCATGCTAAAGTGAGTGTGAATGACGGTGCATGTGTGAACTGTTTTTTGCTGTTGTGAGTGCCTCTAAAATTTGTTCAAACGCAAACACACGCACACACACAAACAGACACACACCCACACACACAGGTGTGAGTGCACACCACCGCCGGTGAAGACACTGCTCTGTGCTCTACTTCTCTACAATAGATTGAGTGAGTGAGTGCACCTGCTAGTCCCTGTCTGTGTGCATGAATGTGGGTGTGTGTGTGTGTGCTACGGCCCGCGTCTGTGCATGCATGTGTGTGTGTATGTGTGTGTGTGCATGTGTGTATGTGTGGCTCAACCTGCCAGAACAAAAGGGCTGCTGGCAGGCAGCGCAAGTGTACGTGAGTGGCCTAAGTGGATAGTCTGCGACTGGGTCATCAGACCTCACGATGATCCGACTCTGTTGTGTGTGTGTGGGGGGGGGGGGGGGTAGGAGTGTGTGGTAGGCAGGTAATAGAGCGCACATAATGGCAGCTAAGTACCTGTGTAATCCTAGAAGGCTACCGCTTTTAGATAAGACAAGTTTAGAGAGACGAGAGAGAGAGAGAGATGAGGAGAGAGAGAGTGAGCGAGAGAGAGAGAAGAGAGAGAGAGATGAGACTGAGAGAGAGATGAGACGAGAGAGAGAGAGATGAGGAGAGATGAGAGACACACACACAGGAATCTTGTAATTGGTCCCCACGCCAGTCTGCTAGAAGCTCATCAGGTGTAGGGAGAGCGTCAGTGCCTGCGTTGGGGTTGCCATTGATCCAAAAGATGAGCAAGAGCAATGTGTGGCTGATGTTGTGTGTGTGTGTGTGGTGTGTGTGTGACCCGTGTGTGTGGTGGTCGTGTGTGTGTGGTGTGTGTGTGTGTTGCGCGTGTGTGTGTGTGTGTGCACTTATCCTGACCCAAATTGAATGGGAGGGACGGGAAGCTGTCCCTCGGAGCCACATGGCAGCGGAGAGGAAAACAAAGGGCCCTACCTGCTGTAAAGGGACGCTACGTTACGCCGCACGCTGCTTCATGCTACGCTACACTATGCTACAACAACGGCGTCATGCTACGCTACGCTACACTGCCGGCTTAGCGGGAGGTGGAGGGTGGAGGGGGGAGGCGGGGGATGGGTGTGTTAAAGTTGACAGAGTGGAACCTATGGCAGCAGGTGCAAGGAAAACAACCAGCAAGGAGCAAGAGGAGGAGGAGGAGGAGGAGGAGGAGGAGGAGGAGGAGGAGGAGAGATAGAGTAGGGGAAGGAAATGGAGTAGGTGGGAAAATATGTGAAGGGGGAGAAGGAGGAGCATGAGGAGAAGCAGGTGGAAGAGGAGAAGATGGAGAGGGAGGAGGAAATGGAGGAAGGGGAGGAGAACAATTTGGAGGAGGTGGGGGAGAAGGAGGAGGGGACAGAGGAGGAGGAGAACAAGGTGGGGGTGGAGAGGGGGAGTGGAAGAACCATTTGGAGGAGGAGGAGGTGGAGGAGGAGGAAGAGGAGGTGGTGGTGGTGGTGGAAGAGGAGGAGAACAATGTGGAAGAGAAGGTGGAGGAGGAGGAGGAGAAGAGTTAGGTAGAGGTGAAAGTGGAAAGGGAATGCAGCCTAGAGTCTCTCCTTGTATTACATCACTTCAATTAAGCTGTGTTAGGATATGACAGCTCAAGAGCTTATGTGGAATATTGTACTTGAAGATAAAATACATAAACGGGGGGGCTTGGGGCGGGGTTTTTGGGGCCCAGGGTTTTTTCGGAGAGTAATTCGTGTTTATTTGCAGCTGCGATCATCAGCGCATTGGTGCGCATGTTAAAGGTTATGCCTGTGTTTGTTTGTGGGTGTATGTGTGCATGCAAGCATACGTGTGTGTGCGTGCGTCCGTGTGTGTGTGTGTGTGTTGTGTGTGTGGAGTTGCAAGCATACGTGTGTGTGCGTGCGTCCGTGTGTGGGTGTGTGTGTGTGTGTGTGTGTGTGTGTGTGTGTGTGTGTGTGTGTGTGTGTGTGTGTGTGTGCATGTGTGTGCTCGCGTGCATGATTCCTCAGTTCTGCCGGGTCTGTTAATCGTTGCATTTCATTTACATCTCAGCTCACTGAAAGCCCGGGTTAGTGTCTGTAAGGCCGAGAGACATCCGGGTCCACCTGGAAGAGAGAAGAGAAGAGAGGAGAGAGAAAGAAGGAGAGAGAAGAGGAGAGAGAGAGAGAGAGAGAGAGAGAGAGAGCGAGAGAGAGAGGAGCAGAAGAGAGAGGAGAGAGAAGAAGAGAGAGAGAGAGAGAGAGAGGCATTTATTACTTAAAGTTGAAAATAAAGTAAAGGCAAAACCACTAAACAACAACAACCCCACAGAGCGAGCAACCATGCCAGCTGGCTCCCCCCCGCCCCCCCGCCCCCTAAATTCCCACCTACCCCCTACCCTCCGACCCCCTACCTCCACCATGTCCTGGGGTGATTGGTTAACTTGGTGGAAATGTGAGTGTTCGTGTGACTGTCTGTATGCAAGGCGATGTGCGCGTCTGTTTTGTGCGGTTGTGTATGTTGTTGTGTCGTGTGTGTGTGTGTGTGTGTGTGGATGTGTGTGTGTTCGTGTGTGTGTGTGATGTGTGTGTGTGGGGAGGGGCGGGGGGGGGGTGTGGCTGTCCAGGGACCCCAGGTCGGGACTTCCTGGTCGGCCCCTCCCGGCTCTGCGTGGCTAAGGTAGCCTCTCCTCCCCTCTCTCGCTTTCTCCCTTTCTCTGCCTCTCTCTCTGCCTCTCTCTCTGCCTCTCTCTCTCCCTCTCTCGGCCATACTTGAGGTCTAATTCAACTCTTGTGTAGTATTGATTGTGGGGAGGGGGGGACTGGGGGGAGGGGCTCCAGGGAGTCCTCTCCTGGGTTGTCCAAGTCAAGGTAGAGATAACGGAAAGGAAGAAAAACAGCTTGTAAAATGCCCCCCTCACTCTCTCACTCTCTTCCTCCCTCTCGCTTCTCTCTCTCCCTGTTTCTCTATATATCTCTTTATATCTTTATTCCGCTCTCTGATTTTGCAGTCACTCACTCATTCTCTCTCTCTCTCTCTCTCTCTCTCTCTCTCTCTCTCTCTCTCTCTCTCTCTCTCTCTCTCTCTCATTCTCTCTCTCTTCATTTCTCTCTCTTCTCTCGTCTCTCTCTCTCTCTCTCTCTCTCTCTCTCTCTCTCTCTCTCTCTCTCTCTTCTTCAATCTCTCCTCTCTCTCTTCTTCTCTCTTCTTCTCTCTCTCTCTCTCTCTCTCTCTCTCTCTCTCTCTCTCTCTCTCTCCCTCCGTCTCTATATATCTCTCTATATCTTAATCCCGCTCTCTGATTCACCCTCTCTTCCTCTCTATTCTTCTCTCACTCTCTCTCTCTCGCTCTCCCCCAGGTAGTACATGGTGGACATTTCTCCTCCTTTTCCTTACTTTTGTAATATTTATTTGTAACAGGTTGGAAGGTTCTTCTTGAGTGCATCTGGGACGAGGGGGGGGGGGTGTTGTATGTGTGTCAATGTGAATGTGTTTCAGGTGGTCTGTGGTATGTGTGTGGTTGTGTGTGTGTATGTGTTGTGTGTGTGTGTGTGTGTGTGTGTGTGTGTGTGTGTGGTGTGTGTGTGTGTGGTGTGTGTGTGTGTTCCTTTATGGTGTGCGTCCCCAACAGCAAGCACATTGCCCACCAAGATCGGACACTTGTGTGTGAGGCATGTGTGGGTGTGCAGGAGTTTTCTTTGGGTGTAAGTTATTGTGTGGGACGAGGGGGGTGTTGTATGTGTTTCAATGTGAATGTGTTTCAGTGGTTCCTGTCTGTGTGTGTGTGTGTGTGTGTTTCCTTTGGGTGTGTGTCTGTTTCTGTGTGCTGGTGTGTGCGTTTTTTTCGTCAGTGTCGGTTTTTGTGTACGTGTGTTGGTGTGTGTGTGTGTATGTTTTTTTCATGTGTATGTTTCTTATGTGTGTGTATATATGTATGTGTCAGTGTGTGTGTGTGTTGTGTGTGTGTGTGTGTGTGTGTGTGTGTGTGTGTGTGTGTGTGTGTGTGTGTGTTTTTTGTTATGCCATCAAGGGATGGCAACGTGATGGACAATCTTTGGAAGACAGCTACCGGACGTTCATCATTCTCCGGCTAGACACCAATGATTCCACATCAGACAGAGGGCCGAACTGTTTGTGTGCGTGGTGGGAGAGTGTTTGTGTGTGTGAGTGTGTGTTTGTGTGTGTGTGTGTGTGTGTGTCTGCGTGTGACAGAGTGTATGAGAAGTGAGAGAGAGAATACTGCAAAATGGGAGAAAGGTGATAGATAATTGGGTATGCATTCATGTGTTTGTGTGCATGTGTGAGTGTGTGTGTGTGCGTGTTTGTGCGTCTGTGCCTGGGTTCTAATGTCATGGTGTTGTGTCTCTATATCCCGAGTCTCGTGTGTGTGTGTGTGTGTGTGTGTGTGTGTGTGTGTGTGTGCTTTGTGTGTGGTGTGTGGTGTGTGTGTTGTGTGTGTGTGTGTGTGTGTGTGTGTGTGTGTGCGTGTGTGCGTTTGTGTGTGTTGTATTGAGTGTAGTGGTGATGAGAGTGTGTGGTTGTGGCTGGCCGTGGGTGTGGTTCAGTGTGTGGTGTGTGTTGTGTGTGTGTGTGTGTGTGTGTGGTGTGTGTGTGTGTGTGTGTTTGTGTGGCGTGTTGTGTGTGTGTGTGTGTGTGTGTGTGGTGTGTGTGTGTTGTGTGTGTGTGTGTGTGTGTGTGTGTGTGTGTGTGTGTGTGTGTCGTTGCCACTCTCCACATTGATACATGGATCGGGACAAGAGCTGATCAGCTCCACTTGAATGTGAGGAGGGGGGTGGGGGGCGGGGTTAAGTTTGTCTTGCGGACGCTGTGTTTTCTGTCTTGTGTGTGTCTCGGAGCTGTGTGTCTGTGTGTGTGTGTGTGTGTGTGTGTGTGTGTGTGTGTGTGTGTGTGTGTGTGTGTGTGTGTGTGTGGATGTGTGTGTGTGTGTTTGTGTGTGTGTGTGTGTGTATAGGGGGAGGTTGCGGCCCAGGAAGAAGCAGTACCTGCGATGAGAAAAATATGGATTCCTGTCGGCAAGACAAATTGATCTCCTGTGTGTGGGAGGAACGGCCTGCGTTCTGCGGGGAAATCTGCTGAGCGCGTGGGCCAGAACACAGACACAGGCACACACACACACACACACACACACCACATAGCTTAATGCACAATGCACACACACACACACACAGACACACACACCCCCACACACACACACACACACACACACAGACACACACACACACACACACACACACACACACACACACATACACGCGTACACACACAAACAGAGTGAGTTTCCAGGCCGTCTGTGCAAACCAACAAAATAGAACAACTAAGTAGACCAAACCCTCTTTTCTGACGAGACCCAACTTTTACTTTGAAAAATGGATGAGGGTTGCCCTGACAACCTTGGAGGAAAAACCAATAAAAAAAGTAAACCCTTGTTTTTTCCTCTTCTACGGCGGCCCACGGAATGGAGCACAGCCCTCTGGAGACAGACTTATCTCAGCCAGTTATTAATAGATGTTCCATTAGTGCCAGCAGACCTGGCGGCCATCTCTGCCAGCCCCGGACCGGCCCTGAGGTCTCCGTCTCGGCGCCTGGAGCCCGTCGCCCGGTACCATGCCCCTATCCTGACGCACCATTCACAACGTCAAGGCCCAATCCCATTTCTACCCCTTACCCCTCGCCCTTACCCCTTCAAAACAAGGGGAGGGGTAAGGGGAAGGGGGAAGGGGTAAGGTGTAGAAATGGGATTGGGCCTAATACTTGTTATCCTCCTTCCAGACTCTGGGTGCTTTAAGGATGGGGAGGTTGGATGCAGATGTAGTTAGAGGCTGAAGTGTTGGTGGAGAAAGGTTCTGGGTTTGAGCCCCGCCTTAAACCTGCTCGTTAATGGCATGCATCTGAATAAATGATGAAAGCGTTGCTATATTACTGAAAAGAAGGAGATAAGATACGCGATTGGCTGCTTACAGCCCGACTTTTGTTGACGTCACTCAACTAATGAGACACTGTTGGAAAAAATGCATTAGCCATTCATTGAGCTTTATTTCTTGCCAAGAAATTTGGTTCGGACATTCACCTTTAAAGCAATGAATCCAGCGGGGAATTACATAAGAAGTTACCCCGATTTCTAAAGTCAAACAAAGCATTGGAACGCTTCCTTCCGTGCTTTCCCATGAGTCATGAGCAGGGATTTTACAATACAGGGAGAAGCTGAGGAAAACCAAACTATTTAATCTATTTGGGAACATACTTGTATGCAGGATTATTTCCGGGCTTTTAAAAAGGGTTTGAGACAGGAATGCGGAAAAAAGGAAATGGCAGTCAAAGAATGCCGAAAGGAAGAATTGCTGAGTAAAGTGTACTGTTCCATATTTTATCAGACACAATCATTCAACTCACTCCTTTTTAGGACATTGGGTGACAAAGTGCAGGAAGAGAAAATATTGCTCTACATTATTCGCCTCGAGGGCTCATTTCCGTGGCCGTCTAGCCATATCAGCGGATTATGTAATAACCTTTTAGATAAGTCAAGACGAAGGCCAATCGACTCAGCATCATAAGCTCATGTGGTAAACGACAAAGTGTGGGATTTAGAAGAAAACAAACAGTTTTTTGTAAATGTCGAATTGACTGTAACTGTGTCCAAAAACCAAAGGGACTTGTTAAGCCTGTTTGATACAATTTTAAATAAAAACACTCGCACCAGGTTTAATGCCTTTTTGTAAGCAGAAACCTAGCTAGCTAATTAAAAAGTCGGCTCCACTTGAACCAGTCAGAAAGTGTACGCACTTATGGCTCCCAACGTTCATACCACCCAGACATCAAGACTCAGAGGGAACCCATTAAAGAGCTATAACACACAGTGGATAAGAAAAACATTCCAGCATTTAAACCACCATTAGAAAAGACAACACGAGCCGGGAAGAGCACTTTGGAAACCGTACATTCAGCCTCGTCCAATTAGCCAGACTTCCGCTTAATGGCTACCTCCTGGCGGCGCTTAGAGCTGTACATAGCTGTGCTCGAGTTAAGCCTTCCGTCCGGCCTCACCCCACAGACAGACAGCTACTGATAGCTGCTGCGTTTGACGCTCGCTACAGATGTAAGTCATTGTGAGAGGTAACTCGAGGCACTGTCCCCGCATACGGCAGCTGCCATGTCAGATAACTCCCCGACAGGCGTCAAGTGGGACCCCGTGAGGTGTCCGCATGCACACGGCCACACACACGGCCACACACACGCACACACACACACACACGGCCACACACACACACACACACACACACACACACACACACACACACACACACACACACACACACACACACACACACACACACAGATCAGGCAGACAGGAGCTGGAGTGTAGGTGGAAGCGCTCATTAATGTGAGCTCACACTGTTTCACCAGAGGATTTTTTGATTGGTTGTTCAGCTCAGCGCCCTACGCTAATAGCCAACGCCGTTTAAACGAGCTTTTGTTAATGGAGGTTTGTGAATGTTAAATGGAGCAATGCTTTTACCTTTAAGCTGCCTTTTCAGAAGACATTTGTGAGGACTTCCTGTGAATGCTGTTGACGTCTACCGTTTGAACCCAATGCACCCAAGATCAAATCATTTATTTATTCATCATGCATGAGGAAATATTAGGTCTGGTTAATCGTAGCAAATATATGGACATGATTATTGTTTTTTTCCTACACATAAAAATCCGTAAACGCAATGCTTTTTTATGCAACATCTAATTTGCAGTCCTATTACAACATTGTTATGACACCAGACTGACAGACTCGAATTTTGTGTGTGTGTGTGTGCGTGTGCGTGTGCGTGTGTGTCTGTGTGTGTGTGTGTGTGAGGGATTATGTATATTTGTCTGTGAGTGGTGGTGGGGGGGGTTGCACTTCTGTGCTGCTACACCTTCCCCCTAACAACCTCTTTCCTTTACACCTATGTGTTATGCAGACTAGGAAAGGAATACACACATACACACACACATCACACATACACACACACATTCTCACATGCAAGATCCTGCTTTTGTATTTCATTGTGTCTTTGTGTGTGTGTGACTGCAAGAGTCTTTGTGTGTGTGTGTGCGTGCGTGTCTTTGTGACTTTGAACGACTGTGTGTGTGTGTGTGTGTGTGTGTGTGTGTGTGTGTGTGTGTGTGTGTGTGTGTGTGTGTGTGTGCGTGTGTGTGTGCGTGTGACTGCAAGAGTCTTTGTGTGTGTGTTTGCGTGCGTGTCTTTGTGACTTTGAACGACTGTGTGTGTGTGTGTGTGTGTGTGTTTGTGACCGTGCATGACTGTGTGTGTGTGTGTTCGTGTGCGTTTGTGACTGTGTGCGCGTGTTTTTGACCGTGAACGACTGTGTGTGTGCGTGTGTGTGTGTGTGTTTGTGCTGTGTGTGTGTGTGTGTGTGTGTGTGTGTGTGTGTGTGTGTGTGTGTGTGTGTGTGTGTGTGTGTGTGTGTGTGTGTGTGTGTGTGTGTGTGTGTGTGTGTGTGTGTGTGTGTGTGTGTGTGTGACACTTCTCCCCAAGCACAATCCTCACCTTCATATAACAGGCAGAGGTGTTTGCTGACCCCAGGGGGCTAATTACAGGGCTTTGTTCCAACCACACATTTATGACCTCAGGGTGTTCCATTGATGCATCGCCGGCAGAGACGGGAGTAAATCACATTCTACTAATCAATAACGGAACCAATTGGCAGATCCAGGGGATGCGATACATATTGCCAATGGAGGTGTTGCATTGTGTTTTTATTCCATTCATCTTCTGAACTCTCAACGATTAGAAGGATAAGTCAATGCGAAGGCAGCATGAAGTGCAGAGCAAAGCTGTACAGTGTTACAACGATATAACGCAACTTTACTTAACACATCATCGCGCTTTCAACGTCCACCGTGCGGGACCGCAGCATGCACAGCAGAGGTTACTCACCACTCGTCCGGTGTGCCTCTCTACCGCCTTCTTCACCTTGCCGTAGGTGCCTCTGCCCAGGGTTTCCAGCAGCTCGTAGCGGTGCTTCAGGTTATGCTTGTGGTTGTGTTTCTTCACGCCGCTGCCGCCGACGCTGGACCACCGGCCCCCCTCTTCTAGGGTGGCGGAAGAGCAGTCGTCCAGCCCGGGGTAGTCGACAGGTAGAGGGTGGTCTAGATCCGCCCAGGTCTGCGTTAACTCGGGACCGGTGGATCCAGCCTCGGACACGGTCGAGGCGGCGCTGGAGCGGCGTCGCGACTGGTGGTGGTTGGCCAGGGTTTCCATTGTGATCCTCGGTCTAGGGACGGGAAACCCGGCGAGACGTCTGATCAACCCCCGAGGAAACGAAACACCGCGGGGACACACTACCGTGGAGGAAGGCGTCGTCTCCTTTGTGCGCCTTGCTGGTGATGACGATTCCGCTGACGCCGTCAAAACGTGGTCGGATGCGTTTTGTAAATAGAAACGTCGCGCGCCAGCAAGCCGGCGTCGTGGATCATGAAGGCAGTCGCGTGCCACGCTGCAACACTTACTTTATTTACAGCTGACCTGACAGGAGCCAGTGTGGTGTGTGTGTGTGTGTGTGTGTGCGTGTGCGTGTGCGTGTGCGTGTGCGTGTATACATGTGAGTGAGTGTGTGAGGGGCTTTGTGATCGCTTGCTATGAGCTGCTGTTTTGATGATGCTTTCACGCGACCTGCATCGCCCCCTTTCTTACCCGGGCATCTCGAGAGAAGAGGTGTGAACCCGAGGAGGCAGGCTGGGGGCGGGGTTAGCATGGTGTGTGTGTGTGTGTGTGTGTGTGTGTGTGTGTGTGTGTGTGTGTGTGTGTGTGTGTGTGTGTGTGTGTGTGTGTGTGTGTGTGTGTGTGTGTGTGTGTGTGTGTGTGTGTGTGTGTGTGTGTGTGTGTGTGTGTGTGTGTGTGTGTGTGTTGTGTGTGTGTGGTGTGTGTGTGTGTGTGTGTGTGTGTGTGTGTGTGTGTGTGTGTGTGTGTGTGTGTGTGTGTGTGTGTGTGTGTGTGTGTGTGTGTGTGTGTGTGTGTGTGTGTGTGTGTGTGTGTGTGTGTGTGTGTGTGTGTGGTATCATTTAACAGATGGAATCCGTCATGTGTACTTCTTGGGATTGTTGCATCTGCAAGGGGGGGGGGCATTAGGGGGGTCCTAATTAACATAGCCTCCTAGATCTAGTACTTACAGGTCATTCATTGCGATTCAATATCTCTTTAATCGCATGTCAAAACACGAATAACGACAACAAACAACGATGTCAGTGCATGTAGGCCACATCTACATTTAGGCATGTATGTATTCGATTTTCCTGAAGTAAACCTTGATTTGCAACAAAATAAGCTCCAACGGTGTTTATGTATAGGTTTAGAGGTGCGGTCCGAAATCTGACTTATACATTGATCACTCGGTCCAAGAAACTCCACCGATACAGCTGAAAACGGTGCACGATGAAACAGGTTAGCGTATAAATGATGATAGGATCAAAGAATAGTGTCTGATTGGCTCTATCTATGGTTTAGAAGAGCTGCGGTTCATCTTCTCACACATAATCAAAATGTTTGGTAATCCCTTCTTTGTAGTCTTGAGCAATCTCTATTTAAATTCATGGGAATTAATGGGCATGATAGTTATCGGCTACATCCAGACCTGGCTGTAGGATAATCAAATGTAAAATGTATGAATGTAAATGCCGTCATGTTTGAAAGATCATGTAATTGTGTGTATATCTCACATAACACTCAATGATTCGATTTAGTACACCACTTGGACGTGTAATAGCCCTATGATAAACTAAAATCTAAATATTCATCTGGCCTTTAAGGAATGCACAACCAGCGCCCTCTGTTGGATGCAGTGAACATGACAGGCTAAACCAACTTACAAGTCAGCCCATTGAGCAATGACTGACATTTACAAAGGGTTATTCATCCTGGCGTGAACTGTATCCTGCTAGAAATACTAGACATTTCGTAAAAATTAGAGACATTTATTCCACTCAACTTAACATTTGAGTGACATTTGAGTAAATCATAGGATATAAGTCATCCGCTTGTGCTTTGTAATTAGATATCGCCATCTAGTGGTGGTTTGTATCACGAACACTTTGAACCCGTCGAGTTGTGTTGTCTTTCTAGACAATCTAATACTTCAACCGATCTATTGTACTAGTACAGTAGACCTACAACCCATAAAACTGCACATTTTGACAATTTTATCTTCCTCACCTAAATTGTTGTCACCATGTCTCATTGGAAATCCTGTTATTTTAATATTGATAGCCTATGGTTGCCTGTGTTGTTAGGAAAGGATGCAAAGCAAATTGTATTTGTGTGTGCTTTTTTGAGTAACCGCGCTGATGTAAACACATTTTACAAAGAGCAAACGTTTAGAGCTCTCTAGAACAAAACAATTTGATGACGTGTCTCAATGCCCTCTTAATGCCCTTACAGTGCCTCCATGGTTGAAAAAGTGCCCTCTTGGTGAATACGAGAGAAAGTGCCTTATTGGCTTCTGGATCTCCTTATAATTTAATGCTAATCTTAATCAAGGATGAGGAGGACTATTTCATCATGCATGATGAATCATAGCTTTTTGCACGCTGGCTTGGCCCCATGTCGTGCAGAATGTGCCCTTTTTATTTTTTTCGCCCCTGCCCTTCAAACAGGCCCATTGCAAAAAAAAAACAACGATTCAAAACAGGCTATTATAAACCGTCTTTATTCAAAGTTTTTCTTTCTTTATTTACCCTCTTCTGCAGACATAACCTTTTGAGGGGTTTTCTTTGGCCGACTCGACTGATGTCATGTCTTGACCTCAGTGCCCAGACGTCCCGAGTAGCGCGCGAGCCGCCCGTCGGATATGTGTTGTGACAGCCTTGAGTCACCCGTGGTGGAGAACGGCCCAACTTTACTCCCGACTTTTTTCAATGAAATACTGACTAGCCCAATATATCGCTGATATATTTGATGTTAAATGGATAAGGGAAACGTGATTATGAATGAATATGTGTTGTGATATTTTTGTCTTGACGACCCCGCCATCCTAACTAGCTCCGCTGAGCAGCCTCGCGGTTTGGAATTGACTTCCGTTTTGAAAGTGAACTAAACAATGGTAAGTGGAGGAGACTGGATCCATTTGCTTGAATGAGTTAATACGTTATTTGAGTAATGAAGCGATTTTACTGTAATTAATTTAAATGCCATCGGCCTGCAACTGTCCTTAATGACCACCGTGAACTCAAACGAACTGAGGCTCATTGAAGCTCGTGCTACGGACACGGAAATGTACTGGAATAGGACCTCCAGGTAGCCTAGAAATCTAGACGCCCCCTAGCGGCAGCAAAAATATTTGCTCCGTAGGTGGGTCTAGAAACGAGCCATAGGAACTTGTTGAGTCTCGAACACTGATTGTGTTCACCAATCACAGCGCTCCATCTGTTTATTGAGTCGTTGGGCGGGCTTAATGCGATGACGACATACTTGCGACTGTGAAAAACATGACAAGATGGCTTCTTTGGCAAAGGAATCGTTTGAATCGGCGTTGGCATCAACTTTGAAAGAATTAAACTTGTCATTTTCTTTAAAAGTTGAGCAAGAAACGGCGCTGAAGTCATTCATTTCGAAGAAGGATGTATTTGGTGTTTTTGTTTTTTCCGTCGCTCTGACTACGTCATCCTGCTCTTTGCTCTGATTGGTCGTAGCGTTACCCTATTGCGTGCAGAGGCAGTTTGAAAGACAGCCTTCATCCCGCCCCCTGGATTGAGCCTAGGTCTACCGGTCGTTGCAGACTATACATTTTAATGATATAGTCTGGCTTGTCAGGCTAACCTCCAGGATGAGGATGAGGATAATATTATATGTGTTGCTTCTTGATCTAAATATAGAGAACCATCAGAAACCGTACATTTACCATCGATAGTCCTTACAGTGTATGATTTAAATCAGTGTTGCCCATAGAGTGGCCAATTTAGTCCCTTCCGGTGGAGCCCATGGGACCTATGAGATCGAAAAATATGAACGCAGAGAAAGTAATTATTTTCTGGTCCCAGTCTTTATATGCCCTGGATTACACATATGTTGTTTATGGATTTAAATGATAATTTTTCGTGCAAAGAAAACTAAAAATTTTCACAAAGAAGTTTGATAATGTAAGGTTCTGTGTTAGACCGCTTGTGAACTACAGCCCCTCGCTGCTCTCGACGCGAATGATATACGTCACCACCCGCATTTGGTACTCGATCTCTGCTCCACTTCAACGGCTTTTTTCCAAGGGGAGGATAAAAGCATCGAAAGAGGTGAAAACCACTATAAATCGGGGCATGTGGAGAGTTTCAGTTATGCCGATGGGGAGATCTTGTCCACACCAGTCGCAGGGAGCATTGACGTCACATACGAGACATGTAGTCTTTCTCATTGTGTTTTCTCTACAGCCTTCAACTGAACAATTGCACAATAAACGGTCAAACTCTTGAAAAATTATATAATTTAAATCCACAGACAACATATGTGTAATTCTGGTTCGGGTTAGGGTTAGGGTGGTTGTAGTAATAGTGAAGCAGCTAAGATTAGTGAATTCGTCGAAGTATCTGAGAAAAAAATCAATATGAGGTCGTCGGAACAGAGACTAGCGGGCAGAGAGCAGGTGTTCCGAGTTACAAAGGAAAGGTGTGATTCATACGAGATGAGCATAGGAAAAAATAAATAAAATGGACTGTTGTTTAATATGCAAACAAACCCGCTCCGATTTCAAGTCATTTCCAAACCATGCATCCATAATTAAAATGTAAACTACCAATATAACAAAGAAAGTCAAGGACATGCATACCTGCTTCTTCTCATCTCAGCATTAAGGTAAACCTGTTTTTAATTAGGATTGTACTAGCTGCATTACATGCTGTATGTTGTGGTTTGACACATTACTTTTCCAGACTACGAGTTAATACTGCCAACACTACCAAAAAGGTTAATACTGCTATTATTGATACTACTACTAATAATAGCACTGCATTGCAAACATAGTCTCCCGGTAGTCCTCAGTCACGTGAACGAGCGTGACTCTGGAAAACTACGTAAAACGCCATGACCGCAGCTCGTGGCGTGCTCTCCTGCGTGTCACGTCCTGCCCTGTGAGCCATGCGTTGATCCAAAGCGACTGGCAGCTGTCTACGGCGATAAGTCAACTGTTTGACCCTTTCACCCCCTCTCTCCCTTCCCAGTAGCATTTGAAGTCCCCCCACCCCAGTTTATGCTGATGCACTCTGACGACAGTGGAAACTATTAATGAGGTGGAAGACGGTGGCCTGGAAGGGTCAATAGGTCAGACCTTACGTGACTCATGGCGATGATGGACGTGGATGAACAAAGTACGAGGGAACATCTGCTGAGCCAGTGCATGACTTAAATAAGAAGAGACGATGTTGGGGCACAACATTCCTCTCCCAGACACTAACGTGCATGTCCCTTGGCAGTCTCAGACGTCATCATCCGGGGCCTGCATTACTAAATCTCTTGGAGGACAACGGTTGAATTTAGTTTAACATGATGATGAAGCCAGCCTAAATCTTGCCAGCTCACCTCCAGGTTTTGTCTCCAGATATATATATATTTGGGAACCAGCCCGATGCAGGCAGATGGAGCCCGAAATGGCCGGCCAATCAGTGAACCCTGAAAGACATACAATATAATAGGCTGCTTTGGAATTAGTTAGATTTGGACAAACGCTTTTACTTCCATTAAACTTATGGCACTTCGGAAATACGGCACCTCTATGAACGTCATCGGGTTTGGAGGATCCGATCCTGTCTTTTCAAAATGCTGCAAATGCAAGGTTTCGTGATGACCAACACTGCCGACGGCAGACTCTGAGATGATAGGGTCTGGTATGGCAAGGCTATCTTCATCAGGATCAATTCTTCAGGACTAACCCGGGTAGTGGGGTCACATAGTTGATACTATGGGTCATTGGCTCTGTGTGCACATTAAAGGTTAAGGGACAGACACGGTAACGCATGCAAGGTTAGGGTTATGAAGACAACTTAAATTGACCGTAATGACATTTTAAAGTTAACATGAGGTATATATCGCACGCGTGGGCCTCTCAAATGGAACATTGTCTTCCAGGAAGAGCCTTTTAGTCTGCAGTATCTCTTGTCTTGTTTGGAGCCCGACCGATATATCGGTTGGCTGATTTTTATCGGCGGATATTGACCTGTCACAGGTATATCCGTATGGGTGCAAATGTTTGACCGTTTTTGTACGAGACAGCACAGGTTGTTGTGGAATAAACAATTGAACTGAAAATATTTTGCCTGCCTATCTGGTTGACTGTTGACCGTTGTATTGATCACCGAGAGAGCATTGAATTGGCTCAATGTGTACCAAGTCAATGACTGAAGTTGGTTCAATGTGAAGCATAAATATCTTCGATGTAGTTAAGTACTGTTGCCATATTGTGGGGTGAGGGGGCTGGGGTGACTCAATGTAGGGGCGCTTAATCTAATGCAACGTAACTAGCTGGCAGCTCACCTCACGACACTTTCTAAGTAACTTGCCAAACACTGCCCTTAACGTTATGCATTAACAGCGAAATAAGATAATACGTAAGATGACTTGCTCCATGACTGCTGCTCCATCCCAAGGATACCATGTATATTGAATAATGGCTGATAAACCTGTATTTTGGATATCGGTCATATCGATATCAGTGTACCCCTTTAATTTGGGATTATTCATTTGGTTAACAAGTCGTCATGCAAATCACACACAGTGAGCCTTCTGATTCAAGATTCTTTTGCAATTTCATAATTGCTTCTTTTTATTTAGTTCCTAATACATGAATGCTGATTCTTCAATTCTTATGCAAGAATCTCATGTAGAATCTCAGGGAAAGTGCATTATTATTATTATACGATTTCTATAGACTAAAAAAAACATTGCGTTTATTTCTCCTCTGTTCCTTCAGATACATCACATTATTATTGTCATTAATTCATATTCGTTCCAAGCCACCCTTTTCACAAAGCCTTCAGCAAGCTCTAGTCACATTTGATGTCCCTGATTCTCTGTTGGTGTAGTGTGTTCACAAGCGTTTGGGAAACCAACGTTTGTGCACACACAACATAAACCGTAGCATTAACCGAATCTACATAGAATGGTCCCATGTTTACTCCAAGTATACATATTTTCAAGTGATTCAACAAGAGTCTCCATGAACCTGTGAAAGTGCAAATAGAAAACCATGTCCGCTAAACCAGTGTTAGGTCTGGTATGGTCACTCATCCATCACCACTCCAGTGGTTTGCAAAGGGGGGGGGGGGGGGTTGGCTGTGCGCAGTCCCTTTTTTTTTTGGACTTCTTGGCTTTCAGCAGTCATTCTCTGGAACTATGCGGCATTTGAGGATCTTGAGGTAGCTCTGAACCTTGTTGGAGTCCCGGCGAAGGCAGAAGAGGAGGTCATAGTCATTCATAAGGCTCCACTGGGGTCTGACAGGCGAGGGAAGCAGCCGTTCAGGGGACCTCAGACCGTTGACCAAGTTGTTGATAATGCCCAGGTTCTGCATCTGGAGCAACAGAGGAGAACGTCTTTAGGGTTGTCTTTCCATTGGCGCTTTTGTTAATGGATGGAAATGGAGCAACATATTTGGAACACGGATGAGGGATTCATATGCAAGCGTACTAGTTTTCTTAAAATATAACCGTAGAAATGGAGAATGACTGATTAATTGATTGCTTCCCCCTCTAGCGACCCGTTTGCGGTTTGAGTCATTATTTTGTCATGCTCGCAGACGAATGCTGGACGTGGAGTGAGTCACTGGCATGTGCTCGAGGGTTGAGCCATTAGTTCCTGACAAAATTCTTCCAACACATTACAATTGTTGTTTGGATGTTCTTGATCTAGAAGCCTATGGCAGCAAACAAACCACAGCACGTATACAATTTCAGTAAAGGGGGCGCGTACCTTCTCGGCTACTTTCTCCACGCCGGTGCGTAGCTCGTGGACCATATCGCCCATCACCAGGGCCTTGTTGGAGCTGAAGCTGTTGAAGTCGTCGTGGTGGGCCATGCTCTGGTGGAAGTGCCACAGGGGGTCCCTCCACGCCCAAAGCAGCTTCAGGATCACCTCCGTCAGCTCCTCTCCCTGCAGGGACCCGGGTGGGGGGGTGGAGGACAGGAGCGAGAGAGTGGAGATCAGCGATGGATTGTGGGAGTCATATGGGATGAGCAGTGTCTGGACACAAACATATTGGGTATGGTTGGCTATCAGCCATGACCATGTGTCTTGATATGTTTAACGTTGACATCTAGCTACTGGATTTGGTTCAATCTGGTTGTTCCAAAGGCGATGCAGACTTGAGTTTGTTGCATTGCATTTAAAGATATGATGGCCAAGTAGGTAGAGACATTTTTATTCAAGCTCACATGCCACTAGAACAAACCCCAGGCGAAAAATGAAGACGATAATTCAATTTGTTATACTAGGCTCTATTTCAGGTATTGGTAACTTGATAATAGCCGGTAACATTCGGAGACAAAGGAGGGTACAGATCAACTCTTGTTGTCTTGTGTAGAAGAGCTATAAGCTTCATCCTAAGCAAGGAGGGTGCACTCACAGCAAGTCTCTGTGCATTCTCCTTGCCGTTGGGAGTCAGGATGGCTGAGGTGTGGCAGTTTCTGTTGACCCTGTTGCTGATGTGATTCCTACTAGGTAGGAAGTACTGCTCCTGGTGGACGGATCGAGAGGACAGGTGAACGTTGGGGTGGGACGGTGGCGTGGCTATGAGTCACGTGAGGGTCAAGACGAAAATAAAAAACGTGAATGGGAAAGAGAATTGATTTGCATTCTGTTTAAACATCAATATTGTTAAATCTGACTAGAAATAATGCGTGGTGACGAGTGACACTTCCCAAGGTAAAAATCCCTCCCTGTGATTTGAATCTGGATCTACACTGATTAGTATCACCTAGGTAACAACTTACGCGTGAAGTCAGGAGGCTCAGTGGAAAGCAGGAGCAGACTACAAAGCAAGCTTTCAACCGCAAAGAACCTTAAACTCCACTAATTTCTTATTCTGTTAGAATCGCTTCAGAATAAGTAGCATTATTTGAATATAATATATATTATAATATATATAATATATATATATTATATCAAATAATAACATAACTAACAAATATGATTAAGGATGAATAGCTATACTGCTTATCAAAACGCTATTTCAGCAGATCAAGATCAGAGTCTTGTTTGAATGAAAGGCTAAAAATAGAAGCTTAAGGTCTAACGTGGTTCAAAGCATGCCTGTCTAAAGCTGGCAAAAAAAAAAAACGACTTACAAACTGGGAGTGCAGGTCGTTGGACATGCCGTGCATCCTGGACGAGTGCTGGATGACCCGATCGAAGAGGTCAGCCAGCGAGAGGACCTGGCAGCTCGCCTGGCCGTTGTCGCAGATGGGCGCCGCACGCACCATGTCCGTCGGCGTCCGCAGCACCAGACACAGAGCGCCCAGCCACGCAAAGGACCCTTGGATGTAGACCGCGGGAGAGAGGGGGAGAGAGGTGGGGGAGAGAGGATGGAGACAGACAGACAGACAGACAGACAGACAGACAGACAGACAGACAGACAGACAGACAGACAGACAGACAGACAGACAGACAGACAGACAGACAGACAGACAGACAGACAGACAGACAGACAGACAGACAGACAGACAGACAGACAGACAGACAGACAGACAGACAGAGAGAGGGAGCAATAGACAAAAAAAGGAGAGAGACAGACATTAAAACACCAAAATAGTTCAGCCTTGTTTTCATATAAACCCCCTCCGCCTCCAAGATTAAGAAATACGGATCTTGAAACGTATGTTTAGCGGTAAAAGGTACAGGCATAGTTTTGATGTTAAAGGTGATATATATGAGAATAGATATCCTTCAAACAATTAAAACACGTTCACAAAATCAAGAGTGAAGGGAGGAAAGTTAACAAAGTTTATTCAAGAGACTAAGAGTGAGTATCTGGAGTTCCTCCTCGTCCATACCTGGTCTGACGTATGGGGGCATCTCAAGGCGTGCTGTTGGGGTCTCTCCTCGTGTCCAGGGAACACCACAGCAAAGAGTGACACGGGAAGGCTTCAAAGCCCCGGAGATGATGAAGAGGGAGGTGAAGTTTCGCTCTCTGACAATAACCGGCGACTCCACATCTCTTTAATACCACCGAGAGTGGGGAAGGGGCTACGGGGTGGGTTGGGGGGGGCTAGGGTGGGTTGGGGGGGGCTGGGGCGAGACGAGGGCGGGGGGGAGGAAGGAGGAGAGGGGGAGAGGAGGAAGGAGGGAGTTCTTGGAAAAATGAAGGAGTGATGATGATTGATTTTCTCGTTTTTTTTTATGCAGCCTGCTTTTAAGTAATTCATTCATCTTTGTATTTTGTTTTTTTGTATTTTTAAATGGTCAACACTCCTTACATCCAAGTGGAATGCAATGAAGTAAAGAATGTACTCTACATTTACTATAATTATGGTCAAATGGTTTCTGGGCTGGTCTATGGTGTGGAGGTCACACCCACCTCTGCTCTGAATTTGGACACAGCTGACCCCTGTACAGAAGACATATATTTGTCATTATTAGAAATATCCTAAGGCACAACCTTCAAATAGGAATATGCTATATCGAATGATGTGTACTTAATGTGGAAACTGCAAAAAAAGAAGGGGGTGATTTATTTTTACGATTGTTGATTGATTCAAGTGAACATCAGAGTATGCAGAGCAGTGTCCCTCCCCACACCACCGAGATCGTGACCATTATTTCTTCTTCTTGGAAAACGAGAATGTCTCGCGGGAAAAAGACCCCGCATTGCTTCATCGACCGTCGACCAATGACAGGCCGCGTCATGATGTGCGCCACTGCTTGATACGTCATCCCCCCCCCCCCCCCCCACACGTCATTGGATGAGCCAGCGCTGGCATGGGTCATAACCCGTCATCGGTTCAGCTGCCTCGGCCGGTATAGCTCTTTAACACGCTCCTATCATTTAAACAGGCCCTCAAAACCCACCTTTTCAAGATCGCTTTCACCACGTTACCTCCTCCCCTTCGCTCCCCTCCTCATTTCACCACTGTGTCTGATTCTGTGCTACACAAATACATTTGACTGAGACTTTTAAATATTCCTAGTTTAACTATTATAGTTTTCTATCAATTTTATTTATTTATTTTTAAATCTTTTTACTTAGGCTTATATTCGTTCCTGGTAAATTATTTAATTTTGTGTTCACTCTGTGAAGTATTTAGAAAAGCGCTATTAAAGGTTGGGTATGGGATTCTCTTTTTTGGCCATTTTTGCAAAGTTACTTGAAATCCTTATCATAACCCACTTACAGCCACTGAGTTAGGAGTACTGACTTAAAAATTAAACAAGTCAATCTGTGGAACAGGCAGGGTTCGAAAAACTCCAGCCAATGATTTCCAGACCCACCGAGTGGCATTGGACAGTAAGTACGTCAATCAAACAGTCGTACTGCACTCCCCCTCCCCCCCCGCGCATGACCCCTTCGTGCACGTACTCAAAGCTCGTGACCCAGAGCAAACTTCTCTTTGTTGTTATCCTGCGGTAGTTACTGGAGCTAGCTAACCAGCTAATGGCTTGCTCTCGCGCATCTGTGTTCGCGCTCGTGCCTAATTGTGCGTCCATGTACCACCTGCCTCCAATTGATTAAGTACTGCGAATTGAAATCAATTCAATCAAATTCAACTCAGAATTATTATTTTCTTCCGTGAGTGTTAAACACCTCAAAGACAAATCTTGCCTGTTCCCATAATCAACCCAAGGTGACTACTTAAAGGTCAAAATTCAAAGTCTTGTAAAAAATATGGGAATATACCACATAACTGAATGATGCGTTTTTCTAGAGCCTCCACGTGCAATACTGCAGGTCTCGTATGTGTACTAGTGACCTATCAAAGGTCACGCTGTGGTGACCGTAGATGTGTGTTCCCTTTCCCGCGGTACGTTCCAGGGTGAGGGTGAGGGTTACCTCTGCATCTTCTCACTCAGGTGTACAGTACAGCCACGACTACAGCCAGTGGGAGTCCTTGGATAAACCTGAATCAAAAATAAACTTAAATTTCACGCTATACGCTACGAGCTATTTCAGGCCATCTCTTCTAAAGATGAAACTCCCCTTTAAAAAATGGAACAATGCTGTGTTTCGATTGCCTTTGGGGCCACTGCTGTATTTGTTAGATTAGATATATTAAAAGATTCAGCTTGTGTTGGACACTATGTACAGAAAGAATGTAGGCACAGATTAGCAACGTTCTCGCGTTGTACATCGTCAAGGATTTAGTACGATGTTTAATTAACTATGCATCTATTTCGGGCCGTTGCTTCTAAAGATTGTCGGAAGCACTTTATATTCAACTTTTAAATATATATTTTTTTTAACCTTTTCAAGGAATTTGTGGAATCCTGTTACTGAAATTCCATGGACAGCCCCAAACAGGTCGCAATTCAATTGTTTCTTCTAAACAAGATAGTCTGCATTGTACAAAATGTGATCGATGAATTTATTGTGACTGGTAAGCAGGATTGGATGAAATTACATAAATATAAATGTTTCCTGGTTTTAATGTGATGTGAATATTGCATGTAGTTTTTCTGATCATAATGTTAAATTATTAATAGGGTTCAAACCCATTACAGCTTTTAAGCTGTAATGGGTTTGAACCCTATTAATACTACACCCAAATGAAAGGTTGAATGTAAAGAATAGCCCTACACGCACACGCACACACACGCACACACGCACACGCACACGCACACAATCACACATGCACCGAAAAAGGTTGCGCACACCCAGCAGGGTTGTGAAGCGGAGCTCTCAGTGGAAACAGTAGAATGTCTTCCTTATCACATGGTCTCCTTTCTCTTGTGTGTATGTGTGTGTGATTGCCTATGTGTGCTTATGGGCGCGTCAATTAAATAATTTCTGCAATAAAACCACCAAAACACAACTTCGCGACAAAAATATACACAAACCTACGACAAAACACATAACACTGAGTTCCCGGGAGGGCGGAGGGTTTAAATCTGCACCTAAGTTAAAGGTCTATAGCGCCCTCTACTGACCCGAACCATAATAACCGTCAACCAAACTGCAGAGCAGCTTAGCAGCGGTTGTCAGTATTACTGAATCAATATTAAACACCTCAAAAATGTTCTTGGCTGTAATTGTAATTGATGTACCAGTGTAGGTTATGGGGACCTCCGCCATCGAGGGGAAGAGAGGGGAGGTGCCTACTGCCCTGACCGTGTATGATGTCATGGGCTGGGGGAGGAGCAGACAGCGATGAACTCTTTACTGTCGTCATAGGCCACAAGGTGAGAGAAGGAGCCTTGTTTGGGGTTCGGGCCAACGCAGCACTAAACCAGAGAATAAACCGCCAGACCAGTATCGACTGGTATGTATCACACTTGACTAGGATTAAAGGAGGAGAGTGGACAGAGAACTCAAAAACAACTTTAATTTCTTGTCAACAAGAGGGTTTCCAAACGTCAGGTCAACTGGTAGCATATACAGGTGAAGGCCCAGTGGCAAACAAAGCAAAACTGAGAATTGAAACACACACAGTTTATTTTGCAGAATTATAATGAAAGTAAAGAGGATAAAGCCTGAGAATAACAATAGTTGAGCGCTGCTTGCAGCACTCGCCTAATGAAAGAAAATGCAGTAAGTTAGATGTACACTAGGTGGCACTTTAACTCTATTTGTGTTATATCTCTGGTTATATATCTGTCTACCATCCATCTCATTCTTTGCCTTTTGTACACTTTTCATTGGTTAATACCCCTGAGTCAATTTAAATCCATGAATCTAATTGTAGAAAGCCTCTCTCTCTCTCTCTCTCTCTCTCTCTCTCTCTCTCTCTCTCTCTCTCTCTCTCTCTCTCTCTCTCTCTCTCTCTCTCTCTCTCTCTCTCTCTCTCTCTCTCTTCTCTCTCTCTCTCTCTCTCTCTGTCTCTGCTCTCTCGTCTCTCTCTCTCTCTGTCTCTGTCTCTGTCTCTGTCTCTCTCTCTCTCTCTCTCTCTCTCTCTCTCTCTCTCTCTCTCTCTCTCTCTCTCTTCTCTGTCTCTAAATCTCTCTCTCTCTCTCTCTCCTCTCTGTCTTTTTAAAGTCTCTCTCTCTTTCTCTCTCTCTTCTTCTCTGTCTCTTTCTCTCTCTCTCTCTCTCTCTCTCTCTCTCTCTCTCTCTCTCTCTCTCTCTCTCTCTCTCTCTCTCTCTCTCTCTCTTTCTCTGTCTTTAAAGTCTCTGTTTCTCTCTCTCTAACTATCAGTCTCTTAATCCATCTCTCTCTGTCCTTCTCTCTGACCCTTTCTCTGTCGAACTCTCTCTTTCCCTTAGATTCTGTGTGTCTGTGTGTCTGTGTGTCTGTGTGTCTGTGTGTCTGTCTGTCTGTCTGTCTGTCTGTCTGTCTGTCTGTCTGTCTCTCTCTCTCTGGGAGTGCCATTGCGTTCCTTGCGCTGTGAATAATGATGCAGCATCAATGGATCATTCACTCCTTCATGCAATGGGGGGAGGAGGGGGAGACCCTGTACAGCTCCAAGGCCAATGATTCAATTGGAGGTGTCACCCCTGACCCATCCCCCCCTTCTCCCCCCTACACACACACACACACACACACACACACACACACACACACACACACACACACACACACACACACACACACACACACACACACACACACACACACACACACACACACACACACACACACGTGCACCAAAGCCTGCATAAACAGTTACCATGGCAACCCAGCCTCCGCCATTACACATTCCCAAGGGCAGCCGCGTCAACGTGTTCACTTCCACGGACAATAGTGAGAGCATGTGCTTTTGTGAACGTGTGCTGCGCACAAACGCCTGCCAACGCACACATCGAAGTGCCCACGGCAACCCAACCTCCCTGCAGTGGAGCTACTTTGCAGTCAGCCTACACAGAGTTCGTACTGTCCTACATTTATTCATGACAGAAACTCCTGATCGATTGTAATACTCTAATACTACTAATAGTTATACTTAGAACTAATGTTTTTTTCATGTATAACGGCCTTCACATTTGGACAAAAGTGGAAATGTACTAAAAGCGGTATTGAAATTGAAAGAGGCTGGGTCGTGGAGTTTACGTTTGACACTATAATAGTGTGACGCCCATATATGGTATAAACGGTATAGAGAGTGCACCAGGGTGAATTTGCGCTATGGTATTGATTTTTCACGTTACCGTGTGGCCGGTAGATCACACAAGCGCTAAAGAAGCAATGATAGGCCACCAGAGACGCAATCGTTTATTCATAATTCATAATTCACGGATTGTGGTCCTCGCCCCCCTTCGTAATCTTCCTGTTTATTCCATCAACAGTTCTGGCCCATATCATAATCTTCTTTACTCTCTCCTCGAACCATAACCTCTTCCATCACCTTTCCTAAACCATAACCTTCTTCACCCTCTGCCTAACCCTAACCTTTTGTTTATATTATATATTTTTCTTTCCCCTGTATATACTAGTATATATATCCCTTATCTTATTTATATCCGCTTTACGTAATATTACGTATATATCCTTCTGCCTAACCATAACCTTTCTTGTTTATATAATTTTCCCCTACCCAAACCCTTTATTAATATTATTTATTTTATTTTATTTTATTTATTTATTTATTTAATTTCTTCTATTATCATTATTTTATTGAGCCAAAAGTTATTATTTCAATATATTTGCTTGTGCCCGTGCCCTCCGCACTCTCCCGATTGTTGACCGCGGTCAACAATCGCGGTCAACAATCCCTTTCTCCTCCGTGTTGCGGTTCAGTCTACTTCAGATTGATGTGGAAGTGGAAGAGCCAGAGACGACAGAGAACCCGACGCAGTCGTTTGAGATTATATTATGAATAAACGACTGCGCAGTGTCGGGTTCTTCGACGTCTCTGGTCCTTCCACATCAATCTGAAGAGAGAACGTCAAGCCAACGTTTCTTTCCCAATTCCTTCTCCGCCATGGTCGAGAATCAATACACGGGTCTTATTTTTAGAACCCGCACCCGCCTGTACCCCCGAATTTCATTCCGCATCCGACCAGACCCGCTATAAATTGATACCGTGTTTCAATCGACCTGGCTCTCATTATTTAATCCCCCGTTTCATCCAAATTGTGCGGGTCACCTGTCGGGTACCAACAGGTGATTATATAATGTAATATTATTTAGATATAGAGCTCCGGGAGTCCGCAAACGGCAACAATCACTTCTCCTCCATGCTGTGGTTCACGCTGGACTGCAGGAGGTAAACGCTGATTGGCTGTTATGTTACATCCCTCAGGGAGTAAACGCTGATTGGCTGTTATGTTACATCCCTCAGGGAGTAAACGCTGATTGGCTGTTATGTGACATCCCTCAGGGAGTAAACGCTGATTGGCTGTTATGTTACATCCCTCAGGGAGTAAACGCTGATTGGCTGTTATGTGACATCCCTCAGGAAGTAAACGCTGATTGGCTGTTATGTTACATCCCTCAGGGAGTAAACGCTGATTGGCTGTTATGTTACATCCCTCAGGGAGTAAACGCTGATTGGCTGTTATGTTACATCCCTCAGGGAGTAAACGCTGATTGGCATTGTGGGAATTGTCGTCTTCAATCCACAAGCGCCAAAAAGTCACTACCTGCCTTTTCTCAGTCAAGATGGCACAAAATTGGGAAATTTATGTTACTATTCGACTAAATATATGACCCACTTTCAATATAGATTCATGTCTCCACCGATGAAATTCTCTTTTAAGTACGACCAGGGGTTTAATTTGTCCTGCCTACATAACTAACTCTACTTAACTAACCACTTTAAACCTTGCTCTGAACTTCCTTAAAGCTAAATAAAGGATACCACAAAAACACTGGAGCCTTTTATGATTGGATCTTTTTTTATTTTATTATCAAAAAATCGACCCAGGAGTTTGAGTGCGTAGACTAGACCGAAGACACATCCTCCAACAGCCAGGAGAATAAAACGTGATTGTTGTTTGCAGGGGAGGTGGGAATAATAATAATGTCATTTACAAAAATGTTTACTGAGAAAAAAAGACATCCTCTCCATTTACAGATAATACATTTCTGATGTGCAAAGCGTGGAAGGAGGACCCTGACCCTACAACCAGCAGAACCCTCTGGTCTAGAGCGGCTCTGACCCGGAACCTTCCACTCTAGAGAACCAGGTCCACCTGTAGGAACCGGCTGGTCTAGAACCGACCTGATATCAACTCACTTGGCGGTAGTACTCCTTATTCCTCCGTATATATGTACACGCTATAGATCCATACTAGTCTCCTGATAGTTCTGTCTGTATTTACAACACCGGAGGGCCTCTACGAATTATTTTTCCATAGGAAGTTTCCTATGGAAATGACCCGGAAGTGCTTAGAGGAAAGGTGGATCGAATTCTAAAAATCCTTAGCAAAGGAGCCTCGATGCTCCTTTTAACCCTCTTTTAGCATAGCTTACGCCTGAGCAACCTTTGCGAAAGGAAAGGAGATAGTGGTATCCCATAATCCTTTCCGGCGGCAATATTTAAACATGCCACCGTCGAAGTTTGCCGACTCTACGCGAAGATGCATGAGAGATGCGGTAAAGCAGAAGAATAGAAGAGAAGAAAATACCTCTCATAATAATGGATACCAATTCCAGAAACATATTATTTGAATCGAAATGAACCAATTGTTGGTCGACTCGTTAAGCACAGAATATACACCGGCGAGGGTCACCTGTGCGCGGCGGCAGCTGTTGGGGGCAGAGCTGTGGGCCGGTTCTCCCGTCCAGGAAGGAGTCCACGAACTGACAGTGGTCCTTTTCGAAGCCCGCTTCGTCCCCGATGTCCTACAACTTACCTGGACAGACCGCCATTGCCGTCACCATCCTCATCATCACCGTCACCTTCATCACCATCATCATCATCACCGTCACCATCATCATCATCACCACCATCATCATCATCCTCATCATCATCATCCCCATCATCATCATCACCACCACCATCATCATCATCCTCATCATCACCACCACCATCACCATCACCACCATCATCCTCATCATCACCCTCATCATCATCATCATCACCATCACCACCACCACCATCGTCGTCATCATCATCATCATCATCATCATCATCATCATCATCATCATCACCATCATCATCATCACATCATCATCATCATCATCATCATCATCACCACCACCATCATCATCATCATCATCACCATCATCATCATACTGGACCAGAGCCCGGACCAGGACCGAGACCCGGACCCGGAGCCAGAATAGGACCGGGACCGTGACCAGAACCAGTCCCTTAAACGTACATAATATACACAAGGACTCATACAATATAAGAACAGTCTCTTACATAACACAATAAACACAAGGACTCAAAGAATGGAAACAGCAGACATTAGTATTCCTAAACAGGTGTGCATATATCTTTAATAACTGAACATGTTCTGCTGCCGTGTTGTTCCTCACAGAACACAATCCCAAAGGACTCACAGATTTAATTTATCTCAGGTGCTAATTAACCTACGTGAGTGTGAGGCCACGTGGGCTCAGATAGGTATTTATGGGATTGGGACAGCGCTTCACGAGAGCACATGTTACCTTGGCAGAGTTTAATAACAAAGATGTTACTTGACACTTGCCGGTTAGGGAATTTTCATTTTGAGTTTTTTTGGAAAATGCTAAAAAAACAATCGGCTACAGCAATTTATTGATATAAAAAAATATAATTTCTACTTTTGCATACTTCATTATGAAGGATGTATTGAAACATTTAGATGATTATTGGCCTACACCGAGTAATCATACGTCAAAACTGGCTGCATTTGGCTGAATTATAAAAGGTATAAGTAGTAATATGAAAAGCCAAAAGATCTGTATCTTGTTGGTGAGCTGATCCAAATGATTCGGCTCACTAAAAAAAGGGCCGAAATTCCCCATCTGGTCGCGCATTGACAGTAGCGTCGTTTTGTTGTTTACCTTCCTAATTTCCTATGGTCTCCGCGGTAAACGTCACAACGCTTTGAACTGTGGGTAGTTCCCTTAGGCGAAGTCTGCACTGATGCAGACTCACGGAAAGGGCTTGGTAGGTGTGGATTCTCACGCCCTTTAGAATTCAACATTTGGACAGCCCTAAAGCCTTAAAGAAGACATATTATACCGCCAGCTATGAGTTTGATTAGCCTTACAATCCGTTTTGAAAATCTGCCCCGTATGACATCACAAGTGGGCGTGTCCACCGCAGATTTTCGAAACGGCTTGTAAGGCCAATCACAGTCACACCTGGTGGTATAATATGTCTCCTTTAATAATTTCGCGAGAACGCGCAGCAAAGTCTGTGAGTCCGCAAGTCCGGAATTGGGATTGGGCCAAGGAATCAACACTCAGTTTAAAGTCATCACAACGTTGATCAACTTTATTTGACAGCTTGCATTATATAAAATTAAATCTGCTTTAAATCAGGTGCTATATTAGGCTTATCAAATTATAAACTGATATCTGAGCCCTGCAGTATGAAATTGTTAACGTCTGATATACATAATTATATTTATGTGTGTCTGATATAATAAATATATCATACACAATTATATATACAATATATAATATAGAATTTGCCATCAACCGATGTTTAAAATACATTTGACATTAGGAATATAGTCGTTGTAAAACCTGCATAGTTAACCTCATGGAAGATAGGGTTAACAAGATCAACTTTCAGAAACCCAAGAAAATTTTCATGAATTTAAATCACCAAAACAATGCGTGTGTGTTATGTGTGTGTAGTCTGTGTGAGTGTGTTTTCATTGGAAATGCATGCGTGCCTGTGTGTGCGCATATTTGCATGTGCGTGTATGTTGTTTATGTTTGTTTGTGTGTGTGTGTGCGTTTACATATGCATGCGTGTGTGTTTACATAATTTGTGTATGTGTGTGTGAGCGTGCGCGCGTCTGTGTTCATATATACGTGTAGGTGTTCATATATGCGTGTGTGTGTTCATATATACGTGTCGTGTGTTTATATAAGCGTTTTGTGTGTGCGCGCGCATGTGTGTTTATGTGTGTGCATGCGAGCGTGTTTATATGTGTGTGTGTGTGTTTGCGTGTCTTAATATGTGTGTGTCTGTAAATATGTGTATTTATTAGTGCTGTCAAGCGCTTAAAATATTTAATCGCGATTAATCGCACATTTCTTTCTATTCCAAATATCTCTTGATTTCGTGCTGCTAGCCTTCTAGTGAGATCAGAGTGTTGAGAAGAACAGTAATAAAATATACACATTACCATTAAGCTATCAAATAACGGCAACACACACACACACACACACACACACACACACACACACACACACACACACACACACACACACACACACACACACACACACACACACACACACACACAGACAGACACACACACACACACACACACACACACACACACACACACACACACACACACACACACACACTTTTAAGGAGTTTTTCACCCGCTCCGTATCCTTGCTTTCCCCAACAAGTTTGTGCGGCGTGCTTGTTGTTTTGTTTCTAGTGTAGCTAGATCCGGTATGGTGTTTGTAGTTTTTCTAACGTGACTAGTTGTTTCTAGACAGCAGGTGAAAAACCTACGTTTACCAAGCCGTGCGTTAATCGCACGCTAAAAAAAAATAACGACGTTAAAATTGGTTTGCGTTGCACTAGTATTTATATAGCATGTGTGTATATGTGTTTACATGTGTGGGCACATTTGTGTTAATATATGTGCGTGTGTTAATATATGCGTGTGTGTTAATATATGTGTGTGGGTTAATATATGCGTGCGTCCTCCGACTGGGGGGGGGGGGGAGTGAGAGAGAGAGAGGGGTGAGGAAAGGAGGAGAGAGGAGAGGGGAGAGGCTATAACTGACACAGAGACACTACAGTTGAAGAGAGCACAGGGAACCCAAACGCAGGGAGGAGGTCCTCCTGGGTGAAGGTGGACTGGAAGGTGTGGAGGTGTGTCAGTGTGTCTGAGGACCCTCCTCCACCTGGGGACACTCTGTAGAAGGACAGAGAGCCAGCAGGCCGGTCCAGATACACTCCTACTCTGGTGGAGCCAGCGGGGGGGAGAACAATGTCTGTTCCTCTACCGTTGTACCAGGCAAAGTAACGATCATCATGACAAACAAGAATCCAGGACTTGTTGGTCCTTCCAAGTAAGCTGTCATCACCCTTTCCTCTCCTTGTGATTCCTCTGTATGTCACTCCTATATTAACCCGTCCTTCCCACTCTACCTCCCAGTAACAACGGCCAGTCAGAGCCTCTCTACACAACACCTGGGGTCGGAGGTCAAATCTCTCTGGGTGATTCAGACACAACTGGTCCTCTCCAACCCCCATCACCTTCCTGTTGTCCTCAGACAGAGATAGGAGTCTGTTGGCTGTGTTGGGGTCCAGTGTGAGTTCACAGGCATCTGAGGGAGAACAAGACATGATGAGTTGCTGAACCATTCTTCATCATCATCATCATCATCATCATCATCATCATCATCATCACTAGTACTGTCTGACATTCTTCTTCCTGTTTCACATTCATCTACTCAACAAACATTAACTTAGAAAGAGTAAATAATATCAGAGCTACTATAGTGAATTAGTGTGCGATAGCTTTAGAAATAGTTGTGAACATTGTTTATAAGATCATTAAATTAAACTGTAAATCATTTACATTTGAGATTTAGAAAGATTTATAATCTGAATCTACTCCCACGGTATTTATTTATTTTATTTTGCATATGCAGACCACATGTGAATGAGCGGACGTCACCTCCTGCTGTGTGGATGGACTTTTCAAATAGTGAGTGTGTGATGTGATGAATCAAACAGATACTCACATCTCTGTGGAACTGGTTTCAGCCTCCCCACTCCACCGTGATCCACACTGGGGGGGAATCAAAGTGAGAGCAGCTTGTTGAAACATTCACATTTATCATCTGCCGTCTCATCACGTTCGACACAACATGGGTAACAGCTGCCTCTTCAAACCACTTCATCTAGCAGCGGCATTAATCCTTGTAGGAGACCTTGTCCCTAAGTGGTGAGCTGTCCTCTCCATACCTGAGAGTGTCCAGTCTCCAGCGTGGATCCTCCAGTCCAGCAGAGAGCAGCGCAGCTCCAGAGTCTCCTGGGTGATTGTAGCTCAGGTTCCAGCTCTCTCAGATGGGAGGGGTTGGAGCTCAGAGCTGAGGCCAGAGAAGCACAGCCTTCCTGTGTGACCAGGCAGCCAGACAACCTGCACACACACACACACACACACACACACACACACACACACACACACACACACACACACACACACACACACACACACACACACACACACACACACACACACACACACACACAATAACTATTACTGGAGGTAAATCTGTTCAATGTCCTCTGATGTGGATCTTGTGGTGTAACTGTTTGACCATTGAGTCAAACTGACCTGAGGGTTTCCAGTGTACAGTGTGGACTCCCCAGTCCAGCAGAGAGCAGCTCCACTCCTGAATCCTGCAGATCATTGGTACTCAGGTCCAGCTCTCTCAGACTAGAGGAGTTGGAGCTGAGAACTGAGGCCAGAGCTTCACAGCATCTCTCTGACAGATGACAGCCACTCAGCCTTCACACACACACAACAAACACAACATGTTAGGAACTGGGTTTAAATTGGAAACACGACCCACTTAAGTTCCCATGAAGACACATCGCTTTGATCAGAAAACTAAAACACTGGTTAGCGCTATTCAAGAGCATGGGAAGAAATGCACTATTCTGTACACATGTGAATCTGTTCACATGAATGTTCAAGAGATGGATGGTATGTGGCCAAGGATATTTTCACGCCTATTGAAGGGGTGCGATGACATTTGTTAGGGTGCCACCGAATTAAAAAGTTAGTGCCCTGAGACCACATATTTAATTTTTTTTATCTAGACCTGTTAACTTTCTGGAGGTAAATCTGTTCAATGTCCTCTGATGTAGAACTTGTGGTGTCACTGTTTGAGATATTGAGTCAAACTGACCTGAGGGTTTCCAGTGTACAGTGTGGACTCCCCAGTCCAGCAGAGAGCAGCTCCACTCCTGAATCCTGCAGATCATTGGTACTCAGGTCCAGCTCTCTCAGACTAGAGGAGTTGGAGCTGAGAACTGAGGCCAGAGCTTCACAGCATCTCTCTGACAGCTGACAGCAATTCAGCCTTCACACACACAACAAACACAACATGTTAGGAACTGGGTTTAAATTGGAAACACGACCCACTTAAGTTCCCATGAAGACACATCGCTTTGATCAGAAAACTGAAACACTGGTTTGTACTTTTCTGCAAAGTTTCATGGGCGACCTGGGCGACCCAGAGAAGATAAATCCTAATTAGGTGAGTGCTGCATGCAGCGCTCAACTATTGTTCCTCTTAAGTTTTTTTCTTTCTTTCTTTATTATTCTCTACAAACTTTGGGACCTGTCTGCTTCTTCAATTTTTCACCTAGAGACTCCATTCAAATTTTAAATATTCAGAATAGCTTGGAATCACGCGCTACTTTTCAGATTTTTTAAATATTTTAGACTTTAAGATATCCTACTTTTAAAATATTATCTTTTTTTTTAACATGGGAGTCAATGACGGCAGAGTCGTCCTCTGGTACTTCAACTGTAGAAGTAACGTAACTAAATCAATTTTCAACCGTTTATCCTCGTTCAAACCATTTAACAAATCTACTCACTTGTATCTTCAATACTATCCAAACGGAATTTCGATAGCATTTATACTTTTTTCAGAATCACAGTTTTAGTTTCAAACCGGCATCGTTTTCAGTTGCTGATAATAAGTTAGCTAGCCATAGCAACGCCGGTAAACAAACCCCGCGAAGCCCAATCCCAGCAGAGCCTCCCGCGCGACGGCCATCCGGAGGCGCAGAGCTTTTGGCTGTGATAAATATACAATTATATTATGTTATCACACACACGCACGCACGCAGTGCAGGGCAATACATTTGACGTTTCAGATACAACACCGCTGAATGCTTTGCGCTTTCCATTCAGCGGTCACTTTATTTGTTTCCAACCATTTTACAATTTTTAAATGGTGTGCATGTTTTCATTTAGACTCGAATTCAAAGTTCTTATCCCTTCACTTTACGTCTTAAACTATCTTTATTAAAACATATTTTCAACCTCACTTTGCACTCACCGCATTTTCTGCAGGAAATGCATTTTAGGATATTTATCCAATCAGAAGGCGGTTATTATTAGTAGGTATTTGATTGAGGAGGATGAAGAGGTGATTGTTGAGGAAAGAGATGTCGAGGCGCTGGCGGTAAAAACATTAGCAACTGATGACTAAGGACATTATCACCTCTATTAAATGGGTGTGCATTTGTTAGGGTGCCACCAAATGAAAAGGTTAGTGTCACCAGTAGATAATATGTCTTAAGCCCTGAGAGGATATATTCTACCTATTTATTTAGACCTGTTAACTTTTTGGGGTAAATCTGTTCAATGTCCTCTGATGTGGATCTTGTGGTGTAACTGTTTGACCTTTGAGTCAAACTGACCTGATGGTTTCCAGTGTACAGTGTGGACTCTCCAGTCCAGCAGAGAGCAGCTTCACTCCTGAATCCTTCAGATCATTGGTACTCAGGTTCAGCTCTCTCAGACTAGAGGAGTTGGAGCTGAGAACTGAGGCCAGAGCTTCACAGCATCTCTCTGACAGATGACAGCCATTCACCCTTCACACACAATTAACAGAACATGTTAGGAACTGTGATTAAAGTAACTTAAAAATCTTTTACCTTCCCGTAATGAAGGAATTGTATTAATGTATTAATCGTATTCTTTTTTTGTGAATAAATATCTAAAACAAGGGAAATGTTAATTGCCTATACGGTGTACTTGTAATTGTAAATCGTGTTTGAAAAAGTTTTATTTTTAATCAATACTTGTTTGATATTCTAGTATTATGTATATTGTGTTGTGTATTGTTATACATTATTATGAGTGAACCTACAGAGATGTTTTGGAGGCTTTGATCACTGGCAGCAGCCTCAGAAGTCCCTCTGAGTATTTCTTCAGGTCAAACACGTCCAGCTCCTCTTCTGATGTCAGTAGGATGAAGGCCAGAGCTGACAGTTGAGCAGGAGAGAGAGATCTTCCGGAGAGTCTTCCTGATGTCAGGTACTGTTGGATCTCCTCCACTAGAGAACGGTCGTTCAACTCATTCAGACAGTGGAACAGATTGATGCTTCTCTCTACAGAGAGATCTCCACCCATCTTCTCCTTGATGTAAGACACTGTTTCCTGATTGGTACCTGATCTACTTCCTGTCTGTCCCAGAAGACCTTTTAGGACAATCTGATTGGTCCCCAGAGAGAGGCCCAGGAGGAAGCGGAGGAACAAGTCCAGGTGTCCGTTCTCACTCTGTAAGGTCTTGTCCACAGCACTCTTGTAGAAGAAGATGAGTTTATCTTCTTCTGAGGTTGGCTGTTCTTCTGTGAGCAGATTGTCCTCATTGTTGATAAAGGACCAGAAGACATAAAGGGCAGCCAGAAACTCCTGGATGCTCAGATGGACAAAGCAGAACACTTTGTCCTGGTACAGCCCACACTCCTCTTTAAAGATCTGGGTAAACACTCCTGAGTACACTGAGGCTTCTCTGATATCGATGTCACACTCTGCCAGGTCTGACTCGTAGAAGATCAGGTTGCCTTTCTCCAGCTGGTTGAAAGCCAGTCTTCCCAGAGAAACAATGATCTTCCTGCTCTCTGAACTCCAGGCTGGATCTGTTTCAGCTCTCCCAAAATACTTCCTGTCCCCCTGTATGGACTGAACCCTCAGGAAGTGGCTGTACATCTGAGTCACGGTCTTGGGTATCTCATCTCCTATCTTGGATGTTTTGAAGAGGCCTTCTAGAACTGTAGCAGTGACCCAACAGAAGACTGGGATGTGACACATGATGTGGAGGCTTCGTGATTTCTTGACGTGGGAGATGATTGTGTTGGCCAGGTTCTCATCTCTGGATCTCTTCCTGAAGTACTCCTCCTTCTGTTGGTCGGTGAACCCTCTCATCTCTGTCACCATGTCAACACACTCAGCAGGGATCTGATTGGCTGCCGCAGGGCGTGTGGTTATCCAGATGCGAGCGGAGGGAAGCAGGTCGCCCCTGATGAGGTTTGTCAGCAGCACGTCCACCGAGGTGGACTTTGTGACATCTGTCCAGATCGGGTTGTTTTGGAAGTCCAGAGGAAATCGACACTCATCCAGACCATCCAAGATAACGACAACTTGAAACCGGTCGAATCTGCAGATTCCTGCTTCTTTGGTCTCAATAAAGAAGTGATTGAGAAGTCCCACCAAGCTAAAGTCTTTCCCTGTCAATAAATTCAGCTCTCTGAAAGTGAGGAGAAATATGAAGTGTATGTCGTGGTTGGTTTTGCCTTCAGCCCAGTCCAGAGTGAACTTGTGTGTTAAGACGGTTTTACCAATGCCGGCCACTCCAGTTGTTATTATTGTCCTGATTGGTTGATCTCGTCCAGGTAAGGGTTTAAAGATGTCCTCACATCTGATTGGTGTTTCCTCCTTGGCTGGTTTCCTGGAAGATCTTTCAATCAGTCTGACCTCATGTTCCTTGTTGACCTCTTCACTGCCTCTCTCTGTGATGAAGATCTCTGTGTAGAACTCATTCAGAGGTGTTGAATGTCCTGCTTTAGCGATTCCCTGAAACACACGCCTGAACTTCTTCTTCAAATGAGACTTGATTTCATGTTGGCCCTCGATAGCAACAGATCCTAAAAGAGAAAACCACGGAAGACATCAGTTAGTGGAAGGTGATCCGTGGAACCAGGTCAATATTTCCAGGTACATTTTCAACTTCATGATATTTAGTGGCTTCATTACTTGTGGTCGTGACAAGGACTGTTTGTTACACATTCAAAAAGTTCAAGACTATTTTGTTATTTCCACAGTAATATGATTGGTCTAATATAGTAATAATGAGGCTGAATCATTGTAAAGTGACTTGCTATGCTGATATAGCCAGACAGTGTTGCAGCTCTTCCACTGAGTTATTCTGCTGTTGATCTGCAGTATAATGTTTAACCTTCTTTAACCTGATACCCCCACAATAACCCTACATATCTGGATCAAACCATTTAACCTGATACCCCCACAATAACCCCACATATCTGGATCAAACCATTTAACCTGAAAGTCTATTTCTACTAAGTTTGTAACTGCTCTGTTTTCAAAATAAGAGTATTTTCTGTCTTCAAAATAAGAGTCTCTTACCGCCCCACAGTGTGTCGGCCAGTTCCTCCTGGTTCATCTCCATCAGGCAGAGCTTTGTGATGTCCACCACTCCCTCTATGGCGCGCCTCCTCTGCTCCTCCTTCTTACCATCCACCTCCTCCTTCTCCCTCTGATTCTCTGAGCATTGTGGGTAATCTGAGAAGAGATCCCTCCAGAGCTTCTTCAGCTCCTTGTCTAGAAAAGCATGTGCATCCTCCTCAGCCCTCTGGAACAGAACAAACATCAAGGAGAACTTTACTCTGAACTCACTGAGGACATCATAAGCATCTGTCATGGATTCACGCCCTGCTGGTCTGAAGAGGGAAGCTTTGAGACTATTAGCCCCACAAGAGAGGCTTGATAATGATCATGTAGAGCTGAAGTCAAAGGTCTTGGGGGACATTTACACACCTTGATCAGCTCTGTTTGATGTTGCTGTACAGACTGAGCACCGGTAACCTTTGACCTCTCCTGGTGTCTGTGGAGAACACACACACAAACATACACACACACACACACACACACACACACACACACACACACACACACACACACACACACACACACACACACACACACACACACACACACACACACACACACACACACACACAGCTTTTACTCACACTACAATTCTTATGCTGACTAGATAATTCTTCTAACAAGATAGTTTTAAGTTGAGAGTCCAGCTTTCAAGTCCTTAATTATCTTAATTAGATATTATAACTTGTTACTGTGATGTAGAGGTCTTCACGGGTCCAATTTGACGGACCCGAACCCAAATGGACCCGTGAAAATTGGACCCGGAGCCGACTGGCCCCGAGCCATTATTGTAAATACGAGTTCCGAAACCGAACCGAACCCTTAAAAACCCGTGGACCCGAAATGCCCGAGTTGCTTTATGATTTAATACAAGTTGTCTAGCGTTAAATAAGACTTGTTTTTATAAGCTATTACTTTCTGTTTCTTACCTAAACGTAGTCCGGCTGCGGCCGCTGCCAGCCCCCACCCCTGGCCATAACGTGATGTAAACATAAATAAATCCACGTCGTCATTTTCTTGTTTAGATGGTCATGTACTGTAACCCTTCTACTTAGCCGTTGCTAACGCTAATCCAGTAGAACATTTCCTCTTGTTTAATTTAACATTATAATTTTGGAGTTTCCATTGTGCTTTGCAGAGCGTAACGTTACCGCGGTAACAACGCGCTACAGCAACTCGATTGTTTGACCATCGCCGGGTCCTCTCGGGTACTGTAGGACCCGGCCTTTCACAATAAGAGACCCGAGACCCGAGACAAACTCCACCGGTTCCGACCCGGCCCCGGAGTCACTTCTTGTGAGTGGACCCAAACCCGAGCCGGGTCGGGTCGGAACCTCGAGTTTTCGGGTTGTCGGTTTTTTCCGAAGACCTCTACTGTGATGTTATTACTGGCTCTGAGTAACATTTACATTTACATTTAGGGCATTTAGCAGACGCTTTTATCCAAAGCGACTTACATGTACATTTGTCATAAGAAGTGCAACAATATATCGCTATCAGTACAGTAAGGATGTTCATAGAACCAAGTACAACAATCACTAGGCTAACCAATTCCCTGTGTTACAGCAATGATAGCAGCTACTGCAGTTCCTACACAGTTAAGTACTATAATACAATACAATACAACACAACACAATACAGTGTACAATGGTGGCCAGAGGGGGGAGGGGGGCTATGCAGAGTCGAGGTGGACTCTGAACAGGTGAGTCTTGAGTCTTTTTCGGAAGATAGTGAGCGACTCTGCGGTCCTGAGAACGGCAGGGAGCTCGTTCCACCACTGAGGTCCCAAAACCGAGAAGAGTGGTGACTTTGCTGAACGACCTTTGCTAGCTCTTAGCGATGGCAGTACCAGAAGTCCAGCTGAGGTAGTTGGGCGGAGGGATCGAGCTGGGGTGTGTGGCTTTAGCAATGCTTGGAGGTAGGCAGGGGCAGTTCCATCGACTGCCTTGTATGCCAGTACCATCGTCTTAAATTTGATGCGAGCTACTACAGGGAGCCAGTGGAGGTCCCGGAAGAGGGGGGTCACATGGGAGAACTTCGGTAGGTTGAACACGAGGCGCGCTGCCGCATTCTGGATGCGCTGCAAAGGTTTAATCGCAGAGGCAGGAAGTCCAGCAAGGAGTGAGTTGCAGTAGTCGAGGCGGGAGATGACCAGTGATTGGACTAGAAGCTGAGCTGCTTCCCTTGTGAGGAAGGGCCAGATTCTGCGGATGTTGTAAAGTGCAAATCTGCAGGATCAGGCCACCGCAGTGATGTTTGCGGTGCAGCATAACTGATTGTCCAATACCACATCGAGGTTTCTGGCAGTTGGAGAAGGAGATACAGTGATGTTCTCAACGGTGACCAGTAAGTCCATGTGTGGGCAATCTTTCCCTGGGATTAGGAGGAGCTCGGTTTTGTTGAGGTTAAGCCTCAGGTGATGGGCAGTCGTCCAGGTGCTGACGTCCGCCAGACATTCCGATATGCGTGTTGCAATCAGGGCTTTATCCGATGAGGGGAAAGAGAGGAATAGCTGAGTGTCGTCAGCATAGCACTGATAAGAAAAGCCTTGTGACGCAATTACAGAGCCCAGAGATCTGGTATAGAGGGAGAACAGAAGAGGCCCCAGTACAGAGTCTTGGGGGACCCCAGTTTCGAGCTTGCAAGGTTTGGACAAGGAGCCATTCCATGTCACTTGATAGGTGCGGTTCATCAGGTAGGATGTGAACCAGGAAAGAGCAGATTAAGCGATGCCAAGTTCAGCAAGAGTGGCAAGGTGGTTCACCGTGTCAAATGCTGCGGACAGGTCGAGGAGAATGAGAACCGATGAGAGGGACGAGGCTCTGGCAGCACGGAGAGACTCAGTCACCGCGAGGAGAGCCGTCTCAGTAGAGTGTGCCTTCTTCAAGCCTGACTGGTGAGGGTCAAGCAGGTTGTTAGATGAGAGATAGGAGGACAGTTGGTTAGCAATGGCACGTTTTAGAGAGGAAGGAAAGAAGAGACACCGGTCTGTCGTTCTGGATGTCGGCAGTATTAAGAGTTGGTTTTTTGAGGAGAGGCTTTATTCTAGAAGTCTTGAAGGATGCTGGAACAATGCCTGAAGTGAGGGAGGAGTTGATAAGTGAGGTGAGAAATGGCAGGATGTCGCTTGAGACATCCTGGAGGAGAGAGGAGGGGAAAGCATCAAGGGGGCAGGTAATGCTTTGAACTAGAATCACAGAATTAAAATCTGTTTGATCAACAATGACGTACCAAACTTCTTTGTCAAAGTCAGTCTAATTTAAGCATGTTATCTTTTCCTTCTCTTATATTAAGAACAGACAATGACCAAATGGAGGTCAATGTTTTACAGTCAATGTTGACCACAGACAGCAGTCGTCCGGCAGACCAAACACAGTAGAGACAGAACCCTGTTCATATCAGGGGAGCCTTACTGCTCAGGTCGGATGTATTGCTCCTCCTGAGTTTCTGGTCTGGCTGTTCACGTTGTGCTTTAAACGTGGTCGATAGGATGAATGTGGATCTAGAGTGACGTCAAAGTCACATAACGATATGACTGTTCAACCTGAAGTCGCGTTGAGAGAAATCCCTCCTGCATCTGATTCAGGACCGCGTATGGAAGTGGCCCAAACCAAGGTTGAACAGACCAGATTCCGTTTGATCTGTGCTGTTCACACTGTTCTGAATGAAATCGGGTCGGAGTCACCTTTGAGGCAAAACAATCGGGCCACTCTTGCTTGCAGTGTGACGAGGCCAATCACAGCCTTTTACCACCATAACATCTCCCGCCTCCACCCGCCCGATCCTCCACCACTAAGGAAGCCCCCCTCCATGTTGGACCGGTCACTCTTTAAGTCCTCACCTCTTCCCAATAGACTGATTTCCATCTTTAAACCTAATAGGATGATCCATAGACCAGTCACTCTTCATGGAGACACAGCTGGGTCCAGGGGAGTCTGCTCTCTCCTGTTGCTGGACTCTTCTAGAAAAACAAGAACCAGGGTTTATGGACGTTTGATAGAAGCTGTATCTTTATGATCTCTGATAAATCCTCACCTCTTCTCAATATACTGAATTCCATCTTTAAACCTAATAGGATGATCCATAGACCAGTCACTCTTCATGGAGACACAGCTGGGTCCAGGGGAGTCTGCTCTCTCCTGTTGCTGGACTCTTCTAGAAAAACAAGAACCAGGGTTTATGGACGTTTGATAGAAGCTGTATCTTTATGATCTCTGATAAATCCTCACCTCTTCTCAATATACTGAATTCCATCTTTAAACCTAATAGGATGATCCATAGACCAGTCACTCTTCATGGAGACACAGCTGGGTCCAGGGGAGTCTGCTCTCTCCTGTTGCTGGACTCTTCTAGAAAAACAAGAACCAGGGTTTATGGACGTTTGATAGAAGCTGTATCTTTATGATTTCTGATAAATCCTCACCTCTTCTCAATATACTGAATTCCATCTTTAAACCTAATAGGATGATCCATAGACCAGTCACTCTTCATGGAGACACAGCTGGGTCCAGGGGAGTCGGCTCTCTGCTGCTCCTCTCCTGAACCCCCCTCCTCTCTCTCCTTATCCATAGTAGACTGGAGACCTGGACACAAACACAATTACATATTGTTTCTGTGGATTCTCGGTTTTTAGATTGTCGGTGCCGTTTGCTACTTTAATGGCACCGACAATCCCAAAACCCAGTCGAAACTAGATGGAAAAAGTGTGTAGCTCAAAACGTGACGCAGATTTTACTTCTTCGCCACCTAGAGATTGTTATGTACGATCGTTCAAAAAACCTATGTTATTTCCCATCGACATTTGACCGAGGGAAGCGGGAGGCTCGGAGGCTGGACTTATTCGTCAGAGGTCGGGACTGCAGTCATGCGATTGGCTGAAAACGAGGGAGGCATCTGATTGGCTGCAGAGAGTTCCTTGTTGAAAAATACATTTGTGAATCCAGCCACGTCAGGAGAGTCTCAAAAATCCACATATAAATACAGACCAGTTTACACACAAATGCAAACAAGTTCACAAATGAAAAGCGTCTTGTTAATTCAAGTTTAACATTTTGTATATACATTTAAAAACATCCAAATACATTTTTGATGAAAATTGCCCAAAGAAACCCCAAACATATATTGAATTGATATTACAGTTATTTAAAACAAGACAAATTTGTGTGTGGATCAGAAATGTGTATGTGAAACTTATTTTTGTTCATGGATTTATTTTACATTTATAAATACTGATATATCCATTTGTGTGTGGATTGAAATGTATTTGTGAGAAAGGAGTAATTCATATATAAGTCACAAAATACATTTGTGAATCCTTCTCTGTGCATTCATTATTAATGAGACTGTTCTGACTCCATACTATTGGGCTACTTTTAATCACGCAACGGCTCGCCATTCTCTTAAAGACACACACACGCACGCACGCAGTCTCTCACACACACACACACACACACACACACACACACACACACACACACACACACACACACACACACACACACACACACACACACACACACACACACACACACACACACACACCAGCAGTATAAGGCAATACATTTCACCGTTCAGATTCTTCAGTTCAGTTCATTTTACCTTTCTGCATTTTTATTAATGCCTTGCGATTCAATTCAGATGTCACTTTATTTGTTTCCAACCATTTACATTTTCTTAAATGGTGTGCATGTTTACATTGTTTATTACATTTAGACTCTTGTTCAAATCCATTCACTTGATTTAAGCCATTTAACGTTTCTTTATGTCATAATCCAATAATTTGGCCTTATTAAAAAACATTTTCAACCCCACTTTGTAATACAGCACTCACAGCATTTTCTGCAGGAAATGCATTTTCTAGTTATTATATAGGCCTACTGTCGTTTTCTTTTAGAATAGGTTGCCGAATCAGGATCGCTTTTAACTCACTTTATTTAGTTAAGGTTTGCTCGAATCTCTATGAAGCAAAAGGCGGGGAATTGTATATGCGCGCGTGGAGATGCATCCGTGGATGCCCTGCCTGGGGCGTGGCTCATTTAATACACGAGCTTCCGAGCGTCTCTACCCTGTCTGCTTGCTCTCTTTATATACGGATTAGGCGCGCCCCCTATGACGTATAACGTGCTCTGATTGGCTTTGGTGTTGAGTGCCCGCCTCCAGCTTCCTCGAATAAGGCTCGGCCCGCTCCCTTGAGGCTGTGACGCGGATAATGAACCGTTTATATGCTGATTTGCGTTACAAAAGACAATATAAACTGTAGTTAACCTGTTTTTAATTATTATGTACCGGTAATCTGAAGAAAATGTAAACGCTAGTAATCTGTCGTCCTACCTTAAGTTATCTCTCCGTGATTAAAATGCGTTCATACGGTCCTATAAAGTTTGAAGGTTGAAAAAAGGCTCCTCGGTGCGACTGCGACCGACCAGATAAGGAATAAACAGAAGTGAACCGATATGACGCCGCCCTTAAAGTGTCACGTGTTTTCTGGGAAACCGAAAATGTTAGTAGGCCTAATGTCATTGGATATGCTTATTGCGTGTCGTTACATGGAGCTCATCACAATAACAATAAGCTGTTATAACTTTATATCAGTCAGCTGTTTTCCTGCTCTAAACCATCACACTAACAATAAGCTGTTATAACTTTATATCATTCAGCTGTTTTCCTGCTCTAAACCATCACACTAACAATAACCTGTTATAACTTTATATCATTCAGCTGTTTTCCTGCTCTAAACCATCACACTAACAATAAGCTGTTATAACTTTATATCAGTCAGATTTTATCCTACCCTGAACCATCACACTAACAATAAGCTGTTATAACTTTATATCATTCAGCTGTTATCGTGCTCTAGACCATCACACTAACAATAACCTGTTATAACTTTATATCAGTCAGATTTTATCCTACCCTGAACCATCACACTAACAATAAGCTGTTATAACTTTATATCATTCAGCTGTTTTCCTGCTCTAAACCATCACACTAACAATAACCTGTTATAACTTTACATCAGTCAGATCTTATCCTACCGTGAACCATCACACTAACAATAAGCTCTTATAACCTTATATCAGTCAGCTGTTATCCTGATCTAAACCATCACACTAACAATAACCTGTTATAACTTTATATCAGTCAGCTGTTATCCTGATCTAAACCATCACACTAACAATAACCTGTTATAACTTTATATCAGTCAGCTGTTATCGTGCTCTAGACCATCACACTAACAATAACCTGTTATAACCTTATATCAGTCAGCTGTTATCCTGATCTAAACCATCACACTAACAATAACCTGTTATAACCTTATATCAGTCAGCTGTTATCCTGATCTAAACCATCACACTAACAATAACCTGTTATAACCTTATATCAGTCAGCTGTTATCCTGATCTAAACCATCACACTAACAATAACCTGTTATAACTTTATATCATTCAGCTGTTTTCCTGCTCTAAACCATCACACTAACAATAAGCTGTTATAACTTTATATCATTCAGCTGTTTTCCTGCTCTAAACCATCACACTAACAATAAGCTGTTATAACTTTATATCATTCAGCTGTTTTCCTGCTCTAAACCATCACACTAACAATAACCTGTTATAACTTTACATCAGTCAGATCTTATCCTACCGTGAACCATCACACTAACAATAAGCTGTTATAACCTTATATCAGTCAGCTGTTTTCCTGCTCTAAACCATCACACTAACAATAACCTGTTATAACTTTATATCAGTCAGCTGTTTTCCTGCTCTAAACCATCACACTAACAATAACCTGTTATAACCTTATATAAGGTTAGATCGGTCTTTTTTTTTCTTCTTTCTATTTGCTGTTATTTAAACAAGCAATGCCTTATAAAGAAGGCAGTAGGGAACCATAATACATATTCTAACACATGTACAAAAAATGTATTTCTATTACGAGATTAAAATGCGGTTGGGTACGGTATAAAATTAAAAAAGTATAAATACCAGTGAAGAAACGGAGGCTGAAGTATTCCTAGAATAAGTCAGGTTTTAAGGGATTTTAAAGGATTTAAAGGTGGAATTCGAGAGATCGAGTTTATGCGGTAGACGAGGAAGAGCATGAAGGCGAGGAAGAGCAGGTAGCCTCGAACAGCGAGGTGCTGTGACGCACTTATGGAAGTGGTAGCCTCGAAACTCACAGGACCCGCCCCCTATCTGTCACGTGCTTTCAGGGAAATCGAAACCTATCTTTAAGAAACGCGCGCACATACACGCGCAAGCACACGCACACAAGCACACACATGCGCACACACACACACGATGTGTGATCCTATTGTGCTTCGACTGACTTGTGTAATGTTAAGTTGGGTTCTTTTAATAAACACACCGTAAGTAGCTTGAAGAGAGGCCTTTATATCCATGAAGCATTCACGAGGTAACATTAACTCGCCCTGTCGCATTCTTAACCCGGAACTGACATAAACATGCAGCGCGCCAGTCCCACTGCGCATTCTCTGCGTGACAGTCTAATAACTGATGTTGATATCATTACAACTTGTAAACGTCATTCCAAATAGAGTCTGAAGACAACATGTTCTTCCTTTTTTTTAATTATTTTATTATTTCTGTTCAAAGAGGAAGCAGTTGTCTCGTTCCAACCAGACCGGTTTCAACATTGTTGACGTGAGTGTTGGATACACAGACCCGCCTCGCCCTGTGCTGTGGGCCATAACGACAGCTTAGCAACTTCCTCCGACAGAGAGTGCGATCGAATCCAGCCCGAAGCACAACTCATCTTTTCACCAGAGAGTTTTTTAGGTCGTGACGCACACACACTCACACACACACACACACACACACACACACACACACACACACACACACACACACACACACACACACACACACACACACACACACACACACACACACACACACACACACACACCAGCAGTATAAGGCAATACATTTCACCGTTCAGATTCTTCAGTTCAGTTCATTTTACCTTTCTGCATTTTTATTAATGCCTTGCGATTCAATTCAGATGTCACTTTATTTGTTTCCAACCATTTACATTTTCTTAAATGGTGTGCATGTTTACATTGTTTATTACATTTAGACTCTTGTTCAAATCCATTCACTTGATTTAAGCCATTTAACGTTTCTTTATGTCATAATCCAATAATTTGGCCTTATTAAAAAACATTTTCAACCCCACTTTGTAATACAGCACTCACAGCATTTTCTGCAGGAAATGCATTTTCTAGTTATTATATAGGCCTACTGTCGTTTTCTTTTAGAAAAGGTTGCCGAATCAGGATCGCTTTTAACTCACTTTATTTAGTTAAGGTTTGCTCGAATCTCTATGAAGCAAAAGGCGGGGAATTGTATATGCGCGCGTGGAGATGCATCCGTGGATGCCCTGCCTGGGGCGTGGCTCATTTAATACACGAGCTTCCGAGCGTCTCTACCCTGTCTGCTTGCTCTCTTTATATACGGATTAGGCGCGCCCCCTATGACGTATAACGTGCTCTGATTGGCTTTGGTGTTGAGTGCCCGCCTCCAGCTTCCTCGAATAAGGCTCGGCCCGCTCCCTTGAGGCTGTGACGCGGATATGACCGTTTATATGCTGATTTGCGTTACAAAAGACAATATAAACTGTAGTTAACCTGTTTTTAATTATTATGTACCAGTAATCTAAAGAAAATGTAAACGCTAGTAAACTGTCGTCCTACCTTAAGTTATCTCTCCGTGATTAAAATGCGTTCATACGGTCCTATAAAGTTTGAAGGTTGAAAAAAGGCTCCTCGGTGCGACTGCGACCGACCAGATAAGGAATAAACAGAAGTGAACCTGTCGGCCTCATGGTCCTTTTTAATAGCTGAAGAAAAGCTGTTTGTAGGGTCGTCCGCCGGCGCCCGAATATATGGGTGGCCCGCGGACGTGATTGAGGCCCACGCTGTTGGTGGGCGGGGATTACAAAATTTTCAGTGCTACGGCTCACGCCTAGGGATAACCCAATAGCGTTAGCCTTAAAAGGCTGCGCCTATACTCATAGAATCTAGAGTTACAATACGTAACTATCGATTTTAAAGGATTTAAAGGTGGAATTCGAGAGATCGAGTTTATGCGGAAGACGAGGAAGAGCATGAAGGCGAGGAAGAGCAGGTAGCCTCGAACAGCGAGGTGCTGTGACGCACTTATGGAAGTTTTAGCCTCGAAACTCACAGGACCCGCCCCCTATCTGTCACGTGCTTTCAGGGAAATCGAAACCTATCTTTAAGAAACGCGCGCACATACACGCGCAAGCACACGCACGCAAGCACACACATGCGCACACACACACACGATGTGTGGTCCTATTGTGTTTCTACTGACTTGTGTAATGTTAAGTTGGGTTCTTTTAATAAACACACCGTAAGTAGCTTGAAGAGAGGCCTTTATATCCATGAAGCATTCACGAGGTAACATCAACTCGCCCTGTCGCATTCTTAACCCGGAACTGACATAAACATGCAGCGCGCCAGTCCCACTGCGCATTCTCTGCGTGACAGTCTAATAACTGATGTTGATATCATTACAACTTGTAAACGTCATTCCCCAAATAGAGTCTGAAGACAACATGTTCTTCCTTTTTTTAATTATTTTATTATTTCTGTTCAAAGAGGAAGCAGTTGTCTCGTTCCAACCAGACCGGTTTCAACATTGTTGACGTGTTGGATACACAGACCTCGCCCTGTGCTGTGGGCCATAACGACAGCTTAGCTCCCTTCCTCCTGTAGAGAGTGCGAACGAATCCAGCCCGAAGCACAACTCATGTTTTCACCAGAGAGAGTTTTTTAGGTCGTGAAGTTAAATAGTAAATTCACCTGTGTCCCGCACCTCCTATATAACGCGCACATGGTGTGTGTGTGTGTGTGTGTGTGTGTGTGTGTGTGTGTGTGTGTGTGTGTGTGTGTGTGTGTGTGTGTGTGTGTGTGTGTGTGTGTGTGTGTGTGTGTGTGTGTGTGTGTGTGTGTGTGTGTGTGTGTGTGCCAGTGGTGTAGTCTACGTGATACGCAGGTATACGCCGTAGCCATTGGAAGTTAGACACTACAGTGAAGAATCATATAGGAAAAAAATTCGAACACACGATTTTTTTAGTTTTTATTAATAAATCTACACTACAAGTGGCATCTTGAGCCGTTTTTGTGATACAATTTTACTTCCGCATCTCAAACGCTCGTTTTCAAGCGTGACGTAGGAATTGGTAGACGGCCGTTCTAATCATCATAGACTACATAGGCAACATAACAATGGATAACAGTTTCGGACCACTTCCGTACAATTTTGAGCCAGCTAGCCGTGAGGGAGAACAGCAACCACCTAATAGGGGGAGACACCATGGCAATAGGAGGGAGATAGAGTTGTGGTGTCAGGAGAATCAGTGGAGAATTGGGCAGGTGTCTTGGTGAGTAACTGGCATTAGCTTGAGTTAATAATAGCTAATGACAGCAAATGATGGCCACGTTTCAATATTTAACAGGCATAACTTTGCTAGTACTTGATTATATATGAATCTACAGGATGTATAACTCCACACTATCTCTTACATAACTACTACTGAGGGAGGGATGGAGGGAGGGCGGACACGGACGGGTGGGCGAGCAAGAGAGTGCGCGATCAAACTGAAAGAAACGAGCGAAGTTAACCTCACATTTCATTTTGATAGGTGCTTGTGTGGGAAATGCGAAACGATATTGTTTCCCTATCCTAAAGGCAGTATCGTATAGTATAGTAAGTATATAGTATAGTCAGAGGTTAAATTGGGCCGGGGCTGTCCGGGGCGGAGTTCTGCGCAGCAGATCAGCTCCAGCCGATTTTGGCAGTCTGCCTAGTCCATCACGAGCAATGTTGTCCTACTCATTTACAACTTTTCCATTGCAAATCTATGTTGTTTTAAAACACAATTCTAAATAATGGAGTAGGGATAGGCTGGCCTAGACATCTGGAGCAAGTTTGAGAAGTAGGCATATCGCGCACGAAACTTGCGCAGCAGCTGCTCCTCCCCCCAGATCAGACAACACAACGTCAAATCCTTCTAACGGTCATCATCAGACATAATGATGCGTAGTAGACAGGTGAAATGGCGAGGTAGAGAAACTAAATTAAAACCAATTAGGCTAATATCATTAGATATGGGCTTGCATTTTCATTAAGCAGGAAAAATTAACATAATGCCTGGCACACACATAAAGATAATCGGGCTGATTTTGCCCCGATTTTCCCCCTTCCGAACACGGACAGACATCGCCCGATTATCTTAAGCTTTTAAGATTATTTTATAAGATTCTCTTGTAGTGTGTGGTGTGTTAAGAGTGAAATTCGGCCTACAAATACTGGTTTGGAGTCACTGGGTCACATGGCATGGAAGCTATTGAAAGAAATATAATAATTCCTGCATATTAATATTCATATAAAATAGAGGAAGCAATAAAATACCATAACAAATGGTGTGTCTTATTCTTCTGGTTTTATAATACAATTAGATACTGGTTTGGAGTCACTGGGTCACATGAAATGAAAACTATTGAAAAAATTGCATGTATTTTGTATTGATATTTTACGTGAAGTAATTTATTGACGGTCCCCTAAAATCAGTTTCCAGCGATTCACCGCGAGACTCTGCGAGGTGCGCTGACCGTTCTCCTGCTGCTATTGCCGGGCAAATCTCCGTGAAGTCGCGGCTGGAACTGGACTGAATATCCGTCGAATATCCAACCTAAAACTAAATTCACCGCGGTGAAATCGGTGATGGTCGGACAGGAGGTCGGAGTTGGAACAACCCCCACAGATACAAAACCTCATCTCGCCGATTAAAAAAAAACCAAAAACCGAATATGGTGAATACAAGACCGCTCACCGCGGTAAAAAGGCTCCAGGGGGTCATAAAGGCAGCGCAGAAAATCGCCGGCAGGAGATACAGGTCCATGAAAACCAGAACAAACAGACTACAAAACAGTTTTTATCCAACAGCCATAACCTCATTAAATGTTGCTACCAGAGCATAGTTGTGTTGTGTATCACATCTGTGTAGGCACATTTATAAATGTGAATGTTTGTGTGGGTGTGTCTTATGTGTTTTTTAGTGTACTTAGTTGATTAGCTTTTATAGTTTTTTATTGATTTATTTATTTATATATGTACTACCTCAATGTGATGTTTTTTTACTGAACAAGGATGACTGCAACTTATTTTCGTTTGTACTTGTACTGTTACAATGTTACAATGACAATAAAGAATTCCTATTCTATTTCTAACTACTCACAACTACGCATAGAGCTGGAGGCAGCAACAGCGACGCCGTCTACCAATTCCTACGTAATATGACGCGTTTGACGTATCACATAAAAAAACAACGGTTTTTGAAGCCTTGCTCAAAATATGCACTTTAAAACTGGAATTTTTGCCGATATAATATTTTTAACTGATAAAATCCTGCATTTCAATTTCAAAGGGCAAATTTCAGAGAATGTTATGTATAAATATTTTAAAAAAATTAACTTCCAATACGCACTTTAAACAGAAGAAAATCCGCCTTCTGGAGTGGCCCAGTCAGAGTCCTGACCTCAACCCGATTGAGATGCTGTGGCATGACCTCAAGAGAGCAATTTACACCAGACATCCCAAGAATATTACTGAACTGAAACAATTTTGTAAAGAGGAATGGTCCAAAATTCCTCCTGACCGTTGTGCAGGTCTGAGCTGCAACTACAGGAAACGTTTGGTTGAGGTTATTGCTGCCAAAGGAGGGTCAACCAGTTATTAAATCCAAAGGTTCACATACTTTTTCCACCCTGCACTGTGAATATTTACATGTTGTGTTCAATAAAGATCAGTTCGACTTAGATCAAGATTAAAACACATTTTATGCCCAATTTATGCAGAAATCCAAGTAATCCCAAAGGGTTCACATACTTTTTCTTGCAACTGTATGTGTGTGTGTGTGTGTATATATATATATATATATATATATATATATATATATATATATATATATATATATATATATATATATATATATACTGTAAGGCCTATATATGTATGTGTGTGTATGTATATATAGTGTTATATAATATATTTATATTGTCCTTAAATTTATGTTGTTTGTATATTTGCATTGCTTAGGTTGTGTCGTTTATCTTTTTATATATATATATATATATATATATATATATATATTATATATATATAATATATTAATTATAATATATGATAATAATGTTAAATAAAATCTGTAATGGGTTCTAACCCTAACCATTGATAATATACTACACACAAATGGAAGGTTGCGCGTAAAAAAAACCCTAACACACACACACGTGATTGGCAGTGTGTGTGTATGTGTGTGTCTGTGCGTGTGTGATTGGCCATTTCTGTGCGTTTGTGCTTATGAGCACGTCAATTAGATAACTTCTCGAATAAAACCACCAAAACACATCTCAAAACTATGACACATCACATACCAACTCTGGCATGGCCTGGGAGGGTGGAGGTTTTATATCTGCACCGAATACAAAGGTCTATAGCGCCCTCTCCTGACCCCAACCATAATAACGGTCAACCAAACGACCCATGTAGGCTAAAGGGAAATCATCAGACCTTCATTATCAAGGGGAAGAAGGGGAAAGGGCCTACTGCGCTGACCATGTAGGACGTTGTGGAACTGGGGGAGGAGCGAGACAGCGAAATCAGTTTAAATGATATCGTTACTGTCATCGAAGGCCACGAGGTGAGAGGAGAAGCCTTGGGTGGGGTTTGGGCTTGTTCAGAAAAACACCATACCAGAGCATAAACCACCAGACCAGTATCAACTGGTATCTATCACACACTTGACTAAGGCCCCATCCACACGAACCCGGGTATTTTTTAAACCGTGTGTTTCTCTACACGGAGAGTCCAGGGAGAGTCCAGGGTGAACTTTTTCGAAAACTCCGGTTTCAGCAGTCACGTGTGTGGACAGGAAAACCGCAGTTTCTTGGTTCCTTGTCGACATTGTTTGACGTCACACTGTGCGACGGTAAACAGTATAAGTAGTATCCATGGAGACCAACGTGTCACTCTCGACGTCACCAGCTGACGGAGTTGCATTATGGAAGCCCAAATACTGCTATTAAGTAACTTGACAGCGCTGTGTGTGTGTCTCACACAATTACCGTCCACACGAAGGAATCTGCCCGGCCTCGGTTCGCCATTGTTGTCTTCCGGTATGAATTTTTCCAGCCTTGTGATTGGCTAAATGGCCTTCCCGTTTGGAGTGCTATCGCCACCTAGTGCTTTGGAATGCACGTTTGAGGCGGATTTGCGGTCTCATGTGGACGGAGTTATTTTTTTTATCAAACCGGTGGTATGGACGCAAATCTTTTTTTAACCGGGGTCCATAAAAGTTCGGTTTCAAAAATACCCGGGTTCGTGTGGATAGGGCCTAAGATAAAAGGAGGAGTGTGGACAGAGAACTGAAAAACAAGGTTTGGAAGAACTTAAAAAATGTTTACTTTCTTGTCAAAAAGTGGATTTCCAAACGTCAGGTAAACTGGTAGCGTGTGGGGCTCAGTTGCATACAAAGCAAAAAGAAACAAAGAAACAAAGAAACAAAGAAACAAAGAAGCCTTAGAATAACAATAGTTGAGCACTGCTTGGAGCACTCGCCTAATGTAAGAAAATTCACTAAGTTATATATACACTAGGTGGCACTATAACTCTATGTTATATCTGTTTATAAATATGTCTACCTTCATCCGTTTTACTAAACGGCATTGTTCTGTAAGTCGTTTTGTCACAAGAAAGGACGGGCTGATCTCCGTCAATGCTATGATTTACTTTTCATTTAATTTGTTTCGATGTTGATAGGGAGTGCAACAAAGTTCATTCAAAGGATGAGACTCTAAGCTCAAAGGTTCAATATTTATTCCATTCACAAATACAGAAATCCACCATAGAGCCGCTATCCAATCATAACAATCCAGTTGGTCATTTTGACACAGATGCATCTTGTTTTCATTCTCGAGTTAAAATAAATAATGAAGGTCTGAGAATAACCAGAATAACATAAGTTGACAGAAGATAAACGGCACTATGCTATAGAGAAAGAGGTGAAAGAGGCATTAGCTAAAACTACAACAATGGTGCTGCACCACAACTAGTCCCTGTAATATATTATTTACACAATGGTTTATTTAACTGTTGAAAAAATAAATAGTCTCTAAAAGAATGTCATAGAATATAGTCTTCGCCTTTTGTATACTTTTGATTGTGCAATACCCCCGGGTCAATTTAAATTCATGAATCTAATTGTAGAAATGCCAATTCAGTGGATTTATTTTTGTTTAGTTGCGTCAGACTAGCCCTTACTCTATGGCCACAGGTTTCTCTCTGCAGTGGAAAATGCTCATCATTATAATGGCTTCCCACACAGAGTGGATAGTGCTGATGCGCTATCTGAGAAAAGCTGACATCATCTTTATAGGACATAGTATACGTTTGGGATAAGGGAGCATTCTCTCTCTCTCTCTCTCTCTCTCTCTCTCTCTCTCTCTCTCTCTCTCTCTCTCTCTCTCTCTCTCTCTCTCTCTCTCTCTCTCTCTCTCTCTCTCTGTCTCGAAAGTCTCTCTGTCTCGAAAGTCTCTCTGTCTCGAAAGTCTCTGTTTCTCTCTGTCTCTGTGTGTGTGTGTGTGTGTGTGTGTGTGTGTGTGTGTGTGTGTGTGTGTGTGTGTGTGTGTGTGTGTGTCTGTCTCTCTCTCTCTCTCTCTCTCTCTCTCTCTCTCTCTCTCTCTCTCTCTCTCTCTCTCTCTCTCTCTCTCTCTCTCTCTCTCTCTCCTCTCTCTCTCTCTCTCTCTCTCTCTCTCTCTCTCTCTCTCTCTCTCTTTCACTCCTTCATTCAATATTTGAATTCACACTAGCCCACCACCACAGTGCGCTAAACAGCGCGCGCATGTTTCCCATCGGTCCGTGTGTCACCGTATTGATTACGGCGCCAACCTCAGTCCACCAAAGACCCCTTCATGGAGGGCTGGGAGACCCTGTACAGCTCCAAGGCCAATGATTCAATTGGAGGTGTCACCCCTACCTGACCCATCCCCCACTTCTCCCCCCAACACACACACCACACATCACATAACACACACACACACACACACACACACACACACACACACACACACACACACACACACACACACACACACACACACACACACACACACACACACACACACGTGCACCAAAGACTACATAAACAGTTACCATGGCAACCCAGCCTCCGCCTTTACACATTCCCAAGGGCAGCCGCGTCAACGTGTTCACTTCCACGGACAATAGTGAGAGCATGTG